>JAFIRS010001899.1:0-278205 GCA_018342105.1 Gonioctena quinquepunctata | reverse complement strand
CCGTTGATCCCGGCTTTATACAGGATTATTATCTATTCAGTGCATCTTGTATATCGACCGCGGAGTATGTACAGAGAATTACAGTTTCATTTCTCAATTTAATTTTTCCCAATAAAGACGTAATTATTTTTACCCGAAGATTTTGTTACATAAAATCAAAAAAGAAAGTGAAAGGTGCTTGTGAAGATATGAAAATAAAAATCGGATGTGATATATTGCCTATAGTCAAAGAATGTAAAAATCTAGGATTGTGGCTCGACTCTGAGCTGAGATTCACCAAACATGTGAGCTATCTTTGCCAGGCATCCTTAGACAACTCTTTCCTAACAGACACATACTTTCCAAGCACTTGAAGCTTTTTTTTGCGAATCATAACGTCCAAGCTGTCTTATTGTGATAGCGTCTACGGACCTGCCCTCCTGAAGTCTGACCAGTATCGTCTGCAAAGAATACAAAACTCGTGCATTCTTTTCTCCTTTGGTATTCGGAAATTTGACCACATAAGTACGGAATTCAATAACTCTAGTTTGGGGAGGTTGAACGATCTTCGAAATTTACACCTACTATCAATAACCCACAAAGTTCTTATAACGAAAACTCCCAAATACCTTTTGAAAAATTGAAGACGTTTTCAGCACTGAACGACTCAGAACACGGAATAGACACATTTTGTCATTCCTCCTCACTCCACTACAATTTTCACGAGATGTTTTTCATACAATGCTGCCAAATTGTATAACCAGTTACCCAATGATTTCAGACTGTACACACTAAGTAATTTCAAAAGAGACTGAAACTTCAGCTAAAGAATAGGCAGTTTTGTTCTTACGTTCATAGATCCCGCTTCTGATATATGTTTGAGATGTTGAGTATCACCAACCAATAAGGTATAAAACAGTAACGAACTTTATTATTAACTTTTTACTTTGTTATATGCTTTAGTAGATTATTTGTGACGATTTTACCTTATTTATTACTTTTCTTTTGTTTTAATTGTTTTGTTTTTTGTTTATGTTTTTTTATCATTTTGTGGTCGAGTTGAAAACAGCTATAGCTGACACTACGCCTTTCATCGTTCACCCTCTCTATTAATTAACACTGTTGAATTTTTCCTTTGTTATATGTAGAATTTGAAATGATGAATAAAGCCGCTTTATCATTATATTATTATATATTTTTATTATTATATTATTATTATTATTATTATTATTATTATTATTATTATTATTAAATTATTATTATTATTATTTATTATTATTATTATTATTATTATCTATTATTTTTTTATTTTATTATTATTATATACGCGTTTAACTTTGTAGGTCACGGCAGACATGTTACCATGTCATATAAAAGCGTGTCCTCTCGGCCCGGTAACAATGATAAATATTTAAAAGACGAAGGGACACCGGTAGTCTGGTTCAGAAGTGCCATTCGTCCCGTTGGAGAATGCCTCTACGTAAAATTATGACCAAGATGTCATCGGATGCCCAAACAAATATTTTAAAAGTTATAAACAATTAAGTTAAAAACTATTGCAGATATCGGAAATCTGAAAAATCCAAAGACAGCAGGAAATTTCCTAAAAAGTCCCACCTCCCGGAACTGTAGCACCAATATTCATAATTTTAATTGAGCGGTGAAAACGTGACTCGGCGGCGCGTGCTTCGCTCTGCTCGGATGCTTAAAAAAAAAAAATATTGTAACTAATTCAATATGAATATCAAGGAATGAAAAAATCAGGAATTTGCTGGATAGTAGAATGAACAATAATCCTCCCCAAATTTTTTTATTAATACTTATGCTTTTGTTAATTAACAAATTTTTCCAAGTTGAAAGTAAAAAAAAATTTTTGGTCGAAAAATCAAACGAAAATAATTTTTCATTTTTTTATTAACAATTGAAGATGCTGAAAAAGTAAAAACATAAATAAAACATTGAAATACAACAATAATGACCATGTATCGTTTTATAAAGCAAATATTTTTTTTCCTATTTTTTATTCAATTTTAAAATTAAAATTAAATTTGTTTCTTGTCTATTATCATTATATTTATTGTAACATATAAACTATTGAAGATATGACGAGAACACTTTGAAGTCTTCATTGTTCTACATAAAACAATGAACAAATTGAGCTTTAATTTTAAGCTCTTACTCAATTATTTATTTACTTTTTGTTATTATTTATAAAATTATGTCGAAAAAAAAAAAATGCAAGGCTTTTAAATTTGAATATCTTATAAACTATCAAAGGTACAATATTGATTCCTCTTTGATTGATTGGCACGGCCTGCGAAGGATCCAATGAATCTTCACAAAAAAGCAACTCACAGATGTAGCCATTATAAGAATAAAATAACTTCACTAGATAAATTCACAAAAATATAATACCAGAACGAAACGAACTGTTTGTCGACATAAGACTGGAATACTTGACATATTATACCTACAGAAGGAAGTTGAAGGTCAGGTATACGAAAAGGAGTGAGACCCTTCCAAACCCATGCTAATTATATTTCAATGTGTTTTAAATGATGATCTAATTACTCAACTTACTCGTAATACATATAAATATCATTTGAAGTGATAAATGTATAGATTGTATTATTGTATTTATTACCTGAGGGGAAACAAATCTGAAAATTATATTCAGATTATTGAAAATAACAAACATTTGCAGTCAAGCAAACAATTTTCTGCCGGTACTTTTATTAATAATTGCAAAAAGTCAATAAATAATGTAGTTAACCCTTCGACCAAAAGCTTAAAATGTTCATTGTTTAATATGGTACAAAAAAGATCTGATGTATTTTTGTCGTACCTTCGATAGTAAATAATAACAAAAAAGTGAATAAATAATTTAGTAAGAGCTTAAAATAAAAGCTCAATTGTTCATTGTTTTATGGAGAACAATAAAAACTCCAAGTGTTCTCGTCGTATCCTCAATAGTTCATAAGGTACAATAATTATAATGATAAGAAACAAGAACAAAAATAGATAGAACAATAGTAATAATGATATTTTAATGGTATTCATATTTACTTCAAAAAAAAATTGTTAACTAACAAGTGCAATTTTAAGTAATCATTTATTTTTTCTGGAAACGATTTTTTTCTTAAAACTCATTATTTCCATTATTAATTACATTCCCAAAAATATAATTTGGACTATCTCATAAACGATGTATTTGTTTATAACAATTTTTTAAACAATTGTAGAAAAAATAAAAATAAATTCATATGGATTGTAACAAGCAAAAAACAAATCAATCGGAATATTTGAAAAAAAAACAATGTTTTTACTTTTTCGGCATCTTCAATTATTAATAAAAAAATGGAAAATTATATTTTTTTAATTTTTCCAACGAGCCTTTAAGGAACAACAAAAAAAACTGGCTTCTGGTTTAAATATTATCGAGTTTTTTTTGTTTACTTCCAACTTGGAAAAAAAATTTAATTAACAAAAGCATAATTAATAATAAAATTGAGATAATAAAATTTTGCCGGCGGTTCATTCTACTATCCAGCAAGTGCATGCTTTTTTTCATTCCTTAATATTCATATTTAATTAGTGAAATTTTTTGTTTTGTTGAATCAACCGAGCAGAACGAAGCGCGCGCGCTTAGTAACCCGTGTTTTCACCGCTCAATTAAAATTATAAATATTGGTGCTACAGTTCTCTTAGGAAATTTCCTGCTCTCTTTGCCTGTGGGCTTTCTATCCTATACCATGAGCTACTATTTCAGTAGTTATTCCACATCGAAAATTCGAATACAAAGACAAAAAATTCTAGAATTTTTTTTGTAACATCTGGAGTTGATATCATGCGGCGATACAAGTCCATCAAGCTGGATCACTGTCAATTTTTTGCGGGACAAGGCGTATTTCTGTATAAAGCAGCCCGTGGAAATCAACACTTTGGCAGTATGCCGTTCTTACGTCCATGCTGACTGACTCAGGAGCTAATTTGTTAGCCGTCAAACGAAATGGAGGATGTAGCTGATGGATACATTGATAGTTCGAAGGAAAATAAGGAGAAAGTGTCAAAAAAGATACTGGGTGGGGGGTAGAAACGTTTGAGGAGTTCCTCAACTAATTCTGTGAGCTACCCAGTCAGCTCATCATCTTTTAACATTGAAAACACAAAGAAGGCTATAACAGCTGGAATAAATCTTACATTTAATTCATTGTTTTCGTTAAAATGAATCCTCATTAAATATAGCTGTTTTTTTTTATGTAATGGATCCTTTACATCACTAGTGCGGTTATAGGGCTCATCACATAACTCAAGGAAACCAAAATGAGTTACATAATAGGCTCTCACCTGAATGTCGTAGTTATATATATATATTATTTAGTTTCTTGACCATATGAATATATTTTCTTCAATTTTTCGGAATAAAGCTCTGATTCAGTCAATTCGTATAATTTCTTTTAACGACGTTTCGACATTGTATTTGTCATCTTCAGGTTAAAAACACTAAAATTAAAAACATGGAGTTTGAGACATATCTTACCTAACACAATATTAAAATGTATGCACTAAAATAATGAATTAAAAACATTGCGTTCGAAATATAACACGTTATTCAACAGAATATAAAAATATTTGTAATATATGAGTATTCACTTACAAATTATTTTATTTAAATTTCTGCGTTTGCAACGTTGTTATCGGGAATGGTTTGTTTATCTTACATGCATTTTTACCATCTTCACAAGTACACAGGATTGTTTAGATTGAGTTATAGTCTATGAGCCTGACTGTATTTTGGCAGCATGTAAGATAGTTTTCATTATTACTACTATAAACAAAGTTAAAAAAGGTTGTTATAAATCTGGCTTAAGTTTTTGATATCATATCTATTGTTAATGCTGTTGGGGTCTTTTTTAATATGTATCATTTCAACTGACAGATCTATAAAGCTTGCTCACCCAACATTCAGGAAAAGTAATTAGAATATTTTGAAATAAAATAATTATCCCAGCAACTTTGCAGAAAAAACAATAAAAAAACGATTACATCCGATCTCCAATAAAAATTATAATAGAGAAAAGAAAACCACAACATACATACCTAAGAATATAGAATATAGTCTTTACACGGTATTCTATATTCTATAATACCGTGTAAAGACTGTCAAAGTACCTATATAGGTCAAACCAAACAATACTCGCAAAAACGAATACAAGCCCACAAATACTCAAAAACTGACATTACAGCCCTATTCAAACAAGAAAAAGAAACTCAGCATAAGTTTGACACTGACAACGTTGACATTTTGACCAAAGAAAGGAATCCAAGGGTAAGAACATTCCTTGGAATGATACATATTAAAAAAGACCCCAACAGCATTAACAATAGAAATGATATCAAAAACTTGAGCCATATTTATAACAACCTTCTCTAATTTTGTTTATAATAATGAAAACTGATTTTTACGTGCTGCCAAAATATAGTCAGGCTTATATACTTATAACTCAATCTAAACAATCAAGTATACTTATGAAGAGGGTAAAAATGCATGAAAGATAAACAAACTATTCCCGATAACATCGAAGTCACACCCCTACAATAACGTTCGTACGATACAAACGCAGAAATTTAAATAAAATAATTTGTATGTGAATACTCATATACAGGGTGTTAGTGAATAAGTGCGACAAACTTCAGGGGGTGATTCTGCATGAAAAAATAATGACAGTTTGCTATATAACTTTTGTCCGCAAATGCTTCGTTTTCCGAGATACGGGGTGTTGAAGTTTTTCTTAAAAACTGACTATTTATTTATTGCTCTGAAACCGGTCGAGATATGCAAATGAAATTTGGTGAGTTATGGCGCATTTTTGACATGCAATTAAGAATTTTATGTTCATCATACGGGTAATGATCTTAATTTTTTTCAAGAAAAAATGGTACGCCACTGAGATATTTTTCGTATGGGGCGCGGTTTTTATGCAAAAAAATCTTAACATCTTAACGCGTATTTTTCATTTTTTTAGTACATTATTAAGAACTATGTAATACAATAACGTTAAGCCAGAATAATACAGAAAATAACAGTAATAAATAAATAGGCGCAAAGCTACAACAAATGTTCAAAATGACCCCCCTCAGACGTGATACAAGATTCAACTCTTCGCCTCATTAATTGTCGTATTCGCGCAAATATTTCTGGTGTATTTCTTATTGTCTCACAGCCGGCTATAATTCGATTCCTCAGGTCTTCAACATGAATAAACTAAGGACTAAAGAAAAGCCCAAATGCAAAAATCTAGAGGATTTAAATCCGGAGATCGAGCAGGCCAATGTTCCGTACCTCCCCTACCTATCCAACGGTTTGGATATACTGTATCTAAGTGATTACGTACAATAATGCTAAAATGGACTGGTGCACCAGCATGCATGAACCAGAAGTGTTGTTTCAGCTGTAGAGAATTTTTTTCAAGAAGAACAGGTAACTCTTCCTGTAGGAAATTAAGGTAAGAATCGCCTGTTAGTTCCTGTGGGAGAAAATATGGACAGATCAAATGATCATCAAGTATCATACATTTACTGAAAACTGATGCTGAAAATGAGCTTCAAAGATTCCATGTGGATTTTCCTCAGCCCAAAGGTGATTGTTATGGAAATTTCGTATAAACTGTCGTCCAAAATTAGCCCCATCAGTAAACAAAACGCCATTTAAAAAATTTGGAATTTGAGCGATTTGATGGCAGAAAACTAGGCGCGGAAAAAAGTCTCTAGGTAGTAGAGCTTGCACACTGTTAAGCCACGTAATTACAGAGAAACTTTCTTCCCTGCAAAACAGCGTAATATTCTCAAAACAATATCGTGATGGCCAGAAAAGGTTCAATAGGGTTCACCATGTTTGACTGAAAGAGCTGATAAGCATACGCTCGTTAAATCATACGTTGTTATTGGAGAATAATTAAAATGCATTTAAAAATAATTATCAAGAATAACCCTTGTACACCGGATTCATAAATAACTCATCTAAGAGCGTAAACAAGATTATTAATTGCCACTTGTTTATTTCACAGCGCGTTATCAGTATCATAAAAACGAATTCAATGTAATTGTACCATAGAAAACGCCATAAATTCACCGAGTATGACAGCCATTAACTATAACTTTTCCTCGAAAAGGCATAAAATTATGTTTTATATATTTTTATCTATGACAGAAACAAAACAACCCATTAATCATCAATGCGTGCAATGACCAAAACAACAGCCATTAATTTTGGTTGAAGATAATTATAATTATGTCCCGTTTTTATCTATGAAAGAAACAATGAGATAGATTATCACGTGATTCGCTAACGGAATATAAAAGCGCGAGTTCGAGATCAAAATATTCATTCGATGTTCAACAGTGAACTAAAGACATGTCACTCTCAAAAGTTAGGTTAAAAAGTCAGTCTAATTACAGTATCGTACAATAATAATGAGAGTTTCCAAACCAGTGTAGTGAACTTCAGAAAACATAAAAACTCAGCCAATTCAACTCAAGTATTGAAGCTCTTAGTAAAAACACGAGTGAACAGTATAGTTTTCCACAAATTGCCTATTTTTGTCAATGCTTCCAGAACAGAGATAATACAACGGGATTCCGCAATTCCATAGTTCACGATCTCTCAGAAAAACCATAGCCGTATTAAGCGATTACTACTATCTCGGGCGAATAAAGTAAATTAACCGATGGACGCGGGAGGAAACGAAATAATAATAAATTCAAATCTAATTGCCGTTTTAAAAAACTACTCCAGTGAATAAGTGTTAAACAGGGTGAGTCTAATGTTTGTTTTTCTGTATTTATGTTTATGGCAAAACCCAACATATTGAAATGTGTATATGTCTGTAAAGTATCTCCATAGTTTTCAAGATTACAAAGATCTCAAAAGAGAATTGACTCTAGCCGTTGTGGAAATTGATTTCAAGATTGTTTTTTTAGTAAAATCATTGCTATTGTGTAGCCAACTGCAAAATCATCTGCCAATAAGCTACATTCGTTTTCGTTGTATAAGTGTTGCAGAAAATAATTGTGAAACATTTTTATTAAATATATATGTACATTCTTAACATTTTATGAGTGCATTATTAATTTGTTTAATCATTGTTTTGTTCGAATCTCTCTGAACGGTAGTACTTCCTGAATAAACAACCCATGTTCCAGTATTTGAGAGAAATGAAATTAGTTCTGAGCCGCTCCAGACCTAGTTTCAGTATCGACCATCTTCAGCCAGTCGATTGCTCTTAATACTGTTTTTCCAATCTAACGAATAATATCTGGTATTACAGGTGTGGTGTGTTAAGTCACAACACCCCGTAGTCCGGGCGTATCAATTGGTGGTCAGGTGTGTGGTTTTCCCAACACCCTGTATAGGCCAGGCATATCAATTGATGTCAGGTGTGCGAGTAATAATTAAGGAAGTACATTAACGCATATATATTTTCCACAGAAAAAAAGTGTCAAACAAAAATTTAATTTGAAATTTTTTTTTTTATAAATATTTTATTTTTATTTCTACAAATGAGTGTCAGTGAAAAAAAACTAATTTGAACAGAAGTAAATGAGTAGAAAAAAATTTGAAAATAGTTTAAATATCGTTGTTATTTTGCAAACACGATATTTGGAAAATAAATATATATAGCGTTTATACCGATCAAAAACTCAGGAAGTATTCGAAAAAGCAATTGAAGTTTTATTTTCAATCAATGGAGATTTTTATTGAAATAATTAAATCATGGAAACTCAGACAACAGTGCCGTGGGTTATATATGAACCGACAATCCCTATCACTTTGGATAATATACCTTTTTATAATGGTACAACAGAAATCAAAGATTTTATTCGTGAAATTGAGAATTTGGCAGCTGTAGCAAAATGGACAGACAGTCAAATAAGTTCTATAGTTAGATTAGAACTGAAAGGCATCGCTAGATTATTCATTGAAGCAGAAGATAGTTTACAAAATACCGACAACTGGCAATTAATTAAAAAGGAATTATTGAAGCAGTTTAGCAAATTGAAATTACCTGGAGAAGAACAAAAAGAATTTTTGAATTGTTATCAAGAAAAGAATGAATAAGTTAGGAATTTTTTCATAAGATTAAAAATATGTGCAGCAAAGATAAGGCACCTCACAGGAAATAATAGAATTGATAATGTATTAGAGCAAAAATACGAACAGGATATATTGGTTCAATTTGCCATTGGATTGTTAGATCCTGTTAGAAAAAAAGTTTTATCTGAAAGTCCTGTCAGTTTAGAAGAAGCCATCAAATTAGCAGAAAAAGAAGAATTAATTGAGCAAATTACGAATACACCGAATAGAAATTTCAGAACTTTCAATGCGAATATAATATTGTGCACACATTGTAATCGGAAAGGTCAGACAGCAGGAGATTGTTATATGAAAAATTGCGTATGCTTAACATGTCAAGAAGTCGGACATATGTCATATCGTTGCCCAAATAGGAATAGTTTTCAAAATAAGAGATTAAATAATTCAGGAAAATGGTTTTCCAACTACGCTAATGGAAAACGATTGCAAAGATATGGAAAAATAAATAAACATAGAAAAGAATTTTCTAACAATTCGAAAGAAAATAGATTTCGATCTCAGGGGCACAGGAATGAACGAGGACACACAGGAAATGGTTATCGAAATTTTAGGAGAATAAATTATAGAAAACAAACCGGAAATAGTTATGGAAATGACAATAAATGGAAAAAGTATGGAAAAAGGTCAAGATATAACCGGAATTTAAATAGTGAGAGGCAAGAGGAAAATATACAAATCAACGATCAACAGAAAAATGTAATTAATTTGGAAGTAGCAGGAATTTTGAGGCATATATCCATAGATATGAGATCTCAAGTATCAGTGGCTCATATTAATATTGTTAGAGGTATGAAATTAAATTATGATTTGCCTTTTTATATTGGCTCGGTTATATTGCCAATAAAAGTAAAGGAAGGAAAAATTATTGAACATGAATTCTTAATAGTTGAAAATGATCATTGTAGTACTGAAATAACACTGGGATTAGATTTTTTACGAAAATATAACGTGCAAATTGATTGGAGCAAAAATCAAATGTATTTATTAGGGAAATGTATCGAGTTGAAAAAGAAAATCCAACACATATGCCAAACGAATCGGGATGACGAACAGAGAGAGTTGCAAATGAGATTTGAAGAGGTAGAAAAACGATTGAGAGATGTCAATATCATGATGAACGATTGGATGAATTCTGTAGAAAAACTAGAATTGAAGAGGGAGGGCCCGCCCAAATCAATCCGCGAAGTATTCCTAAACAGAGTTTCATGCCATAAAACTAGACTTACAACTTCGAATCAAATATAATCAGGGACCGGTGATTTAATTGTGACACCAGGTTTAGAAAAAACAGTTTTTGAAGAATATGGAAAATCGTCTGGAAAAAGCGAAAACCGAAACAAGCGACAACGAGATGAGGATTTAATGGTGACTTTATCTCCAGGAAAAGAGAGAAGAGATGCATGTAGAAAAGTGCCACATATGGAAAATGGAAACACCGACGCACCCTGTACATTAGGACCGATAGTCACACGTGACAGTCGACAAGTGGGAATGCATACGTATAGGTACGAGCATTTCCTGCCTAAAGAAACGGAGAGATGTAACGGAACATTGCCCATACAGCACTACAGCGAGGATGAAGAAAATTATAGTCAGAAAATGGAAAAAGTTGGTATGAAAGTTTTGAAATAAATTACCATAGAAAGAGGGCATGGAAAGATAGTCTAGTTGATAGATATGAATCACCCAAGGGAGATGCTCTATCCACCAGGAAGTTGGAATCTGCCAAGCACCTAGGAATGACAGTCGCCAAAGATAAGACTTTTTCTACAGTCGTGAATCACAAGGATGAAAATTTCTTGTCTAAGGACAAAATTTTGCAGCCCAGATTTTTAAATGTATGTAAAGTTCAAGCAAAAAGAATAGTGAACTCGAAGATACGAAATTACTGAGTATTGCAGAAAATGGATTTTAACCCTGAGAAAAACGAAGTATAGTAGAAGATTTTAATATGGATACGAAAGTAAAGAAAAATAAACCCCGAAGTGAAAAGAATTAGAGTCTTAGCCAGACAGAAAGGAAAATCTAATTTAAAAAAGACATCGCACGTTAATTTTGAAATCCAACCAGTGGGAGAAACAACAAGTCAAATAATACCTGCTAATCGATTCAACAAGTACATGAATGAAAGCCGTCGACAAGCGGCACACAAGAAAATGAGGTAAAATTAGATCAAGTTTTAGTTCAAACTCAAGAAAATATGCCAGATGAATTACCAATAGTTAATGCCGAAAATATAGGAAAATGTCGGCCAGGTGAAATGTCCAGAGAAAATGAAGAAAGCATTTCTGAAAATAAATTCCTCCTTACACAACCCATGACACGCGGCACTGTTCAAATGACCCCCATGAAAAATTTGGTTCAATCAGTTAGATATCATTAAACAAGAAAATTTTCAGTATGCACCAGAATGTAGAAACGTATATATAGTATGTAGTTATAATGGTTTCAAGAGACTGCAAGAGAACGCAGAAAGATTGAAAATTCTGAAGGTTAATTTGCCAAAGCATATTTATAGCTACGATGAACTTGTAAAAATTGGAATGAATAAGAATACGAAATGCCTCGATACTTTAATGAAAAAACGGAATTAAATTAATTGTATCATAGTACGGGAACAAACTGAAAAAAGATATAAGGAAATCAACTGAAAAAAATTAAACGCGAACAGGGACCATTTTATCAAGTGTTTCGATGTAAAATAATGACAGTAAATTCCCCGGAAAATTCAAGCAAAGCTATTTTGAGACGAATATAATCCACTACAGGTCATAGAAAAAAATGAAGAATGGTCGATAGAACTGAAATGAAACACTGTACGGATTACAGGCTATAAAAACCAAAAGCACGATATGTTATGAAATTAATTCAAATAGAAACAGTATAAAAATCGAATCACCGAAATTTCCATAATAAAGATAAATAAGATAATCACGATTTCGGAAGATATGTTTCCGGATTTGCAGAATACTCCCACTAGAACATCGCGACGGTTAAAGATGTACAGTACCTAAGTAAAAATAATGACAAATATTACTAACCGCGCATATATGGAGGGTTTTGATAGGAATATCGTGGACTATTATTGTCTTCAACCCAAGAATTATCTCTGGAAGGAATAGCAGTGGACAATCCGTCGTGCGAGGCGAAATGATGAGACCGCAGATTCCAGAGCATTGCGAATCCACAATATGGTTGAAGTTCAAGCACTCCGCACATAATTCTAAACACTATTCACAAAATAAATCACCTGTGTTATGGGTACCGCACAAATAGGAGTCCCAGGAACGAAGATTTTTCAAACGAATGAATCACCACCGTTTGACCACCGAAACCGAATACCATTTACGACATTATGCCAATGCACTCGTTACCGAACCAGAAAAAATACGGGCCAGTGTTATCCGTCCCGTTTCGATACAGACTAATTATCCAGGACCACGGACGGACTCGAAATCGCATGAAAGGCCTTAATCTCGAAAACAGATGTCTAGAAGATAGATAAAAACTAATGGTCAAAATTTCTACCCACCCCTTACCCAGCGGCGTAGCAGGAAAAATTCCCAGAGGATTCAACGGATAGAGTTGAATTGATGCCCCCCGGGAATAGAAGTAAGAAAATCCCTCGTTGAAGAAGGCGAGTACATACCCTTGCCGTATGGAAATTACCCCATAGAAGAAAGAGACTTTATTGTGTGTTTGCATGATTATTTGCATGTTATTTTTAGGTATTAATAGTATTAAGTACTGAGAAGTAGGGATAATAACTTTGCTAATAGAGTATAATTATCCTCTAGAAGATGTAAAACAGTAGTCTATTGTAATTGTCAAAGTAAGACTTATGAAATTTGTCGCTAGAATAGGATTACACTCCAGAAAGTTAAAACATTTTTGCTTATTGTTGGTGGAAGAGATGTTATTTGAAAAAAGATTTGAGTTTGTCAAAGCTTTTTCGTAGACGGTTGGGTCGAGTGTTAAGCCACGTAATTACAGAGAAACTTTCTTCCCTGCAAAACAGCGTAATATTCTCAAAACAATATCGTGATGGCCAGAAAAGGTTCAATAGGGTTCACCATGTTTGACTGAAAGAGCTGATAAGCATACGCTCGTTAAATCATACGTTGTTATTGGAGAACAATTAAAATGCATTTAAAAATAATTATCAAGAATAACCCTTGTACACCGGATTCATAAATAACTCATCTAAGAGCGTAAACAAGATTATTAATTGCCACTTGTTTATTTAATTAATTAATTGTCCATAGAAAACGCCATAAATTCACCGAGTATGACAGCCATTAACTATAACTTTTCCTCGAAAAGGCATAAAATTATGTTTTATATATTTTTATCTATGACAGAAACAAAACAACCCATTAATCATCAATGCGTGCAATGACCAAAACAACAGCCATTAATTTTGGTTGAAGATAATTATAATTACTAGTCGCCGTGAGATAGATTATCACGTGATTCGATAACGGAATATAAAAGCGCGAGTTCGAGATCAAAATATTCATTCGATGTTCAACAGTGAACTAGAGACATGTCACTCTCAAAAGTTAGGTTAAAAACTCAGCCAATTCAACTCAAGTATTGAAGCTCTTAGTAAAAACACGAGTGAACAGTATAGTTTTCCACAAATTGCCTATTTTTGTCAATGCTTCCAGAACAGAGATAATACAACGGGATTCCGCAATTCCATAGTTCACGATCTCTCAGAAAAACCATAGCCGTATTAAGCGATTACTACTATCTCGGGCGAATAAAGTAAATTAACCGATGGACGCGGGAGGAAACGAAATAATAATAAATTCAAATCTAATTGCCGTTTTAAAAAACTACTCCAGTGAATAAGTGTTAAACAGGGTGAGTCTAATGTTTGTTTTTCTGTATTTATGTTTATGGCAAAACCCAACATATTGAAATGTGTATATGTCTGTAAAGTATCTCCATAGTTTTCAAGATTACAAAGATCTCAAAAGAGAATTGACTCTAGCCGTTGTGGAAATTGATTTCAAGATTGTTTTTTTAGTAAAATCATTGCTATTGTGTAGCCAACTGCAAAATCATCTGCCAATAAGCTACATTGTTTTCTTGATAAGTGTGCAGAAATAATTGTGAAACATTTTTATTAAATATATATGTACATTCTTAACATTTTATGAGTGCATTATTAATTTGTTTAATCATTGTTTTGTTCGAATCTCTCTGAACGGTAGTACTTCCTGAATAAACAACCCATGTTCCAGTATTTGAGAGAAATGAAATTAGTTCTGAGCCGCTCCAGACCTAGTTTCAGTATCGACCATCTTCAGCCAGTCGATTGCTCTTAATACTGTTTTTCCAATCTAACGAATAATATCTGGTATTACAGGTGTGGTGTGTTAAGTCACAACACCCCGTAGTCCAGGCGTATCAATTGGTGGTCAGGTGTGTGGTTTTCCCAACACCCTGTATAGGCCAGGCATATCAATTGATGTCAGGTGTGCGAGTAATAATTAAGGAAGTACATTAACGCATATATATTTTCCACAGAAAAAAAGTGTCAAACAAAAATTTAATTTGAAATTTTTTTTTTTATAAATATTTTATTTTTATTTCTACAAATGAGTGTCAGTGAAAAAAAACTAATTTGAACAGAAGTAAATGAGTAGAAAAATTGTGAAAATAGTTTAAATATCGTTGTTATTTTGCAAACACGATATTTGGAAAATAAATATATATAGCGTTTATACCGATCAAAAACTCAGGAAGTATTCGAAAAAGCAATTGAAGTTTTATTTTCAATCAATGGAGATTTTTATTGAAATAATTAAATCATGGAAACTCAGACAACAGTGCCGTGGGTTATATATGAACCGACAATCCCTATCACTTTGGATAATATACCTTTTTATAATGGTACAACAGAAATCAAAGATTTTATTCGTGAAATTGAGAATTTGGCAGCTGTAGCAAAATGGACAGACAGTCAAATAAGTTCTATAGTTAGATTAGAACTGAAAGGCATCGCTAGATTATTCATTGAAGCAGAAGATAGTTTACAAAATACCGACAACTGGCAATTAATTAAAAAGGAATTATTGAAGCAGTTTAGCAAATTGAAATTACCTGGAGAAGAACAAAAAGAATTTTTGAATTGTTATCAAGAAAAGAATGAATAAGTTAGGAATTTTTTCATAAGATTAAAAATATGTGCAGCAAAGATAAGGCACCTCACAGGAAATAATAGAATTGATAATGTATTAGAGCAAAAATACGAACAGGATATATTGGTTCAATTTGCCATTGGATTGTTAGATCCTGTTAGAAAAAAAGTTTTATCGAAAGTCCTGTCAGTTTAGAAGAAGCCATCAAATTAGCAGAAAAAGAAGAATTAATTGAGCAAATTACGAATACACCGAATAGAAATTTCAGAACTTTCAATGCGAATATAATATTGTGCACACATTGTAATCGGAAAGGTCAGACAGCAGGAGATTGTTATATGAAAAATTGCGTATGCTTAACATGTCAAGAAGTCGGACATATGTCATATCGTTGCCCAAATAGGAATAGTTTTCAAAATAAGAGATTAAATAATTCAGGAAAATGGTTTTCCAACTACGCTAATGGAAAACGATTGCAAAGATATGGAAAAATAAAAAAAAAATTTGGGGCAAGGAATGAACGAGGACACACAGGAAATGGTTATCGAAATTTTAGGAGAATAAATTATAGAAAACAAACCGGAAATAGTTATGGAAATGACAATAAATGGAAAAAGTATGGAAAAAGGTCAAGATATAACCGGAATTTAAATGGAATGGCAGCTTTCAACAAGCCTCAGATGAAGGCTGCAGAAAAGACTATTTAAATAGTGAGAGGCAAGAGGAAAATATACAAATCAACGATCAACAGAAAAATGTAATTAATTTGGAAGTAGCAGGAATTTTGAGGCATATATCCATAGATATGAGATCTCAAGTATCAGTGGCTCATATTAATATTGTTAGAGGTATGAAATTAAATTATGATTTGCCGTATCACCTCAGAAGTGGACAAGGAAATTTCACTCATTATATTGGCTCGGTTATATTGCCAATCAAAGTAAAGGAAGGAAAAATTATTGAACATGAATTCTTAATAGTTGAAAATGATCATTGTAGTACTGAAATAACACTGGGATTAGATTTTTTACGAAAATATAACGTGCAAATTGATTGGAGCAAAAATCAAATGTATTTATTAGGGAAATGTATCGAGTTGAAAAAGAAAATCCAACACATATGCCAAACGAATCGGGATGACGAACAGAGAGAGTTGCAAATGAGATTTGAAGAGGTAGAAAAACGATTGAGAGATGTCAATATCATGATGAACGATTGGATGAATTCTGTAGAAAAACTAGAATTGAAGAGGGAGGGCCCGCCCAAATCAATCCGCGAAGTATTCCTAAACAGAGTTTCATGCCATAAAACTAGACTTACAACTTCGAATCAAATATAATCAGGGACCGGTGATTTAATTGTGACACCAGGTTTAGAAAAAACAGTTTTTGAAGAATATGGAAAATCGTCTGGAAAAAGCGAAAACCGAAACAAGCGACAACGAGATGAGGATTTAATGGTGACTTTATCTCCAGGAAAAGAGAGAAGAGATGCATGTAGAAAAGTGCCACATATGGAAAATGGAAACACCGACGCACCCTGTACATTAGGACCGATAGTCACACGTGACAGTCGACAAGTGGGAATGCATACGTATAGGTACGAGCATTTCCTGCCTAAAGAAACGGAGAGATGTAACGGAACATTGCCCATACAGCACTACAGCGAGGATGAAGAAAATTATAGTCAGAAAATGGAAAAAGTTGGTATGAAAGCTTTTGAAAGTGAAAATATTCCCGAAAGTAGCCAGACATATTCAGGAAGAACGGAAATTGCAACAGTTATTGCATCAAGGAATCGAGGGAAGATGATCGATGTAGAAAATAGTAAGTCATGGAAAGATAGTCTAGTTGATAGATATGAATCACCCAAGGGAGATGCTCTATCCACCAGGAAGTTGGAATCTGCCAAGCACCTAGGAATGACAGTCGCCAAAGATAAGATTTTTTCTACAGTCGTCAATCACAAGGATGAAAATTTCTTGTCTAAGGACAAAATTTTGCCGCCCAGATTTTTAAATGTATGTAAAGTTCAAGCAAAAAGAATAGTGAACTCCGAAGATACGAAATTACTGAGTATTGCAGAAAATGGATTTTTAACCCTGAGAAAACGAAGTATAGTAGAAGATTTTAATATGGATACGAAAGTAAAGAAATAAATAAACCCCGAAGTGAAAAGAATTAGAGTCTTAGCCAGACAGAAAGGAAAATCTAATTTAAAAAAGACATCGCACGTTAATTTTGAAATCCAACCAGTGGGAGAAACAACAAGTCAAATAATACCTGCTAATCGATTCAACAAGTACATGAATGAAAGCCGTCGACAAGCGGCACACAAGAAAATGAGGTAAAATTAGATCAAGTTTTAGTTCAAACTCAAGAAAATATGCCAGATGAATTACCAATAGTTAATGCCGAAAATATAGGAAAATGTCGGCCAGGTGAAATGTCCAGAGAAAATGAAGAAAGCATTTCTGAAAATAAATTCCTCCTTACACAACCCATGACACGCGGCACTGTTCAAATGACCCCCATGAAAAATTTGGTTCAATCAGTTAGATATCATTAAACAAGAAAATTTTCAGTATGCACCAGAATGTAGAAACGTATATATAGTATGTAAGTTATAATGGTTTCAAGAGACTGAAAATATATAGTATGTAAGTTATAATGTTTCAAAAAACGGAATTAAATTAATTGTATCATAGTACGGGAACAAACTGAAAAAAAAATATAAGGAAATCAACTGAAAAAAAATTAAACGCGAACAGGGACCATTTTATCAAGTGTTTCGATGTAAAATAATGACAGTAAATTCCCCGGAAAATTCAAGCAAAGCTATTTTGAGACGAATATAATCCACTACAGGTCATAGAAAAAAATGAAGAATGGTCGATAGAACTGAAATGAAACACTGTACGGATTACAGGCTATAAAAACCAAAAGCACGATATGTTATGAAATTAATTCAAATAGAAACAGTATAAAATCGAATCACCGAAATTTCCATAATAAAGATAAATAAGATAATCACGATTTCGGAAGATATGTTTCCGGATTTGCAGAATACTCCCACTAGAACATCGCGACGGTTAAAGATGTACAGTACCAAGTAAAAATAATGACAAATATTACTAACCGCGCATATATGGAGGGTTTTGATAGGAATATCGTGGACTATTATTGTCTTCAACCCAAGAATTATCTCTGGAAGGAATAGCAGTGGACAATCCGTCGGCGAGGCGAAATGATGAGACCGCAGATTCCAGAGCATTGCGAATCCACAATATGGTTGAAGTTCAAGCACTCCGCACATAATTCTAAACACTATTCACAAAATAAATCACCTGTGTTATGGGTACCGCACAAATAGGAGTCCCAGGAACGAAGATTTTTCAAACGAATGAATCACCACCGTTTGACCACCGAAACCGAATACCATTTACGACATTATGCCAATGCACTCGTTACCGAACCAGAAAAAATACGGGCCAGTGTTATCCGTCCCGTTTCGATACAGACTAATTATCCAGGACCACGGACGGACTCGAAATCGCATGAAAGGCCTTAATCTCGAAAACAGATGTCTAGAAGATAGATAAAAACTAATGGTCAAAATTTCTACCCACCCCTTACCCAGCGGCGTAGCAGGAAAAATTCCCAGAGGATTCAACGGATAGAGTTGAATTGATGACCACCGGAATAGAAGTAAGAAAATCCCCTTGTTGAAGAAGGCGAGTACATACCCTTGCCGTATGGAAATTACCCCATAGAAGAAAGAGACTTTATTGTGTGTTTGCATGATTATTTGCATGTTACTTTTAGGTATTATTAGTATTAAGTACTGAGAAGTAAGGATAATAACTTTGGTAATAGATTATAATTATCTTCTAGAAGATGTAAACAGTAGTCTATTGTAATTGTCAAAGTGAGACTTATAAAATTTGTCGCTAGAATAGGATTACACTTCAGAAAGTTAAAACATTTTTGCCTATTGTTGGTGAAAGAGAGGTTATTTGAAAAAAGATTTGAGTTTGTCAAAGCTTTTTGTAGACGGTTGGGTCGAGTGTTAAGCCACGTAATTAGAGAGAAACTTTCTTCCCTGCAAAACAGCGTAATATTCTCAAAACAATATCGTGATGGCCAGAAAAGGTTCAATAGGGTTCACCATGTTTGACTGAAAGAGCTGATAAGCATACGCTCATTAAATCATACGTTGTTATCGGAGAACAATCAAAATGCAATTAGAAATAATTATCAAGAAGTAACCCTTGTAGACCGGATGCATAAATAATTCATCTAGGAGAGTAAACATAGATTATTGATTGCTACTTGGTACATTCACAGCGAGATAAGGAAGTCAGTTTCAATAACTACCAAAACAACGTCGTAAATTTGACACACGTCCAAAGTCGATAAACACGGGGCAGTTAAGTGAAACATAAATCGTTACCCGAAAAGAAATAAAAAAACTCGATAACGCTAGCATCACCAACTCACATCGTTAATTGAAGTAAACAAACTCGAAATTCACAGGAAATAGACAACGTCTAGACTCATAATTCACCCTTGTGTGGTCATTAGTTCAGCGACCATCAGACAGCCCACCATAAATTCCTGTCATTCAGTATGATTTTTTTCCATTTATAACATAGATAAGCATCGCGGTTTATTCAAGAATATATTAGACAAACAAGGCCCTTATCAGTTTTACGAGCCACATCTTCATCGGGTTTTTACCAACCAATTAACTAAAAGAAAAGCAATTGTATTACCTCAATCCCGCCTCCAGCTCCTGTGTCGAAGATCTTATGAAAGACACTGGAATCCGAAAGAAAAAAGTCAGTTCCAATCGTTATTCCGTTCAGTAATCACTTATATTAGACGAAAAGATTTCGGATAGCATGTCATTCTCAAAAGTGAGGTATAAAAGTCAGTCGAATTACAGTATCTTACAATAATACGGAGAGTTTCCCAATCAGTGTAGTGAACTTCAGAAAACATAAAAACTCAGCCAATTCAACTCAAGTATTGAAGCTCTTAGTAAAAACACGAGTGAACAGTATAGTTTTCCACAAATTGCCTATTTTTGTCAACGCTTCCAGAACAGAGATAATACAACGGGAGTCCGCAATTCCATAGTTCACGATCTCTCAGAAAAGCCATAGCCGCATTAAGCGATTACTACTATATCAAGCGAATAAAGTGAAATAACCGATTGACGCGGGAGAAAACGAAATAATAAATTCCAATCTAATTGCCGTTTAAAACGACCCCAGTGAATAAGTGTTAAACAGGGTGAGTCTAATTTTTGTTTTTCTGTATTTATGTTCATGGCAAAACCCAACCTATTGAAATGTGTCTATAAAGTATCTCCATAGTTTTCAAGATTACAAAGATCTGCAAAAGAGAATTATTTCATATTCGTTTGTGGCAATTGACGACTAGATTTTGTTCCCTAAGTCTATTTCGATTTTGTAGTCAAGTGTAAAAGTAACTGCAAATAAGCTACATTTTTTTTATTGTACGAAGTGTTGCAGAAAATAATTGTATCAATTTTTATTAAATATATATGTACATTCTTAACATTTTATGAGTGCATTATTATTTTGTTTAATCATTGTTTTGTTCGAATCTCTCTGAACGGTAGTACTTCCTGAATAAACAACCCATGTTCCGGTATTTGAAAGAAAGGAACTTGATCTATGTTGACCGCTCCATAGATCATATCCGGTTCGACGCTATTCAGATAGTCGATGCTTTTAATACTGTATTTCCAATCTAACGAAATAATGTCTGGTATTACAGGTGTGGTGTGTTAGTTCACAACACCCCGTAGTCCCAGCCTTACAACAATCCAACACGATGTGCTGAGACAATTTCTGAAATCATCATGTTGGGGATGCAAACCTACATACTGAATACCGAAAGAAGAACATCATCCGATAAGACCTGGTTTAACAGAAACTGCTCTAGAGCTGTGGCTTCCAAACAGGCAGCATACCATCGATGGCTAAAAAATCCGGGCCCTGAGACCAGAGCAGCATATGTCGAGGCTAGAGGCGTATGCAAAGAGACAAAAGAATGCTCAAAAGATGCCCACAATGCCAAAATAAGATCAAAGCTTGCTGAATGTCCTAACGGATCCCGTTCATGTTGGTCTTTCGCCAAAGCTGTGGGAAGAAACTTCACTTCCAGCTCATTTCCTCCTCTAACCAAAGAAGATGGAACACTAGCAACGACTGCCCAGGAAAAAGACAATATCTTTGCGCACTTATTTGCTGGAAATTCCACTCTGGATTCATCGGGAAAACAACCCCCGAACATTACACCTATTGACAGTTACATGCACGAGATCACCTTTCGCCAACGTACTATCAGAAAGATTTTGCTGGGTCTCAACACCAACAAAGCCTGTGGATCTGACGGAATCCCGCCGATTGTTCTCAAGAAATGTGCCCCCGAACTAACACCTGTTCTTTGCAAGTTGTTCAACCACTCTTACAATTTGGGGGTTTTTCCGTCCAATTGGAAAATTGCAAGAGTACAGCCAGTCCCTAAAAAAGGCAAAAAGGCCCTACCTAGCAACTACAGACCTATCGCACTGCTATCTAGCATTTCAAAGGTCATGGAAAAAGCCATCAATATCGAGCTCATGAAATATCTGGAAGACTCAGGAATTGTCAACGATAGGCAATATGGCTTCCGCCATCAGAGATCAACTGGTGACCTGCTCGCTTACGTCTCACATATATGGCAGCTATCTATTGAAAAGTATGGAGAAACTTTAGCTGTGTTCTCTGCTTGCTAGTTTTCTCTCAAACAGGTCTCTCCATGTAGTGGTCGATGGAGTTTCATCTGACACTCTACTCATAAATGCTGGTGTTCCGCAAGGATCTATTCTCGCACCAACACTATTTCTACTTCACATCAACGACCTGTTGAAAGCAACTTCATGTCCAGTACACAGCTTTGCCGATGATAGTACCCTCCATATCGCTTTCTCTTCCAGGGCCCCTATATCAGCCCGTGAAACCAAAAATGAACGAGGAAGAAATGTTAATGATATAAATAGGGACTGGGCAACAATTCTCGAGTGGGGATCTAATAACTTGGTAGAATTCAATGCAAACAAAACACAAGCATGTCTTTTCTCTAGAAAAGCCGATCTCACTGTGCCTAACATAACTTTGTCAGGAGTAACCATACCACTGAAGTCATCCATATCGATGCTTGGTATTACTATCAGCAATAACCTCTCCTGGGAAAATCACGTGAGGTCCATTGCCAAAAGTGCATCCCAAAAACTTTTTTGTTTCGTGCCAAGAGCTATTTCACCCCCACTCAGCTGCCTATGATCTATAAGGCACAGATCCGACCTGTCCTGGAATACTGTTCCCATATTTGGAGCGGCACCTAAACATATCCTGAGGCTATTGAATTCTGTCCAAAAAAGGGCAATTCGTCTCGTCGGTGATGCCTCGCTTACAAACTCGCTCACTTTTCTGGAACACCGTAGAAAAGTTGAGGATTTGTCTCTATTTTATAGATATTTTCATGGGCGATGCTCTTCTGAAATATCAACAATCGTTCCTGCTTTGGCAGTCTCATCGAGACTAACCCGTCAAGTTCAGTCATCACACCCCTTCGTGGTCACTTTGGAGACCTGCAGAACATCACTTTCCAAAGACTCGTTCATCCAACGAACAGCGAGGCTTTGGAACTCATTGCCTAGGGAGGTGTTCCCCGAGGCATACAACCTCCAGAAATTTAAGAATACCAACTCCTACCTTCTTTCCCTTGGTTCCCACGATGTTTTCTGAACATTACAGGATATCCCTTTTCGTGGGAACCAGAACATAAAAAAAAAAAACTCAAGTCAAAATAGCGTCATGCATAGACCCAATGAAAAATTCATAACTTCAAATCCATTCAAGGTTACTTTACTTACTTTCCAGTCAATCCCTGGGCTTTTCCGCATGTTTTGTGATGCCGGCGAACTTGGAGACTATGCTCTATCGCCTACTACGATTTATTTAAAATTACAAATAATAAATGGTAATAACTCTACTTTCTGAAATGCAACACTATGCATCATTGCATTGTATTTTTCAAGTGTCTTTTGTCAAGGGGTTTGTGGAGTCTACTTTGTGAAGTTTGCGAGATTTGTTTCGAAAATAAGGAGTTTTTATGCTTTTCTCGAAAAAAAAGGAATCGATTAGGTCGCTGTTGTGAATTTGACACATCTATGTCCTTTCGATAATTCTACTCGTCTACTTGTTAGTGATGAATTTCACCCGCGAAGAAATAGTGCATATCGTCTACTGTATTGGGAAAGCTGACAGATTGCCTTTATTAGCAAGCAGAATATACCATAAAAATATCCAGAAGCGAAGAACTCCACGGGTGTCGCCATTCCAAGAGATAAAAGTTCAGTTGAACTCACTGGTAATGTGTCTTATACCAAAAAGAAAATTATTGGTAATGGATCATTTACAAACTGTTGTGATAGAATAATATTGAAACATAATTTTTACCCCCATCATATGAACCTATATCAATAAATGTGTGGTTATGATTTTGCAAATAGAGTTGGGTTTCATTTTCGGAAGAATGGCATGATTAACGAGGATTATAATACTTTGAACAAAATTGTCTTTTCTGATATGAAGCAACGAGTCGGTCAACTGACCTGATATGTATCATTATGCAATCGAAAAATCTTCACTCGGTGGACTGTTGATCACCAAAAGTGATGGTCTCTCAATGTTTGCGGATGAATCATTGGAAATCACATTATTGGACCCTACTTCATCGACAATGTGCTGAATGGTGAGAGGTATTACCATTTTCTTCGCGAACATCTTCCCAGAATGTTAGAAGAAGTGAATTTGAACACCAGGAGAACCATGTGGGTATTACACGATGGTGCTGCAATGCATAACCATGGGGTGGTGCAAAAATTTTCAGATAAATCCTATCTTAACCGTTGGATAATCAGAGAAGGTACCATTCTTCAGTCCGCGTGATCCCCAGACCTTACTATCATGATTTAATTTCCATGGTTGTATGTGAAAAAAGGGTATTTGGACATCTTCCACCAACTGTAGATGATATAAAAACAAGAATCACGAGAGCCCTCCGTTCAACTGATGGAGCAATGCTTGCTAGAGTTCTCAGCTCATTCACTAGAAGACTAGCATCTTGTTTGGAACATTATGATGACCTAATTGAGCCCTTTTGAGTAGCCTTTTCCCAAAATGTTCACATTGTTTTTTAAGTAGCCTTCCCTCGAAATGTTCACATTGTTTCCTGTTGATCTTTCTCTCCTGTTCTTGTAAATATGACTAGAATAGTTTCCTTCGCAATTTCTCATTTTGCAACAAATCTTTCAAATTTGACAAAGTAGACGCCAGGAATCCCATTACGTCAAAAAGCTCTCAAAAAATGTCATGCAATGATGCAATAAAATATAGGATGTTGCATTTGAAAAAGTCGAGTCATTGCCAATTGTAATTTGTCATAATGAAAGAATCGTAGAAGATGATGAAACATCGACTTTCTGTTTGACTTAATCTTAGTAGATGCGTCAAAGTCTAGGGGATCGACTAGGGAGAATTTGGTTGAGTTATATTGAATGGTTCTGAAGTTATGAACTTTTCTGTGCACTACGCTATTTTGAGACATAAGTCAAAAACTATTGCAGACAAGTCTCAGAAATCCAAAAATGTAAAAATTCAGGGGTTTCCTTTAAAAAAGCAGAACTTAGTTGTGTAACTTATTCTGGGACATCCTGTATATGAATAGAAATATTCTAAGTATGTGCCTCATTGTAAGACCTATTCTTCGAAAGGAAAGAAGTCGGTAGCTTGTATCGAAATAAGTTATGTTGTTTGCACGCACCCTTGGATTAAATGTACAACAAATGTTTTTTTTCAAAATAATTCCTCAACGGTTGATTTTGCGACAAAAATTTTCATATACATATTCCCTACATTTCTTCGAACACTTTTTTGTGATTCTGATGTGTATCGAGTTACATCGATGGAAACGTGAACATTCTTCCAAACAATCGTCCAACTGCTCGTTTTTCTCATTTCAAGGAATCATGTGTAGCTATTCACTATATATGAATAATTTCATGAATTCAAAGTCAACTCATTTCCAAACCACCATGAGGTAGAGTGAACACCGTATTTTTTTGTGGTAACCCCAGTAGGCTTACTCACAATATAATTATTGAGTAAATGTCCACGATAATAAAAAAAAAATATGGTCCTGGTCGATTGATGTGTTGATAATCGCCTTCTTTGTTAACCTCCAGCCCATTTTCATCACTGATAATATGGACTTCCATCCATGTCATTGCCTCATCTTCGTCGTCGCTCCCGATGATGAACTCTAGTGCATTCTTGCATGTTTCACCTTCGCCGAATCCGCATACAATAGAGCCCTTCAACCAACTTTTTCTGCATCCACATGGTACCGCATTCCTGTTTGTGATTGCATGAAATAACATAAGGTATCTGCGGCGCTTTCTCTGACATTATTACTGGAGTGAGCCCATCGGTACCAAGTGTACAGCCCCAGTCGGATGTGTTTTTTTTGGTTTCACACCATTTTTGGACTCGGTGGTAGGTCGTAAGTGCATGGTACTATGCAGAGGTACCGGTGGTGGGGATTCTAGGTGAAATTTGCTTTTCATTGTCGATTCTGAAATACGTTGGTAGCGGATTTTTTCCAAGGTTTTGCTATCTATGTTGCCACCATACGAGGCGACGAGAAAGCGGCCACCATCATCTGCGATGACTTCTCGTTTGGCATTTTCTCTGAAGATGTCAATGACGCCATTGAGACTTTTTGTTTTTTGGGAAAGCAAAAAAAAGTTTTTTCTTGGTTGAAGAGGAATGATGTTGTGTGACAGCCTCTAACCGCATGTGAAAACAGGATGCTTTCGACTGATTGTTTCACTTTCAAACTATTTGCATAATACACTCTTTGAGTGGTTTTGCCTCTCCATGGTTTGTGAAACTAGATGTTGGTTTTCGATGATCTGAACTTGAACCTCTATTGTCTCATCGAAAAAAACTTCTGCTTCTTCATTCGACTCCCCTGTCTTCCAAAATTTCACACTTTTATATGCGTCTTCCACACCTAGAAACTCATTAAAAGTCTAAGTTTCAATTGATGATTTGCATAATTTGAAATTGGTGATCCATCGATTACTCGTTGAGACACACTCTCTATAAGCAAGCAATTCATGTTTGGTGATAACCTTCGGGATTTGAATAATCCGAACAAAATCTTAGATAAGCACATGCTGAAATCAATACATTTGAATTGGTTTAATTCTTAACAAAAAATAAGTTTGACATTCAAAGATTGATTTGTTTAAAAATATGAACATTATTTGTTTGAAAATATGAATAGGATGTTCATGGAATCAGATGTGGAATCATCTGCGACTATGATATAAACTTAAGTCACTATCTTCCATCGTTCAAGATATCCTCTTGTGGGGTATTCTTGTTGAAAAGGGAAATATTCGCAATTGAATGGAAATATTTTTCTGTGAATTGAGAAATCCACGAAGGAAATCAATTATCTGTTTTCTGTTAGCTATTCACAAGAATGACTTCAATTCCATTGTGAATTTTTCAATTCACAGAAAAACATTTTTATTCGATATACAATTGAGAATGTTTTCCTTTTCAACTTGATATTGAAAGATATTCAACCACGTGAATTAGGAATCTTTCCTGAAAAACAAAACCTCAGTTCGTATCTTGAGGACCATGTACAATACCCACGGAACGTATTTATTCGCCTAGATAAATAAAATGATGAGAGGGTAGTCGTTGCTGACTAGTTAGGTGTAAAGCTCCTAAATATTGAGGTGTGCAGCAAAAGAAAAAGTGTACTCTTTAGAGTTTGTCCAAACTCTCGGAATGCTTTATTTCGATTTTCAGGGATACTATAATGAAGAAAATTTACAATAATTTTGTCCTCAGGACCTTGAGGTATGATTTACTTACATCTTTGTTGAGATTAGTTTTTCAGTTGTTCATGAATCTCCTTCATGTACTGTAGGGTGAATTATGAAGTTCTAAATATGAAGTTGTAAACACATTTGAAATTATATAATACTTATAACACATTTAAATTAATTGCAAAAATCATTAATCTAAAATATAATGTACACAAACATGTGTGTCTTGAAAAAGTACAAGGACATAAAGTGTGGGAAAATGTATTCTACTTGTGATAGGCTTTGAAAACAGGTGGTACCAACCTGAGGTAGTACCAATTGTTGAAAAAGGGGGGTTGCCAAGAATTGATCTGAGAGGTTATAGTAATTTTTGTAATTGTAATTGGTACCAACTCAAGTGAAGGTTGTGCCAACTTGATGATTTATTAATAACTTGAATTGAGATCAATTTGGTTCAAAGAAAATTCTGTATTCTCAGGAGCCAGTAAAAAAAATCACTTAGGTGTTTGTCATCAGTTTTTTCATCATATGATTTTTTTTCTGTGATATGAAAGCCATTTCTGGGGAAGTTCTCTTATCAGTTCAGGGTTCCTTGGTTAGTATTTTCACTTCATAATAGTTCATATGATGGTCATATTTGTTGACATGATGTGCCAGAGCACATCTTCCTGGGTGGGGCCTGCAATTACTTTCGTGAGAGACTAATATCGGTTTGAATAACCTTGAGGATTGACCAATGTATACTTTGTTACAATTTTGCCAAGGAATACTATATATAACGCTCCTACTGCCATTAGTTGGAATTTTGTCTTTCACTTTTGAATATACTGACTTGATTGTCGAAGAACTGTTTTGTTGGCTTCCCTGATATTATCTTTGAAATTGAAGGGTCTAGCCAGTTTGGATGAAATATCTCTTATGTACCTTAGGATACCCACATACAGTTGGATTGCGTTACCATCTCCTTATTCTCAGAAATCCTACCCCTGCAGCCTCCACATCCATCTGACCCTTGTCCATGTCCTTGCGCATGAAAAAATCATTGCCGACCTTACTTGAGGGTGAATATTTATGGTTACGAATTCATGGGTCTGTTGGATTCAGGCTGTTCCAAAACTTTGATAGGTGGTCTCGGATGGTATCTATCAAATTAATCGTTGCCCATCTACACCTACCCTTCCCCATTACTTGATTCTGGGTATTAATTCTTGAAAGGAGATGAAAATCATACTAGATTTATATTCAGGGCAATGGAATTTTCACAAGGTGGTGAAGCTCCCCAGATACAAGTTGATTCCATTCAAGCCATGGATAATCTTGCTGAATCGTGGCGACATCAACTGGTTGACTTGATAGACCAGACCTCCGGAAATGATATCAAGAAGTTAGGTTAAGTAAGGATGAGGAATTTATTTGTGATGAGAATTGTCAGAAAGCCTTAGACACCATTGAATGTCATCTTGTTTCCGCTCCCATCTTGACCTGCTCCGATTTCAATCTACCGTCAACTATAAAATGCGACGTGTCAGAGTATGGATTGGGCGGAGTCCTGTTACAGTTTCGGAATGGGAATGAAATGGTAATCTGATATTTGAGCCGTTCTCTCAATTGAAACGAGCGCAAATATAGCACCACCGGAAAAAAGTGTCTAGTAGTTTTTTTCGCTATTAAGGAGCTCAGAATCTACTTTGGAAGTACTCGATTCACAGTGGTTACTGACAACTATGTCCTCAAATAGTTGTTGAGTATCTAACACCCTGGGCCGAAGTCATCCAACAGTATTACTTTGATATCGAACACCGTAAATGAAAAGATCATGTGGTGGCCGAAACTCATTCTAGCTCAGTTCCGATAGTCGGAGCTGTGAATACAGAGCCGGCTGGAAAAAATACAAGCAGAGTTAAATGTATCCTGATAAATCGCCCTCGTGAAGAATTGAAGACGGAAAACTGTTCAAACTAGGTAAGGTCAAGTATACTGAATCAGGAGTTACGAATGGATGGCTTTTGGTAGTGTCAAAAGATAAGCGGGCTGCAACAATCCGCGCTCATCATGATCCTCCCGACCTGTGGTCACCTTGGTATTTTTGAAACTCTCGGTGGACTATCCGACCTCTACTACTGGCTCAAAATGAGGTCTGGCGTTGCCAAGTACATCCGTCATTGCTAAGTTCGCCTGCAAACTAAATCAGATAAGCAAAAACCCGCCGGTCAAATGCTCAGCCTTGCTCCGTCGCTGAATAGTCCGTTGCAGTTGATAAGCATGGATATAGTTGGTCAGCTTTCTCGGACGACAACAAGTCATTCATTGAAATTTTCGGTGTGCGACTGTTTCAGCAAATCAACTATGCTTTTCTCGCTCAACCCCATCATGAAGTAAATGCGGAAACCCGATCGAGATCACTGGAGAAGGTCTTTCAGAATATCTCTCGACGATTAGCCGAAGCTTATGAGGAAGGAATTAGGCAGTATAACCTGCGTCGGCGAATCAATAGGTTGTTCAAAGGACAAAATGTTTGGAAGCGCAACCATGCCATTTCTGACGCTTCGAAGAAGATAACGCTAGGTTAGCTCCCAAGTACTCTGGGCCTTTTATTATTGCGAAAATAATAACCATGGTCCTACCAGCTCAAGACCGCGAAAGCAGAGATATTGGGATATGGCACCCCACGGATCTCAAGGTACACCAACTGATGACTCAGAGGACCACAAATACTGAGTAGACACGTTTTCAAGAGGTAGAAGTTTTTGAAAAAAACTCTTCTCCTTGGTAGAGATGGGTTTTATTTTCACCTAAGCTCAATGAATCCGTCAGAATGGAGTTCCACTGCAAGAATCACTATTTATTGAGAACAGTCTGTACATTGCAAAGGAATACTTTACATGCATTCCTTCAAAATTTGTCATATTCCTTGAACAAATGAAATAGGTTAGTTATATACAGTATTATGAAATCTTCTGAACTTACCTTCCAGGCTGCAGCAATCCCGGACTTCTGTCGGGTATCTTAGGCTGAAAATATGCCACAATCTACTTGAATTAATTTTTATAATATATCAAAGATTGTTTATTATTCATGATCCCTGTCATGTTATGGTAATTTGACAGCACCCTGTCATCTATGATTTACCAATAAGAGTTAATTTCTATATTATTCTCATTCATTCATTCTTCTTCTTCTCAACTTTTCCCAAGTCAAGGGTTCCTATAATGGTTGGTTCAGATTTCTCTGTGATAATTATTCAATCAGTGTATCCAACCTATCTAACCTAGAGAATAAAAATCCAAGAGTTTCCTCGGTAGAAGTTAAGAAAAAGGGCCTCACTTGTCCATCTGATTGGAAGTGAACCACACGCATCTTTGCGGATTAACTGAGAAATTTCGAAATATATCTGAGGAAACGGTAGTCTGTTGTGGGAAACACTTCATACCTATTTTGAGTTTCGTCTCCACGGAAGACGTGGGCCGATCGAATGAAATCATCACAGGTATGTATAAAGATAGTCCTGGATTGGGAGACCTGAGAGACCTGAACAATACAGAAAGTCCATTCACGAACCCAGAAAAAATTGTTAAAGTATCCTAGTCGAAGCAACCTCGATTGGCTACGAGGAAAAGTCTACAGAAGCTGCTGCAGTGTTCACTGCCCTGGGAAAACACCCAGATAAGCCTTAACAATAATCACTCTATTACATGAAATTCATTTACTCATTAAGTTATTTTTCTTTGCCACGCACCCATGAATAGTCAGTACCCTCTGCCACCTGATAACTGACTTGTTGCTGTACTACGGGATTTAACGAATCCATGTTGAAACTCAGAAAGATACGCTCGTATATTGAGTCGAACAGGATTATTTCTAGTAACTTAGAGAATGCAGAGATTAATGTGATGGGTCAATAATTTTCAATTTCAGCAGCCTTACCAGACTTGAATACCGGACAAACACGTGACACCTTCCGGACTGCTGGAAAATTACTTGATTCCAAGATCAAGTTGAATATGATGGTTAATGGTCGTGACAACAGTCCAATGAATTCTTTGACAATTTTTGCTGGAATGCCATCAGGCCCACAAGTTAACTTGTTCTTGAGATTTTTTGCTGCACTGATTATTTATTCCTCTGTTATTTTATTTATACAGAGAAATTGACTCGGATTCAAGAGTTTTTCGTGAATTTGATTTTCAAGCAAGTTAATATAATCGCGATCATCATCAAACACATAACTGAAATTTCTTGCAAATGCATTGACAATATCTTGGGGTGATGAGATATTCTCATTTTGGAAATTCATCCTCCCCGGAAAACGTGTTTTTTTTTTCTTGAGTTTATATAGTTCCAGAAGCTACGTGGGTGTTTCTCTAGGTCGTTTTCTGATTTTTTGATGAAAGCACTATATGCCAATGAAATGCCACGCTCAATTGGTCGTCTGAGTTGTTTGATACGTTCTAGATGAAATAGTAACTTGCGCTGTTTATACATTTTCAAATAATGATTTTACGTTCTTATATTCCTAATGATTTCAATGTTATACCAACTTGGATATTTGTAAGACTTACATTTTTTTAACGGGACAGATTCATCAATTGCGTTGTTCAGAATACTGATGAAAGACTCACATGCATTATCCGCATCAATCGAAGAACCTAATACTTATACCCAATCAATTTCCCTAAGGTGGTCTGAGAATTTATCTACATCAACACGAAGGAAGTTATAACGTTCAACATCAGTGATGAAATTCTGTTTGTTACCAGTCTGGGTTGATAATTCAATTGAAAGAGCAGGATGACCCATTAGTGCCGATTGACCAACATCATTGCACCATCAGAATCTGCTTGTGAAGACAAGCAGATTCTGATGGTGCAATCAATAAGTCGAGTAGTCTGTTGCTACGATCCTTCATTCTGTTTCATTGCACTGGATCCCAGTATTCCAGAAAATTGTTGAACCTAGACAAAACATTTGTGCTGTTGTCATAGAACTCTTGGAGATCAGAATATTAAAATCGCCCAAGATGGTAGTCTTATCGATGTTTTCAAAGTTTTCCATGGATTCGAAGAGATCTTCGTATTCCACACTTGTTGAGGGGGTATATATAGCAGCATCAAGTAGAAACATTTTCTGTTTGGATGTCTATGTTGATATAATTCAACAGCGGCTCTGGCATTTCCCTCTCTTTCACCATAAACGAAATGCATATCTGTATATTCTTCAAACGAATAATCCATATTGAAACGATTAGTCTACTCGACAAGTTGAAAATGGTCTAAAATGGAGATACTGCTCTTGAAATTATGTGTGATAGCTCATTGGGTCTGGAATAACGCCTAGAAAAATGTGCCAGAAGCGTGTATTAGCACATAAAAAATTGCAAAAGTTATAAACAATTGAAGAAGAAAAAAAAATGGAATTCGGTTTTTTGCCATTATTTCATGAAATGTTAATATTTAAGAAATTTCAAAAAAAGATTCTAAAAGAAGAGAAAATTTCCAATTGACAACTACGGACTTCCGGAACTCTATCTCCATTATTTATAATTTTAATTTAACGCTGAAAATGGGTCTCTGAGTGACATTTATAGGATGCGCGCGCGGCGTCAAAAGCGAGTTCGACACATTGATTAATTTATTTAAGGTATTAAATATTTTTTTTTAATTTGAAAAATCAATGGTGTATTCGAAACACTATTAATAATTCATTCTCGTTTGAAATTTCACTTAAAGTTGATTTTTCAACAAGTTAAACGATTGTTAACTAACAAAATTTTCTCGAACTTCTGTCTTAATTGTTAATGAAGAAAATGTTTAAATAATTGTCGTAAAAATGTTTCGCTCCGTAGAGCCTTTCTTATATACATACTCAACAAGATCACGCCATGAAAGTTTAAAAAATATTCATACTTTGTTTATAATAATTTTTGTACTTGAACAAAAACAAAAAAATCCAAGTAATGTTGTTAAAAAAAAATATTTCCTCTTAATCATCATATTATCGTTTTTTTATTAGTACAGGATCTGAATTTATTTGCAAAAAAAAATTTTCTCGCCATTTGTTGATAAATTTTTTACAAACAAATTGATTATTTCAATATTTTCGAAAAAATGTTTTTCACAACTTTATTACATTACAAATATTATGATTTTTGAAATAAAAATTTCCTTGATAACAATTTTTAATAGTTTATAATGTTTTTTTTTATATTTCTATTGTTTGAATAATTAGTTGAGAACTTTATTTTTTCCTAAAATCATAATTGACAGTCCTCTATAAAGTAACAAAAACATTTTTTTTTTATCAACAATTCCATTGTTTATTAACTTACCGATTTGTTATAAACAAATTTTTAGCTTTGTTACATTTTTTTTCTGAAATATCTGAAATTTACAAAAACGACTATATATAACAAAGTATAGAAAAAATTTTTTTTTTTAAAAAAATTGGAAAAAAAAATTTTTATACTTAGTTATATATGGTTTTTTTGTAATTTGAGAGGTTTCAGAAAAAAAAATGTAAAAAAGTTAAAACTTTGTTTATAACAAATCGGTAAGTTAATGAACAATGGAATTGTTGATAAAAAAAAATATTTTTGTTACTTTATAGAGGACTGTCAATTATGATTTTTAGAAAAAAATAATTTCTCAACTAATTAAAATTAAAATTAAGGAAACATTTTTCTTTCAAATATTCATAATATTTGTAATATAATAAAGTTGTGAAAATTTTTTTTCAAAAATATTGAAATAATCAATTTGTTTATAAAAATTTATCAACAAATGGTGAGAAAAATTTTTTTTGCAAATAAATTTATATCCTGTATTAATGAGAAAACGATAATATGATGATTAAGAGAAGATATTTTTTTTCTAACAACATTACTTGGATTTTTTAGTTTTTGTTCAAGTACAAAAATTATTATAAACAAAGTATGAGTATTTTTTTAATTTTCATGGCGTGATCTTGTTGGGTATGTATATAAAAATGGCTCCACGAAGCGAAAAATTTTTACGACAATTATTTAAACATTTTTTTTCATTTACAATTAAGACAGAAGTTCGAGAAAATTTTGTTAGTTAACAATCGTTTTACTTGTTGAAAAATTAGCTTCAAGTGAAATTTCCAACAGGAATAAATTATTAATAGTGTTCCGAATACATCATATTTTTTTCAAATTTAAAAAAATATATTTAATACCTTAAATAAATTAATTAATGTGTCGTACTCGCTTTTGACGCCGCGCGCGCAACCTAAAAATGTCGCTCGGAGACCCATTTTCAGCGTTAAATTAAAATGATAAATAATGGAGATAGAGTTCCGAGAGCTGGAAAATTTTCTCCTCTTTCAGAATCCAGTTTTGAAATTCCTCAAATATCAATAGTTCATGAAATATTGGCAAAAAACATAAGCCATTTTTTTTTCGTCTTCAATTGTTTATAACTTTTGCAATTTTTTATGTGCTTAATACACGCTTTTGGCACATTTTTCTAGGCGTTATTCCGGATCCAATGAGCTATCACACATAATTTTAAGAGCAGTATCTCCATTTTAGACCATTTTCAACTTGTCGAGTGGACTAGATGTTCACTGACTGAAATGATGACATATAACTTGACAATAATACAAACTGTTTTGGAGTACTGTCAATTATGTCCAATGTGAGTATCGATATATCAGTGTGTTTTTACTAGGAACAATGGGAAAAGACTACGTTTCTTTTTAGTTCCAAATTTCGTGTATGTTTTATGCGTTGTTCAGTATGTATCGAACAGCCGACCACAAACTGACATGGAAGGCTGGTCCTGCAACTAGTTATCACGAATCGAAAGGAATCAGTTAAGTAGATATTAATACATAATAATTGTTTTTCTTCATCAAAAACATGTTGATTGGATAATATTCTCCTGGATAATATTCTCCTGGATAATTCAATCGGATATGGCTCTGATTATATACTCCGACATAAACTTCAACAAATTAAGAATACTTATCTTCAGATTTTCGCAAAAATTATTTCAGACCTTTACTCTTATCTAAGTGGAGTATTATGAATTTGAGGTTGGGGTTGTTTTCCAATTGATCTGTTGAAACAATCATATGCAAGAAAGTATGGTAACATATCAGTGAATCCGCGACATCCATTCGATCAAATAATATGATGAATGAAAAAATGGAGTTATCGGTCTCATCCCGACTGACCCGTACTATGTTTCCGATTCTCCCAATATTAGAAAATGTTCAGGAGGTTGACACATATTCCAATATGTTGTGAAAAATTGGCATTATGCGATAATTGCACATAGGAAATTATGTCTCTACTAAGTACATATCTTCAGTTTTTCTCAATAATCTCAGATACCTCCACTTTTAGGCACATGGAATGTCTTGACTCTCAGATAGAATATCGTTGAGCCGAACTGATGTCAAACGCCCATTTGTCCATTCACTTGTCCCAAAAAAATTTGAAGGAACATATGACCACATACCATCGTAACTACGCAACTGGTTCACGAAAATAAAAAAATCATAACTTCAAATTAGCATGATGATAAACCTTAACTAGTGTACCAAGTTTCGAATTTGATATACATATATTATATATATATATATATATATATATATATATATATATATATATATATATATATATATATATATATATTTTTTTTTAATTTAAATATATTTTTTTTTTATTTTAAATTATATTTTTTCTTATTTTAATTAAAAATATAAGTTGGTTTTATATAATAATGATATAGCTAATAATCTTGAGTTATTCTCTAAGATCCAAATTGATATGATATAAATAGATATTTCTGCCCCTGTATTGTATGCTGTAATAATAATTGCCAGCGAACGTCACTGTTCTCTCGTCACGCTATCAACAATTAATATTTTCCTCACTACGGCTAAGCAACAGTTGGTTCGCCCTTATCTCAAGGTGGCCGGTTCAAGGCAATAGAGACACTGCCACTGCTGGCTAACTTCAGTTTATTGAATGGTCTTTGGTATGTTATTGATCATTGTGAGAAAACAAAACAACAAAATATCAAAAAGCAATCATCTCCTTTATTCAGGAAGACTTAATAATACCTGGCCTACGAGGAATAACTCATACTAGGGTGAATCAAACAAATATTCACGGATAATAATAATAAATCAGATCATGGATAGATATACAGAACCTCACTTTTTCCATGAGAGTGACGTTTTCTGTTATTGTTCAAAATAGGGTGACATAAAGTTCTTCGAATGTGAAATATGTTATTTGTGAAATAGTTCAGGACCGGAAGAGCACTATTTAAGTTTTATACCTGGTTGGAACTGTTGATGTTCTAATTATACCATGAATCAGGCTGTCTCCTCTATCCAATCGCTGTCAGGACTGCAATACCATGAATCAGGATTTATATAGATGCGGAAATCAGCATTTGGATCCGTGGATATGTTATATCTTTGAGGTAATATTGGTTTTGTTTACCAAATGATGGGATTATTCCATTTTTCTTTCAGTAAAAATTTTGCGTGGCATCCGCTTGGAAATTTATTTTCGATCTCCTTCGAAGCTTTGTTTTCTATCGCCTAGATACATCTTTTTCTCCTCGTTTTTTCATTTGAATTTTTGAATTGGTGCACTAAATTGTCACTTTTCACTGTTTATATTTATATTGCATAATTTATATATACAATTATTTTTCCACTTTTATCATTATTTACAAATTTCAATAATAATTGCTTCTGATACCATCCCATTGCTACTCTCCCACAATTTCCAATTTTACACCTGACCATCTATTCCCTGATTGGCTATTTTTATAAAGACATTTGCTGTTCTATCATTGGCTACTTTTAGTTAGCTACAATTTCATATACTGTATGTTTCAAATTTATAAATGTGTTGATTACTGTTTATTCCTGGAAATTTTGTAAATTTAGACTTTTTGTTGTCTTTTGAGCAATTATGGGTTATAATAATTTTGACAGCGTTGAAAATTCGACCTGTTACTGACCGTTGGAATTCTCTGCTCACTTCAACCTCACCTAACAGCCCCAATGAACATTATCGGATAAATACCATCATCTTCAGATTATTACCAATCAGCGCTATGCGTCGCTCATATTTGACATGGATCATAGAAGTGAAATAAAAAGCGAATGAATCTAACTGCAGCCTAGAAGTTCCTTGTTTCACATACGACAATCTGTATGAACCTGGAGAACGAAATCTAGTATCAATCATTCTTGATTCAAGGGTCTCCTTCTATCTATTTCCCCTTGTTTCGGTTTCACGAAATGTTGTCCTCTCAAAAGTGATAAGTACCTCCTCACGATTGTTCATAAGTTTTCCAGTAATAAATTGCATCGTTGACTGATTTCACTTGTTAGGTGTTCCTTCACATATCCACATGGACTGAGGTCCTCCCTTTGTATCCAAAGATCCTGGAGAACGTGCACACACGTTGTGTAGCAACATGTCCACCACTTCTGGAAAGGACGCAATTCATCAACCCTGTCTTGCTTCCGAGCGGAAGAACTTGGAAGTTACAAATTGGAAGGTAATGCTCCCAAATGTATCATATTCCATCAGATCTCCTCCATGTATAGAGACTGATAAAACAACTCCATGATTGGATGTGTGAGCATAACAGAAGATCGGCCAATGGTTCATCCCTCCTGCCAAAATTATCATGGAAAATCAAGCGACTGTGTAAATATGTCCCATTGTTAGAAGAAGTGAATTGGATTGATGCTGCTCCGCAATACATCAGGCTCTGGGAGACAACCGTGTCTGAAACAGTTACTCCAATGGATTATGATCAGCATATAGAAAAAAGTTTGATTTTGTTTGATTGAAAAACACGGCGTGACGATAATTGACGAACAATTTTTCGATCAGGAGATTTTGGGGAGTGGTTTCGAATATTGCCGAATATTGCACGCGAGGTAGCTCTAGACTAGACTAGACAGTATAATGAATTAATATCAGATTCGAATTTCCCATTTTCTTACGATTGACAGTCACTAATGAGAGCAAATGGGAAATACCCATTGACAATTTCATGATAAAGGCATGAATAAGATGATCAAATAGTTAACTGAATTCGAATCAATTTTCCATAAATATTCATCTGTATTTATCTTTTTGCCCGATTGAAAAATTTAAACGCTGGTATTCAACGTGAGTATAACATATACACCCTTTTTTATGGGGAATTTGCGTTCGCTTTCTTCAACTGTTTATCAGAAATAATCAGTTGTATGGGGGTTTTCGAAATTACTCAATTAGTTTAAGTGAAAAACCATTTTATTATTCTGGAATTCCATATAATGAAATCATTATCAATGCGTATGAGAGGAATCATTACGCAATACCACATCCATTCAAGTCGGAACTAACATCAATCAATGAAATTGAATCAAATCAAAATAATTATAAATGTTATTGGATCTAACTGAATGTTTCTCGTACACTCTTCGGAATAATATCAATGTACCAATAAAAGAGTGGTTTCGATTTCATTACAGAAAAATCTCTTGTATAACAAAATAGCTGTTGGGGTATTGGAAAAATCAATTTTATATAGTTGAAGCATCTTTCATATTCTGAAGATGAACTTCCGTCAAGTATAGGCCATGTCACTTTCAAAAAGATAATACATTTATTTCAAGTATTATTTTCAATTTCAGATGAAATAGGGCACATATCTTTAAACACTTAACACTATTAGAATGGTATCATTACGAATCCCTTGCGCCACTGCTTTTGTTCACAATGTTGCTCGACCAGTTGACGTCACCGGAGTTTTCCATCGAACGATCGCGAAAGATATGGACGCAGGTAGCTGTTATGCGTCACACAAAGTTCGATGTTATTATCGAAAGTTCACCGACCTTTCTGGTCGACAGAGTGTTTGATCAATTGAAGTATAGTGAGTGAGCTAGTTGCCGTATTGGAGAGAGAAATAGGTGTCCGACAATTGCAGTACCATGCGAGATTGATTTATTCAATAATTTTTTTGTAATTGTAATAGATGAATATCAATGAGTTGAGCGTTTTGGGTAATTACGGTTCCGCAACAGTATATTTTATTTCTCAAACCAATAACACTTGGAGAATTTTGGAAACTTCACTCAAAATGTGTGGTTAAATGAGGACCATATTTGAATATATTTATGAATGTTCGCCGTTTACCGTGGGATGATTCATTAATTATGCTTAGGTGCAGGATAGTCCCTGATAGTTTTATTTTTCTTCATCACCAGTAGCTGATTCCGTACAACAATAATGATTGGGGAAATTAATGTTTTCAATTGAAAAATAAAACTGGCTTATGGCATATTTTCTAAAAATTGAATACTTCAAATTCTAATAAGTAGTATTTCAGTGTGTGTTCAACAATGGTAATAATATTCACACTCACACACATGAACACATTTCGATGAGCACTGTGGAGAGCCAATTTTTTCAGGATGATATAGATTGACAAATTAATGAGGAATAAATTGAAAAGATTTCATTACCGTTTTTATGGAGCACGAAAATATACCTCATGTATCAATCGACGTAACTGTAGATAGTGTTTTGTAAGAAAATTTGACTCCCTTTTTTATCTCTTTCTGCTATTCTTCAACTCTGGAAATAAACAACTTGAAACGTTCATTGAAATGTGTAACGTTCAAAAAATGCGATGAGTTTTGCAAAATATTGGAAAATATTATGTATTTTCAAATATCACAAATTATATTCTTCTGTATTTTTTGGGTTTTGGCCTCCAGTGAGTAAAAATAATTAGATTTCATATATTCTGGAAGGGGAATAATTATTCGATTTTTCCCGATACGTTACCACCGTTCATAGCAAAATTCACATTCGAACACAGTTTTCGGGATCAAAATACTTTGTAAAGAGTTGTGCGGAGCACTGGCGAAAAGTTCTTCGAGCACTAAGCACCAAGCTCTCTTGAAAAGTACTCCCTAGTTTCAAGCACTGAACACTTTTATTCATGAACTGCTCGCGAATAATGAGCGTGGGAACTTAGCAAGCACTAACACTTTTCAAAAGGTTAAGACTGTTTGGCATTTATGTTTTATCGCGAATATGCATAATATAAAGTCGTTAAGTTAAGCGATCAGTAGTTATTGGGGGTGCTGTTGGCCGCGTTTTCATATTCTGACAACATTCATAGATTCATAGATAAGGGAAAGCTTATTGCTCAATAATCACGAAAAGTGCTCCGAAGCACTGCAGCTCTTTTCGGGATCACTAAGCAATAAGCCTTATCATGAAATACTCGAAGCACTAGCCACTGAGCACTGGTTCAAGAAAGTGCTCGGGAGCACAGTGCTTACGAGCACAAAAGTGCTTCGATTGCTTTCGTGAGCACTCACCACAGTGCTTTGGCAAAGTTCTGTAAGAGTCCGATTGAATACAACAAACTTTCCGAGTGTTGATTGGACATCATGTCAACTGAGTGAAGTTCACTGCTTATCATCACTTTTCATTACATTTATTCATTCTAGGTTTGTTGCGAATTGGATAAACGTGAACAATTATTTTATGCATTTTGAAACATGAATTTCCTCAAATATTATTGTCGTATGAAACTAGCTACTGGTGATAGGAAAATATTAATCATATTGCAGGGATTATACTGGACTTGACTATTCCCAATGAGTCATCTTTCAATAAGCGGCGTAAATTCAGAGATTCAAATACGGCCCCATTTTCTCCACATGTTTTGGGTGAAGCACCAAGAATCGAAATAATTCGTAATGCAGGTCTTATTTCTTGAAATAGATGGAAATTCATAATCGAAATGTGAAAGGGACTTCACCTATATGAAATTGATTTCCACAATACCTCAACAGCTGTTTTGTGTTGTCATACAATAGTTTCCTTTGTTGAAAGGTCAATTTTCACAATATTATTCCAGGAAGGTGACGAGGAATATGAAATCAGATCCAATTATTTTCATACTTATTTGATATGATCAAATTTTATTAATTGATTTGATTTCCACGATGATTCATGGTCGACTGCGTATGTATGGGGAATTTCGTAATTATTCCTCTAATAACATAAATGTTTTGAAGATGAGATCAATGTATGAGATTCCAGTGTGTGATAATATGGTTTTTCGAGTAATTGTCGATGACAAATGAAAGGTAGGCGAAGGGCACAGAGTTTATCCTTCACAAGAATTTATCAATCGATTTCAGAAACACCCCTCAAATCTCTTGCTTGCAAATTCATCCTCATGACTTTACACCGTGTTTTTTCTATCACATAAACCTTCTTTCAGGTTAGGTGTTCCCAATTCTCCAAGTGTTCCGGAGACATAGTTGTCGCCCTCCAGCCTTGAAGTTTGACTGGTATGTATTGAGGAAAGGAATCAACCAAGAAGGTACGAAGCAGACATTGATACATCTTTGGTGATGCTTGAATATCCTATTATGAGTTGTTCAGTCAATCGCAGTGTATAGGAGAGATCTGTTGGAATGGACATATATTTATATTGAGAATCCCATAGGACTCAACTTTTCCCAAACATGTATGGTATCACTATAGTCTGAACAACATTACAGGTTACCTTTTGTGGAGCCAAAACGAGCGAAATACTTGTTAGAAGGTGACCGGTCACAGCGTTGCCAGAAGGGAAAGATTTATTCCACAATAGAAAATGGTACGTTACGAGTTTGGATCCAGTGAATATCACGAGTCACGCGATAATGACACAGGAGGTAATGAAGTGGGAGAATATTGTTTGGTTGAATGGAACTGCTCAACCTCGGAAAGGCCTGTGACTTGATTTTGTTTTTCAGGTCCATATAGAATATTGTGAATGTAGGAGTAAAATTTCAGGCGCCACTGTTGGAATTATTCGCTTTCGGTTTCATTTCAATGGTTCATGTCAAACATGAATGATGTAGAGGGCTGATCAAAAAATATCTGGAAATTATTACCCAACTAATGGTATTCTCACTTCTTCTTCAAATTACCCAATATACAACTGTTTGTTTTCGTGCTCTGTCGTTGATTTTCTGTAGAAATAAGGCTACTGAACCGACAAATTATAGCAGATTGAAAAAAAAAAACACAAAAATCGAGACATCGGAGGCGTATATTTTCACCGTGACTTCTCCAATCACCAAATTTGGGAGCGAAATGAGCAAAGTTCCAAACTATATCGCGGAATGCGATGATCCGATGACTAAAGTTCATCTTCCAGTGGCAAATGCTTCCACATGTGAACACCCTGGTAACATTTTCGAACAAATCAAATGTGTGAATATGAAACCACCCAATTGATGATGGAACTTTTGCATTGTTTTGAATTCACTGACCTCGAACCGACGATCATTATTCAGCACCACCGAAGCACTTGATGAAATATTGAACAAAATGTTGGTATGCAAAACAAGAATATGTTAAAATAATCACAGTGAACGGAACTGACACTGTATTTTTCCTCATAGTGGGAAAAACTAACTTATGAAAAAATAGGACTATCACACAACTAAAGAATCAATGATTTGCATAATAAAATATTTGTCAATTTTGTGTTAGGTGAAACTATGAGAAAACATATTTTATCAGCTATTGATAACAATGACCATTTTCAAGAAGTCGTACACTTTCTGATTCGTGAACGTATTGCTTCGATTAAAATAAATGAGTATGATTTCAAGAGTTTCGATGGGAAAACAAAAGAAGTTCATAATTTGTTAACAACATTGGAACGTCCCGATTCATATCATGTATTTTTTGATTCTATTGATTTTTCTGACAAGTGATAATATTTCGAGACAATAATGTAAATAACAGTAGTTACCAAATTTTCTTAAGTTCACTTAGGGCCGGTATTATAAATATGTTTTGAAGTTAACTTTAATTTTATCAGTCAAGTTATCTTGAGCTTCAAAATGTCAGTTTTATAAAGGTACCATTTTTTAAATAAAAAGAAGAAGAAGAAGCAAAAAGGTAACCTACAATTTTTCTCTTGGCTTGCTTGCTTGGCTTGCTTGCTGCAAAACGATCCCGTTGAACTGGAATAAGTTTTCATCATTTTCCATGAGAAAATTAACGTAACGTTCTGGTGCAGACTAATCTAGGATTGAGCGAGTTTTTAGACAGACGATGGGCTCTTGAAGAAGAATCCAGTCCCTTACCAAAATCCTCCTGTATCGTCTGTGGGCAAGATAAAAGTGAAGAAGAGGACCTTCAAAGAGAGTTGTGAGGAAAGAAAATAGAGTTGAGAAGAGAAAAAAGAGAGATTATTCAACATACCGAAAATTATTCATACAGTATGGAAAAAGGGTGGCTATAAATGTATATCTAGGTGATGACACATTGTTTGCTTTTCGAAACATTAATGTTTATATGATCTCAGCCATTGTACACTTAAAACTTGTCGAATCTCTTGTGATTGTTGACATTCAATGAAATTCTGGTTCACCTGGTGAATATTCTGTTGACTATTGTGTGTGTGGCCAAGAAAAAAAGTGAAAAAGAGAACCTTCGAAGAGAGTTGAGAAGAAAAGAAGAGACTTAAGAGAAAAAAGAGATATTATTCGACATACCGAACATTATTCATACAGTATGGAAAAAGACTATATGTTTATCTAGGTGATAAGGACACATTTTCACACCATCCTGTTTGTTTTAAATGAAATAAAATAACTGTTTTTGTTAGTTTTATTTTTAATTCAAACATTCGACAATAACAATGCAATTTCCCCTGTGACCTTTCTGATAACACTGCTAGCAGTTGACTTGTGAATACCCCCAAAATCTCCAGCAACTACTAGTTGCATAAAATCTGAGTGTAATCAACACTTGTGTTACTGGCGATAGAGGATGATTTCTAAAAATAAAAATATTTTCAATTCTACAATAATTAAAATAGGTACTAGAAATGCTGACCTATTAGTTGGTCTTTGTGAATTTGCTTCAATGTGCCCCATTAACAAGCGTACAGACTCTCTTGAAGGTCGAAATCGGTTTTTAAATTATGTTTCGTTCCACAAGGTGAAATGGTCTAACCGATTCCTGAATATCCTTCGTCGCCGAGGGGCTTCAACAATATTCACAGCATCTTCTTCATCATCGGTTAAAAGTTCCTAAAAAATAACGTGGATATCGTTTGCTAACATTTTGCGAAAACGAAAAATCAAAACAATAAAATTGAGGTAATGACTCATATACAATATTGACAGGAGCAGGAGAATTGTCGACGATCGAAAACCACCATTTTCTACAAAGTTAACTTTAACCGACACCCGTTCCACCCGATAAAGTTAACTGCTACATTTTGAAGTTAACTATAACATGTGACGTCATCCACAAGTTAACTTCTAGTTATCTGTCGAAATAGTTTTATAATACCCACCCTTAGTCTATGTATTCTCAATGATTATAAATGATACCGTTTGAATAAAAAATAAAGATATTCGGTAGAACTTTCAGAAAAAAGTTTTTATTGGCGAGCTGGTAGAGTCGAATGAAAAAAAGTGCATTTCGAAATCATTATATGAAGAATTTGTTGACAACAAACTTCGATCATTGGAGTTTGAATGAAATTTCGAGAACTGTCATCGGAATTTTCTAGGCCGAACTAGTGTATACAGAGAGTTAGAGGATGACCTGCTATATCTAAGGCCGAAATAGTTTTTTCTATATTCGAAAGTGGGTTGTCAGGAAAAAACGAGTTTATTCTGAACGATAGAATAGATTACAGGTGAAAAGCAGACAGCGCTGTTGGAAAAAAGGCAGCGCTTCTATTATAACTGTCAGGTTCTTTTATGTATCGCAAATATGGAATCTAGTTATCAGAAGGAGGGTAATTTTTCAGATATTTTATTAATTATTATTTTCTGTATGTGCTGGTTTCTCTCTATCGGGAATGAGACTTCGTCAAGTGGGCACATAAGTCAGAGAGTAAGGAGTTGAATATCATTGGCTGACATTTTGAAAGAAAAAGAAAAATCAACTGATTTTGATAATCCAACAAATGATTAGTACTCAACACCCATGCGAGAGGTGGAACAGACTGAAAAATTGGGAGAAATAATACTTCTGAAACGGGGAAAACTGGAACGAGTTGATGTGGTACAAATCGGAGGAGTGGAAAAACTTGTTGGTTGAAATGAAGAAGGGGTCTCCAAATACGAAATAATTCCTTTCGACCGATGAACTCTATGATGTCATTGATGCAGTTCATGTAGCAGAGGGGCGGCGTGGGTAACATAATATTGTCCACAACTTCAGAAAAAATTACGAATGTCACCAGGGAAATCACATTTGTGTTTTTGCCTATATGCGTAGTGTGTCAACTAAAGAGAAAGAAGTGTTGGTTTTCGAATCAATTTTGCATTCCGGGAAAGACATATCCATTATGGTACCAGAATTTTTGAACCGTGTTTTAAAGGAACAAGTGGCCAGTGCTGATAATCTTGTATGGCACAGTCAGGCGTCAGTAGAAAAAGCAATCTAGGGTTTCTAAAATGTTTTCAGTACTTGGATGCAATACAACAAATGGTCAGAAGGTCAACGACAACGTACGATTGAAAACGAGCATTAAACAATCGTGTTATATTGGCATGTTTGGCTCTAAACTCCGGGATGGCCTCACCAGTCTTTTTTCAGGTTTTCCGAAATTCTACGCCAAAATTTCGGATGTTCGACCACAAAGAAAAATAAGATGTCTTCTTCCGTCAAGAAGTATTATTTCATATTTGGAGGCACCTTATTAATGCAGCAAGTGTTTCCAACCCTCCGATTTGTACCACATCAACACGTTCCGGTCTTCTTTGTTTCAGAAGTATCATTTTTCCCACTTTTTCAGTCTGTTCCACCTCTCGCATGAGTGTTGAGAACTAATTATTTATCGGAATATCAAAATCAGTTGATTTTTCACTTTCAAAATGTCACCCAATGATATTTATCTCCTTTCTCTTCGACTTATGAAATATCTGGAAAATTATCCTCCTTCTGATAACTGGATACCATATTTGCAATTTATAATAGAACGCGACAGTCATAGTAGAGGCGCTATCTATTTTCCAACAGAGCTGTTTACTTTTCGCCAATTCAATCTATTCCATCGTTCAGAATAAAGTACAATCACATGCCGAACTGATTCAGCCTAGGACAATCAGTTTTTCTTGATAACCCACTATTGATTACACGACAAACTATTTTGGCCTAGGATAAACTGGTTCATCCTATAACTATTTGTATACACTAGTTTGGCCTAGAAAACTCCGAAGACAGTTCTCGAAATTTCATTCGAACTCCAATGGTCACAGTTTGTTGTCAACAAATTACCCACATAATGAATTCGAAAATACATATGCAGTTTTATTCGACTTCACCAGCTCGCCAATATGAACTTTTTTCCCAAAATTCTACCGAACATCTTCTCTATTTTTCATTCAATCCTTGCCATTTATAATCATTGAGAGAACATAGACTTCGAAGATAATTACGTAACGTCAACTTAAGAATAATTTTCCTGAAAGCGAATCAGCAAAGACCCCTTAAACTTATATTTCACTAAAAATATGGCATTGAGACAATTTAGTATTGGTTATGTGATATGTGAAACTACTAACTGTTATTTTCAACATCATATGAATTGAGACGTACCAAAGTTGTTATGAATTTTTTTTCCCATCGGAACTCTTTGAATCATACTTATTTATTTTAGAAGCGATACGTTCACGAATCAAGAAGTGTACTACTTCTCAAAACTAGTAATTGTTATGAAAAGCTGATAAAATATGTTTTCTTGTAGTTTTACCTAACTAAATTGAGAAATATTTAATTATGCAAGTAATAAATTCTTTGAATGTGTAATAATTCTGTATTGTTTAAGTTATTTTTCCCACTGTGAGGAAAAATACATTTTCAGATGTGCTCACTCTAATTATCCTAACTTATTCTTTTTTCGCATACCTACTTTTTGTTCAATATTTCATCAAGTGCTTTGGTGGTGGTGAACAATGATATTCAGTTCGAGGTCAGAAAATTTAAAAGGTCATTTGGAATTTGAATCATTGAAGTTTCAACTAATGACTGAATGGGAAACAAAATATAATGCACTTATCTTTCCATTGTTATCAAGTCGTATTTCATATCAATTCCATAACACCTATTTTGTTGAAAGCGGAAATTGTATATTGAATGGAAATATTTTTCTGTAAATTGAAAAATCCACGATAACATTAAAGTTATTGTTCGTGAATATCTAACAGAAAACAACTACTTTCCCGGCTAAAGATAGTGACTAAAGTTAATCTTTCAGTCGCAGATGATTCCACATCTGATCTTATGAACATCCTGTTCATATTTTCAAATAAACTTGTTATTTGATTCTTATATATGGGTCGTTGAAAAACTAAAAATATTATTTAGGGGTGAAAAAAAATTATAGTATTTTTTTTTGTCAGGAGTATGTTCAAATTCTAGTCCAAAGTCGATACTTTATGCTCGAAACGGCAACGATGCATTTGATATTCAATAAAATAACAAAGAATCGTTGAAGATTATATTCCGATAGTTTGCGGGTGTTCATTTTGCGAACGAGATATAATTAGTTGATTTGTGTTTATTGATTGTGTGGTTTCATATTCACACAATTGATTCGTTTGGAAATGTGAACAGGGTGTTCATAAAATCACATATGAAATCATTCGAGACTGAAAGATGAACTTTGGTCATCGCATCATCTCATTTCACCTAATACCGATAGTATGAAACTTTGCTTACTACGCTTCCACCTAAGAGTTCCAAGAAACTATAATTGGAAGTTTGTGAAACATTTCCCATGAAAACTCTATGATTCAGACAAAGTTGAGAAGCTTTCGAACACAAAAACATCACCTTCCATTCCTCCATGTTAAAATCTGACTTTGAAAATTGCGAAACCAGAACTCAAGGTGAAAACATACGCCTTCGATTTCTTGATTTCTGCCGTTTTCCCGAATTTGCCAGAATTTTTTGCCCAGTAGCCTTCATTCTACAGAAAACAAACGATATGAACGGAAACATACAGCTATATATTGGGTGATCATTTGTTGGGTAATCATTTCTAGATAGTTTCCAATCAGCCCTCTACATCATTCATGTTTGACATGAACCATATAAATGAAATCAAAAACACATAATTCCAGCAGTGGTGCCCGGGATTCCAGTGCAACATTTACAACATTCTTCAAGGACCTCAAAAACAAAATCGAGTCATAGGCCTTCTCGAAAGTGTGCAGTTCAATTCAACCAAACAATCTTCTTCCACTTCATTGCCACCTGTGTCATTCTGGCGTTAGTCATAATATCCACTAGATCCGAACTCGTTTCATACCATTTTCTATCGAGGACAATAATTTGCCCCTCTTGCAACGCTATGGAAGGTCACCTACTCACAAGTTTTATGTTTCTCTTGGCTTCACAAAAGGTTGCCTGTAATGTTTCTGATACCATACATGTTTGGGAAAACTTGAGTCCTGGAAGATTCTCAAAACTAATATATATCTCCTTAAGGTTGTTATATCTCTCTCATATACAGCTACTAACAGAACACTACATAAACGAGTATTTGAACATCACAGATGATCTGCCGATGGCTGCTTCGTGCCTTCTTCGTTAATTCTTTTTCTCAATATGAACTAGTCAAACTTGAAGACTGAAGAGGAAAAACCGTGTCTCTAAAAAACTTGAAGAAGGGGGGACACCAAATCTAATCGAATTCGAATTAAGTATATGAGAAAAAAATTCTGTTTTATGTCTGATAAAAAAACAATATGTAAAATGAATTGACAACTAATTTAGATAATTTTGCAATCAAGAGATTTGAGGGGTGTATTTGGAATCGATTAGCTCATTTCAGTGAAGAGTAAACCTAGTATCCTCCGCCTACCTCATTAGTTATCGACAATGACTCATAAAATCATATTATTACACAATGGAATTCCAATGATCCCATCTATGTTATAAGAGAAATAAATACGAAATAACCCATACATACGAAGTCGACCGTGAATCATCGTGAAAATGATATCAATTAATGAAATTGGATCATATCAAAATAATTATGGAAGTAATTAGATCTGATTGAAAATTTCCTCCCCGCTTTACGGAATAATATTGTGAGAAATGGAAAAAAGTTTTGACCTTTTATCTGAAAAAACTACACAGCAGCTGTTGGGGGATTTTAGAAATCAATTCCATATAGTTGAAGTCCCTTTCATATTTTGATCATGAATTTTCATCCATTAAAAAAAAATAAGACATGTATTCCGAGTATTTCCAATTTCGGATTGCAATGTGGCACATATCATTGAATACTATGTTACGTTGATATGGTTGACTTTCCCTTTTTCGGAATCAAGCACACTTGGATAGGGTTGGATGCTTCACACAAAATATGTGGAAAAGTTTGATTCAGTCAGTATTTTTGACCGCCAACGTGCGTAATCCATATATTTTGTGGTGGCTGACAGTGGTCAATTTGCCTGACTACCGACCGAATGATTTTGAACATAACATAACATAAACTTCACGGAATCTTCCACTCTGAAACATAGGCTTCAAAACCTATTGGACTCTTTTAATTTACATATGTAGAATCCCCAACTAGAATCTCCTCACAGAATGCCACAACTATCGATTACTTCTGCAGTAACTTGAAGAACGTTATCTGTACAGTCGTACCCTCGGGTATATCCGATCACGAAGCTGTCATCAGTACGGTGAGTATTGATCAAAAGGTTAACTCCCAAAATAAATTTAAATACGGCAGACTCTATAGCACTAGTAATTACAAAAAATTTCAACACCTATGTCGAGTAACCAATTGGGACTGCACTACGAAATCGCACAAAGCATTCAATGATTTCTATGACAAACTCAAAAGCAACTCTGTGGAAGCATTTGCAATTCAAAAGATCAAAATTAGGAGAAAAAAAATCATGGATAACTAGTGGAATCAAAATTTCAGCTGAAAATATAAAATATCTACATAACATCCGCAAATACACGAATGAGCCGTTCTTCCACAGCTATTATCTCAAATATAGAAAAATATATCGCAGCGTCCTCAAACTAGCAGAAGATACTAATTACAGAGATAGATTGGAGGAATCGAATAACAAAAGTAAAGAATGTTGGAAAATTATCAACGAACTGAGAGGCAGAACTGAAACAAAGTAGACTATATCTATTGAGCCCGATGAACTCAATACCTACTTCTGCAATATAGCACTCAAAATATTACAGCTCCCAACTCACCTTTGTCATACCTGGAAAATATAAATATTGCTAACGAGTTTCAACTTTCCCACACCAACCTCAGTGAACTCAAAGAGATCCTGAGATATATTAAAAACAAAAACTGCTCAGGGATAGATGATATTTCAATTTGTCATTCTCAATATTCCTGATATTGCTTTGACAGCTTTGGTTGGACTAATCAATACTCCGTTCAGAACCGGAACTTTCCCTCTCGTCTTGAAAACTTCTGTGGTTATACCTATCCATAAAAGAGACAGCTTAGCTAAAATAATTGAAAAAATAGTGAAGATCCGCATTCAAATCTTCGTATTGATTAACAACATAATCTGCCCAGAACAATTTGGCTTTCAGCCTAACAAAGGTACCAATGACGCTCTATTTTTTTTATGTCGGAAGTATACAGAAATATCAATGCAGGCGACTACGCAGCGGCGATATTCTGCGTCTTTTCGAAAGCGTTCGATTGCGTAAGTCACGATACTCTGCTACAGAAACTCGAAATTTACGATTTACGCTTTACGATTTACGAAATTTACAGATTTAGAAATTCGGGCCTTGAATGAATGAAATCCCATCCGAGCAATCGGAGTCAAATAGTGCGCTGTGGCACTGACTCCAATAGGGCTGGTATTGAATTGGGAATACCTCAGAGCTCAGTACTCGGACCCATCCTCTTTTTGCTCTACATTAATGATATAAACCTCTTGAACATCACCTCCAAGATCACTCTATTTGCGGATGAAGCAAATTTCCTATGGCATGATAATTCACAGCAACTACTGCTAGATAACATCGAAAGGGAATTGATTACAATTAAACAATGGTGCGACTTCAATTATTTAGTGATTAACATAAAAAAAACTAATATAATCACATTTCGCTGCAACCTACCAGATATACCACTGGAGGATGAAAATATCCTTAACAAAACAGAGACACGTTTTCTTGGATTGAGTATAGACTCTAGACTGAAATTCGATTATCACATTAACAATCTCTGTAATAAGTTGTCTTCGGGATGCTACGCAATTCGAGTAATCGAGTAATCGGGTAACGATTTGGGTATAAACGCAGCCAGATCGGCGTACTTTGCTCTAATCGAATCTCATCTGAGGTATGGGATTGCATTTTGGGGCGCTCGCTGTTCTTACCAGCTCAAAAATGTTTTTGTAATTCAAAAAAGAGCCTTGAGGTATATTGGCAAAAAAAGACCCAGAGACTCATGTAGAACGCTGTTCATTGATCTCAGTATACTTACGGTAACATCTATATACATTCTAGAATCTGTCACCCTTATACATAAAAATAAAAATATCCTTGTAACAAATGATAATTCATATAACACTCGACAGAACAATAATATCAGACTACCTAGACCATCCAATAATTTGGTAAGAGATTCTATAATATACAATGGCATTAAAATGTATAATCATTTCTTCATAACCACTAGAAAAACTACATGTCTCAGGCGATTCAGAAAAGAGGTAAAAAAAATCTCTATTCGAGCTAGATGAAAACTTCAACTTGATCCTTTAGCTAGTCGCAGTTCCACATACTTGGGAGCTCACTCATAACCCTTGACGGAATTGTATGACTATAACAAATTTTCTCAATAGCTCCATTATACGTAACATTGTCTCTATTTATTTATTTATTTTCACACATACTGAATTCTGTTCTTTATCCAACCTTGCCTATTTACCACACTTTGTATTTTTTGGTCTGCACGTCTCAAATGTATATGTATATGGCGTATCTTAGACAATATCAATCTATTTTTATATATATATATATATGTATATATATATATATATATATATATTTATATTGTTACCCACTCATTTAGTTATAACCTAACTGTATGTGCATAATCTCAGATTATTTTTATACTTTTTACAAACCTATTACTTATATGTTCAACTATGTACCCAAGCTTTGTTTTCAAGAATTTTATTCTTTGACAATAAAGCATATCTTGATTGATTGAACTCTTGAAACTACATATCAAAACTGCATGAACATACTGATTCTCAACTTACTTGATGACTTTCATTTCTGAACTAACTGCATTTTACCGAATATAATATTACCCTGCACTATTTGAAATAATCTGACTGACTTATTTCCGTTATTCCCAAGCATTGCTCCTATATGGGAATATATTGCATCAAAAATGGACAGGGAACAGGTTCAGAAAAGTAACAGTTTTTTCGTCCAATTATTATTCCCATCAATAAAGATAGGGGGGGGGGCGGGGTGCCCTGTGACTGAATAGCAGCATTGTTCCTCAAAAATCAATCAGATTATATTTTGTTTCCAATAAATTATATTTACGACTTTGTTTTGTATGGTGTATGACTGTCAGCGTATCCGTTATCTAACTCATTAGTTATCCATATATCGGCATCCCTTTGAAAACGACATTCCTATCGGTTTTCTCATTTTTTGTATTTTGTAATATTTTCAAACTATCAAAACCACCTTTGTTTCTCGTATTTCAATTGGTCCATATCATTCATCTTCAACGGGCTATTCAACGATCATTTGACCGTACTTCTCACTATATTCCTATGATATCATGTGCTGTATTTTTGAAGTGTTTATAAACACACATCTATAAACTCAATGACAAGTTTTTATGCACTTTTCCAATTTCTAAAGACATACTATACTAATGACACATTCCTTACAGTTTCAAATATTTCCATATCACCTCGCTAAAGATAATTTCCTATGACTGAGGTACCGGGGCAGGTATCACACTCTGGAGAAACAGAGTAGTTCCACACCAATTTCAGTTTACAGGAGACAGTGAAATGAAGTCCAGAATGATTTCGCGTACCCTCTGTGAAGGGGGGCAAGTATCCGGGGGATCAGGGGTTCCGCTACCAGGTAATATTATTTTTGCTGTTCAGCACTTTGTGAGCTTGACACCGACAACCGCCCAAAATCGCTGGTACCCACCTTTCATTATCGTGATAAGGCTCGTTGATTAGTATTGTTTACTCTTTGCTATTACAGGGAGCCTCTAAGCAAAAAAACTCATGATGAGATCGGTGAGCTAGTTAATTAACATTCACACGTAGTGTCTAAGGAACGGTCCTGAACTTGTCAGTAATGCTAGATTTCCGGTTGATGTATGGATGGTTTTCCTAAATGATGGACTCGTAGTGTGGTATAGGGAAATAAACCTAGGGGTATGGTTGATTATAGTCCCTGATAGGTGGCTAATCATATTTCCTAGAGACACAGAATTTGAAGTCCGGTGTTCTGGTATGGAACTTTTGGTATGTTTTTTGTATCAGCTAGGAATGCCTACATCATTTTGGGGTGCTAGCTTTCATAATATTCTCTCGTAGTGGAGGAAGTAATCAGTTTTTGTTTCAGTCATTTCACAAATGTTTGTCCACAAAGATTCTTGTTCTCCTGCATTCTGGCGAGGTGAATGGAAATTTTCAATACTATCACTCAGGGCAACCTTTTCTCGAGATGAATAATTATCATATGTTCATAACATCATCATTCAACGATGATCAGCGTAATTAACGATTATCAGCATATATAAATACATTATAATCGTTTCTTTTCATGATGCCTTCGACACGTGAACGCCTGTGTGAATTAAAAAGTGTCGCTGATGTTGTGACAAAACAATTATTTGAAGATCCGACATTCATAAACACAATAACTGATAGTATCTCGAACGAAATTATGAGAAACCTTGAACAACAACTCACTATATTCGAGAAAAAAGTACAATATACTAATTTTTGGGATTCCTGAAGGTTCCTCTGACGTGGGAATGACGAGTGAAGTGATTAAAATCATTATTCCAAACTTTGAAATTGCTGGATTGAAAATTCAGCGCTTAGGCCAATCCACTCCTGGAAAATATCGTCCACTGAAGATCCTCATGCCCAATCACCTTCACCACAACCAGCTGATCAGAAATAATAGAAAACTTCAGGCTGTGGACCACCTCAAACATATCTATATTAGACCCGACCAGACGGTTCTGCAAAGGGAAAATTATATGAGGCTACGCCAGGAAATGAAAACCCGTCAAAACTCTGGAGAACTTGACCTCATTAACAAGTATATAGGAATGGTTTCCCATTCATAACTGAAAGAAACTAAATGGACGTTCATGAACTTCATGAGTTTCTGTGATTTCACACAATTTAATAATGTGAGAAATGCTAACAATAAATTATTAGACTTAGTCATAGCACCTGTTGAACTACCATGTGTAGTGGAACACAATGATGACCCTATAGTGCCTATCGATCTTTACCACCCAGGATTTCTAGTGCAAACATCAACTGGGGCTGGTAATGTGAGATAATTTGTATCACCTGTTAAAATACATGACTTGAAAAAGATCGATGATGTAAAGTTCTATCGGTTGCTCAGTGAAATAAACTGGTCCACGCTACTCTCTCAATTTGACAATGTCGATTTTATTTGTGAAGTATTCAATGATACTTTGATCAAAATATAACATTAGTGTACGCCTCTTGTGGAATCAAACAAATACCCATCTTAGTATGGAATGCCATTTGCACAATTCAAAATTGTTATACTGAACTCAATTCCAAACTGAGTTCACATATATTCTATGTTCACCTTACCCTTCAACTTACACCTGTAAATGGGCTCTCAAGCCTGCTGGATGTAATTATATAAAATAAATAAATAACAACAATTCAGAGCTGCAAATAATTTGCTTATAGATATCTCGAAATCACCATTGACCGATCTATGGATATTAAATGAACCATAGCTTGTTTGGGGCGCAAATGAACTAATACAATTCATTTCGTCATCGAAACTCGAATTGAATTATACAGTGCTAGTCAAAAGTCCCCTCCCCCCCTCGTATCTTTTGAACGGGTATACTTATAATAATGAAATTTGGAGGGTGGAAATAAACGGATGTAGGCTTCTCAACTGGTCATAACAGGTGACGCAATAGTCATAAATGACGTCACAAGGCCACTGTGACCAATAATTTTAAATGGGACCCTATGGCAAGTGACAGCTCGTTTGAAAGGTATTGACAATACCTATTCAGTCATACCAATTTTGTTTGGGTTTCGGCTGATTTTGATTGATAAATTGAAGAAATACGAAAATTATAGTTTCGCATTTAATTAATAAAGATTTTAAAGTACGCCTCTGGTTAATTGTCAAAAAGGTTGACGTTTTTGAATTCTCTACTTGTCAAAAGTGTTTATACCTTGAAAATTTACCTAAGCTATTGTTTAACGAGACGTTTAAGTGTTAACATAGGCAAAATGGTACGTACTGTAGCCGACAAAGTAGCAGCTATCTTAATAATTGGTGAATGTAGAAACAATTTCCATGCAGCGGAACGACTGTTTAATGAGAGGTACCCCTATCGCCCTATATCGAGGGTTTATTTGAGGGAGCTTCTTCGGAAGTTTGAAGCATCAGGTAGTGTTCAAGATGCCAAACGATCTGGTCGACCAACAATTAGTGATGACAAAAAAATTGACATAATTGGAGAAATGGTAGTAAACCCTACTTCTTCCACAGCCCAAGTTGCGTCTATCTGTGAAGTCAGTCAAAGGACAGTACATAGGGTGTTGGCTAAAAACAAATTTCATCCATACAGATTAAAAATGGTGCACCAACTTTCAGATGACCCCGACCGAAGACTAGAATTCTGTGAAACTATGTCCAATAAAATGAACCAACAACCAGGCTACATACAGACAATTTGTTTTAGTGACGAAAGTACTTTCTTTCTCAATGGAAATGTTAATACTCAAAATGTGAGGTATTGGAGTGACACAAATACTCACATCTTTCGTGAAAAACATACTCAATTTCCAGAAAAAGTAAATGTTTGGGCAGGTATTTTGGGAAACCACATAGTTGGGCCTCTTTTTCTCAATGCTAACTTAACCGGTGAATTGTATCTGGAGATGTTACAAAATGATATTGAGTCGTTAATTCTTGAAATTCTAGAAGATAATCCAGATGAATTGGCAACTTGGAAATAACGTTTCAACAAGATGGTGCTCCTGCACACTATTACGGTGCAGTAAGACGTTACCTAGATGAAGAATATCGTGGTAGATGGATTGGACGACGAGGTTCGATCGAATGGCCAGCTCGGTCACCGGACCTTACACCATTAGATTTTTTTCTATGGGGGTACTTGAAATCTAAGGTTTACGCTACAGCACCTGACAGTATTGCCATTCTGAAACAACGAATTGTTGAAGAATGTAGGGCAATTTCCGCTGACACACTGGGACGAGTACGACAAGAGTTTAGCAATAGGATGCATTACTGCCAGGAAGTAGATGGAGCACATTTTGAACACTTATTATAAGAACTGGTTCTTAAATCTTTATTAATTAAATGCGAAACTATAATTTTCGTATTTCTTCAATTTATCAATCAAAATCAGCCGAAACCCAAACAAAATTGGTATGACTGAATAGGTATTTTCAATACCTTTCAAACGAGCTGTCACTTGCCATAGGGTCCCATTTAAAATTATTGGTCACAGTGGCCTTGTGACGTCATTTATGACTATTGCGTCACCTGTTATGACCAGTTGAGAAGCCTACATCCGTTTATTTCCACCCTCCAAATTTCATTATTATAAGTATACCCGTTCAAAAGATACGAGGGGGGGAGGGGACTTTTGACTAGCACTGTATAATCTCTTCTAGTGCTACATTTCATCAGAAATATTGGGCATATCTGAGTTCATCCTACTGTTGATCAACTTTCCCATCAGCGGTCTACCTGCGTTGTCTGTACATGAATGTCCTGATCGACCCCAGGACGAGAAGAGTGTGATCTTGTAATTTCTTAGAGATGAGAGAGGAATACCAGTCGTTGGAAATAATTATACATTTACCAATTAAAAATATAAACAATATACATATATCACCTATACAAGGCGAAATATGAGAATTATGTTAGCAAAGTACTGTGCTTTAAGAAAAAAAAAATTCTTAGTCAGAATGACTTCTTAATTCATCACTATTTTTTCAATGACATGGAGTGACATTCATCATGGAAAACAAAACATGAACAAGAACAATATACAGGATGAGTTAACAACATTAATACAGAAATCACTTATCTTTCTCGTCACACTCTTCTGATATCTCAGGTTCAACCCCTTCTCGACAATGATGAATTTTCAATTTTCATCCCAACCTTTCCATTAGAGGTGTTCCAAAAATAGCCACTTTACACGTATGCAGGGTCGATAAAGATACAGCAGCTGAAGATCTCAAAAAAATGTTAGAGCCACATTCCCCAGAAGTCTCGTGCGAAAATATTGTAGCCAGATTCCCGAATAAATATGTCTCATTCAGAGTTTAAATATTTGAGGACAACTTCAATGCCGCGATGAATCCTGGAATATGGCCCCAGGTTTTTTTTAACCAAAATCAGAGGAAGGAGAAAGTAGTCCGAGACCTCTATCATCAAATGTCCATATACCAAATAATGTGTTTTATAAATCAAGTAGGGTGAGTGTCTTCCATATAAATGTCCGTTGTCTGGCAAATAAGCTAGATGAAATTCAATTTTTTTCAGATAAATATCAATATGATATTTTTCGCATATCTGAACATTGGCTATTGGCAGAATATTTTTCTACTGTTTACCTTCACGATTACTACCTAGCTGCTAATTCCAGCAGATCTGTAAGGCGTCACGGCGGGGTGGCCATCTTTATCAAAAAAAAATATTCCCTGTGTACCTATTATTTTGGAGCGGTTCTGTTCAGAATTGAATATAGAACTATGCGGGATTGAACTTCCAAATTTGAAAATTGTTTGTTTGTATAGATCTGGTAATGGTGACTTCGGTACATCTTTTGATTTATTTGAAGACGCCTTACAATATCTTAACGTTGAAAAATCCATGGTAATACTAGCCGGTGATTTCAACCTGAACTTTGCTGTAGCCGAGTCTCCAAACTTATTCAGGTTTGAAAACTTACTTGAGTCGTTTAATTTGCATACCAGTATTTTTGGATTTACCCGGGTGACTCCCACTTCTGCTACTCGAGTGGATAATATAGTAACTAATATAGACATGTCGCTTTATAGTTCTGGTGTCTCAGAGCCGTGCCTATCTGATCTCAGGGGCAATATTCTATCGTTAATAACATGCCGACTATAATCAATGACGAGTCCCAGTGGAGTCGTCCAATACTTAGACAAGGTCTATTGCAATTGGGATCTCAACTGATAAATTCTGACTGGAATTTCATTGGAAATGATTATTTAACCCCTGATGTTGGAATGCATGAACTTCAAGAACTCATAAATAGCCTAGAAGTAAGTACCTTCCATACAAAAAAAAGCACCAGCTTAACTAAAAAACAACCAGTTCAGTGGATGAACGATAAACTGAGAAAAATGCGTGATACTTTGAATGCCATAAAAACTGTGCATGATATTGACAAGGATATTTATTCCTTGAATGCTTATGAGAGGCTGAGTGGGGATTATCAAGCTCAAATAAAAATCAGCAAGACGGAAGCTTATAACAACTATTTGTTGAAATCTGACAACGTTATGAGGGACAGTTGGAACCTGATAAATCTTGAAGGAAATAGGGGACGAAAAAGCCACTAGAAACAGATATTTCAGAGGAACAATTCAATATATATTTTGCTCCAATCGCTGAGAAGATTATAAGCTCACTACCTAACGTACCCCATGAATCTAATTTTTATCTGAAATCATTAAAATCCCCGATAAACTCGTTCGTGCTAAGCCCTGTTACTCCAGGTGATATTCATGATGTTATTCTTGGCCTAAAAAACTCTAACGCTTGTGATACTTCAGAATTAAATGGCAAAATTATCAAATCCCTTGCGGATATTATTGCCGAGCCTTTATCTTCCCTTATTAATGACTGTTTCTGTGCAGGAATTTTAATGTCCTGAAATTTCCTGCTGTTATACCTGTATTGAGAGAAGAAAGCACTGATGATGTAAATAACTTTCGTCCAATATCTATTGTTCCAATAATTGGCAAGATCATCGAAATCATCGTCCAAAAACAACTCTATAACTTCATGGAAATGCACTCTCTGTTTTGTCCAGGTCAATATGGTTTTAGAAAAATGAATTCCACAACAAAAGCTCTTCTCCAAGTAGTGTCGGACATTGTCGAAGGCCTTGAGGAAGGTAAACACTCACAACTTGAGTTGTGTGATCTTTCCAAGGCCTTCGACTGTGTCTCACATGATATACTATTGGAAAAACTACACTGCTATGGCACCAGGGGCTAAGCTCTCAATTTTTTCGAATCTTACCTCAGTGAACGATCTCAATGTGTCAGACTAAATGGTAAGACAGTAAATCACGGTGTTCCCCAAGGCTCGGTTCTGGGCCCCCTTCTGTTTTTAATCTATATAAATGATTTATATTTCTCCATCCTTCCATTGAGAAGCGTTCTTTTTGCAGATGATACAACATTTATTTGTCAGAGTAATCAAGAGCTGCTTCCAATCCGGCAGTACTTCACGGAGTTTTCTGACCAAGACCAAACCTGACAACAAAAATGAAATCAGTAAGAATTGCATTAATGAAGTTCCATGTGAATGCGGAGATTCCAACATTGTAGAGACGAAGAGGCCGTTATAGGTAAGATTGGATGAGCACAAGAAATGGACTCAACGTGGAGAAACATCAAAATCGGGAATCGCTGACCACGCCTGGACTGAGCACCATCGAAATCTATCTCTCTCATAGAGAGGAGCATTGGTTCGAATAAAAGTTCAAAGAGGCCGCCAATAATGCCTTTAGTTAACCAAGCGTTGAGATCAAAAACATATGGAAACCACTAATTGCTCTTTCTGACGGACTGCAGAAGCGCGAAACGTCACGCACTACCACACCGCGCGAAATCACACGCACCACTGCACAAAGCGGAATTACACGCAGCATTGCACCGACAGGCATATGGATAAGTAAGTAGCACCTAAGCGTGTCAGTATTCACAGCAAGACGATTGCAGATACAATCATTCGAAACTTCATCGAAACCTTTCAATTACATTGGACGTCTAAAACGAGAGTAACAAATTCGTCGCCTTTTTTAATTGAGTTAATTCTGGAGTCGCCAATCACGAGTCAGGAAAACAGACCATATGACATCAAGTGTCAGATACTGAAATAGATAAAGCCTTCGGGCGTTTCCGTACTAGATATATTAACATAACATAAGTTATTTTTCGATGGAATGACCAATATGTTATCGCGATAATAAAGCTTCAGATTGACTTGAAGAGATCTACAATCTCTTCTTTCAGAATAGCATGATGCATTAGTGGTCATCTCTGGTGGCTTCAAAATGAAGTCAAAAGATTTCACATATCTATGGGACGAAGCAAGTGTTCTACATAGAGAGGAGCATTGGTTCAAACGAAAGTTCAAAGAGGCCGTCTACATCGAAGCCAATAACGCCTTTAGTCAACCAAGCGTTGAAATCAGGAACGTATGGAAACCACTGCTTGCTCTTTCTGGCGGGCTGCAGAGACGCGAAACTTCACGCACCACCACACCTCGCGGAATCACACGCACCACTGCACAGGGCGGGATTACACGCATCATTGCATCGGCAGTCATATAAATTGGTAAGTAGCACCTAAACTTGTCAGTATTCACCTGAAGACGATTGCAGATACAAGCATTCGAAACGTCGTGAAAACCTTTCGAATCCATCAAGACGATGGACGTCTGAAACGAGAGTAATCATAACATTTGTCAAAATAAAAAAAAAGCGGAGTTCAAAAATTTGTCATTCAATTATTCAAAATCTATCCGATGGATTAGAACTGAATTCGGCAGCGAGCAACAAGAAAACCAAATTAACTATGCTGTTGGAGCTTTCCAGCGTTTCCCAGTCTGGGGCTTCGAATGTTCAAGTTTTTTGCAAATGAATTCGATAGTCAATTATTTCACAAAACAATTATAGGGATTATAGGAGTTCAGCTCATGTTGGAATAGTCTTCTGTTTGAATATTTGATTGCTCAACATTGTGAGATCCTGAATACGTTATAGACTTCAGCAAACTGCCATGTCTCAGAAATATATCTATATGGTCGTTTCTAATTACCTCCTAGTTATATTGTCGGGACCAATCCGTATATATTCGGTACTTTATTTCCACCAATTGAGGGAATGAACCCTATAGTACATTTCCACCTCACAACCAAGGAGTCGACGACTACAGGGCCTAGTGACCGGCCGGAATCTTTCTGTATGCCTACATATCGAATCAAACCGTTACCATCGTCGGCCACTATTAAAACCGTACATCCTATTATATAGGGAAATTTTCATATATGCGTTGATCCGAAATCCATGCCGCACCAGAGAGTAACATTGTAGCGAAGTAAACATACTCATAACGAACATTTCTGAATTTAGCGAATAAATTGTCACAATGAGCCACGATCTTGTATTAAAATCAACTCCGGACAAATATATCATGAAGATGTAATGTTGCAATGATAGGATTCGACTGATACGACCCTAGATACATTCCTCAAATTGAGGATACTAGATTCAAATCGTGAACTTTTTCCAACTTTCAATTTTCCTTTCATTACGATATTCTTTGAATTCCTAAATGACAAATTGTTGTTTAAGGTATTCCATATGCAAATTCTTGGAAAGGTTTGAAAATTCGTTAGCCTGATATCTTACAAAAATCCATGAAGAATTTACTCCCGACAACGTGTATGAATAGTCCACTAATATATTCACCTTGCCACACATCAAGGAATTTGTAGGGACCACGCCCGCTGATTGCCAGGAATCATCTTGGGTACACCCGTAACCACAAACCCATTACTTTCCACGTTCACTCTTTACGTTAATGGGTTGGCCGGGTGGTAAAACCAGGATTTGAAGCTCCTTTCCACGGTCATTTTTTTGTTCTAAAGCTGGGCAAATTAGTAGAACCGAGAATTCCATGGTCACTCTTTTGTGTTAATAATGTTGGCCAAAGTGGTAGAACCAGGATTTATTTATTTATGGCAAGGAGCAACAATGGGACAATGGTAAACATATTCAGTTCCACTTTTTCACAGTTGTGCTGAAAATATCTATTCTACTCGTTGTTACAAGTGAGACACAGACTAATCTTGGCAAAAAATGCTGACTCCATACTTCAACTGAATTAGAGGATTGACATGACACTCCTAGGAAATACTGCTTCAGAGATTTTGTTAGGTCATCATCAGTTATTTTTGGATCCACTTCCATAAATGTACATTTGCAATCTGAATGAGTACTTCCAATACTTCACTATAGACAGAATCTTTTGTGTCCACTGAATTACATATTTTTCATATATTTTGTTAATAGTTTCACGCTTATTTACTTATTTACAATAACCTGACACCCTTGGATTTCTTGAAAAACGGCTTCGCCATTTGCGGTTTATGTTAATCGTCATTAGTGGTTTAGGTTCATTGCCCACTATAGCTGATTGAGTCTTGTTTGCTTTATTCAAGGAATCGCCACTTTTCTATGCTCTTATGTCTCATGTTTTGGTGGTCTCACTTTCATCATGTTGTTTTGATAAGGAAATATGTTTATTCAACAGAATGACTTTGTCTCTTAGCCTCTTATGACTTCCTTTTGTTTTGCATATAAGTGAATACGAGTGCTTTTGAACCTTCTGCTTCAAATCCTGAATGTTTTCTGTAAAATTCCTGATCACTGTCGGTAATATTATCATCCTAAATTAACGTTGGTACAGTTTTTTGCACAGTTCAAGGAGAATAGTATATTCAGTTTACACATTTTATACCATTCAACACATTTTTTTTTTTGCAAATCCATTCGAAAAATTCGAATATTCACATGTTCCAGTCAGAAATTTGGAATTCTTGAAAACAAAATCTGTATCCCTAAATACGGCCTTTTCCCTATAAAAGCGAGCCCAGAATCCATCGGAGATCAGTTCAGCTTCAGTCTTTGTCGCGACAACATATCCTGCTATGAAATTTTACTTAAGTATGGTGACTTGAATCATTTTGACCCATTTTTACTGCAACTGAAATGCATATAATTGAATATTCATTATGACAGCTGACATCGTGGAAGTATTTCAGAACAGAGAAGTTGGCAGTAAGTCGAATTTTTCCCGCGAGTTATTTGATAGACATGTTTCAGCAGGCGATTATCAATCCATTATTCATATTGATGATGATATTTGGTATTTTCAATATATTTTACAGGTTATTTTCGGTAATTGCTTACACATATAATACATGTATATTGTTTTACCAGTGCTCTATAATCAACTCTGTCTTCAGATGAAGATAATGATATTGGTATATTTCAATAATTCTACACGTTATTTCCTACATATATGATGCATACCGATGATGTCACCGATGTTCGATTATTAATCCTTGATTTAGATAATAATATGGATATTGGAAAATGTAAATAATTTAACAGGTTATTCTTCACACATATCATATATACATACGGTATTCACCCATCACACTTTATTGATTATACTACACTACCCGACACCGAGAAGAAGCCCGTTGAGTCCCATACACAACAGTACTCGACGCCGAAATAGACCCCGAAATACACAACCATAAACCCCGTTGAGTCCCAATTACAACACTTCTTGCCTCCGGGATAAACCCCGTGGAGTCCCAACACAATACTCTGCCTCCGGATGAACCCCGTTGAGTCCCATACACAATACTACTCGCCTCCGGAATAAACCCCGTTTAGTCCCATACACAACACTACTCGCCTCCGGAATAAACCCTGTTGAGTGCCATATATAACACTTCTCGAATGTGGAATTAACCCTATTGAGTCCCACACACAACACTTGGGATGAACTTAGGAATACCCAGAGCCTATTTTAGTTGACCATCTTTGAGTATAGGGCGCAAGCTCAGGGTTGATCTGTATTTGGTTATCATTATTTTCAGTTGTATGTTCTCCAGAGCAGGTGATTGAAGATTAACTTTCTGTTTTATTCTAATAAAGTTCTCTTCCTCAGGTACTGGAAAGAAGAATACGGATCAAAAATGGAATCTATAAGTTCAACACATCTACCTTTATGAAGCGCAGGTTCGTAACGGATGGAAATCATAACTACATTCAATTTTTGTTACCATTCTATTCTATCGGAACTTTATAGTCAATTTGGTATCACTAACAAGTCAATTAAGTTGAAGTATGGAGTCAGCATTTTTGGCCAAGATTAGTCTGTGTCTTACTTGTAACAACGAGTAGAATAGATATTTTTAGCACAACTGTGAAAAAGTGGAACTGAATATGTTTACTATTGTCTCATTGTTGCTTCTTGCCATAAGTAAATAAATCCTTGTTCTACCACTTGGGCCAACATTATCAACACAAAAAAGTGACCATGGAATTCCTGGTTCTACCACTGTGCCAAGCTTAAGTACAAAAAAATTACCGTGGAAAGAAGCTTCAAATCCTGGTTCTACTACCCGGCCAACCAATTAACGTGAAGAGTGAACGTGGAAAGTAATGGGTTTGTGGTTACGGGTGTACCCAAGAAGATTCCTGGCCATCAGCGGGCGTGGTCCCTGCAAACTCCTCAATGTGTGGCAAGGTAAATATATTAGTGGACTATTCATACACGTTGTCGGGAGTAAATTCTTCAGGAATTTCTGTAAGATATCAGGCTAACGAATTTTCAAACCTTTTCATGAATTTGCATATGGAAGACCTTGAACAACAATTTGTCATTTTAGAATTCGAAGAATATCGTAAAGATAGGAAAATTGGAAGTTGGAAAAAGTTCACGATTTGAATCTAGAATCCTCAATTTGAGGAATATATCTAGGGTCATTTCAATCGAATCATATCATTGCAACATTACATCTTCAAGATATATTTGTCCGGAGTTGATTTTAATACAAGATCGTGGCTCATTGTGAGAGTTTATTCGCTAAATTCAGGAATCTCCATAATGAGTATGTTTACATTGCTACAATGTTACTCTCTGGTGCGGCATGGATCTCGGCTCTACGCATATATGAGAATGTCCCTATATAATAGAATTTACTCTTTAAAGAGTGGCCGAAGATGGTAACGGTTTGATTCGATATGTATGCATACTGTTAGATTCTGGCCGGTCATAGGCCCTGTAGTCGTCGAGTCCTTGGTTGTAAAGTGGAAATGTACTATAGGGTTCATCCCCTCAGTTGGCAAAAATAAAGTATCGGATATATACGGATTGGTCCCGACAATATAACTTGGAGGTAACTAGAAACGACATATAGATATATTTCTGAGACATGGCGGTTTGCCGAGGTCTATAACGTATTCAGGATCTCACAATGTTGAGCAATCATATATTCAAACAGGAGACTATTCCAACATGAGCTGAACTCCTATAATCCCTATAATTGTTTCGTGAAATAATTGACTATCGAATCCATTTGCAAACACAATTTGAGATTGTAACCCTTGCCTTCGTCATATGTTTTCCTTTTTCTTGTTTTTCTTTTATTTCCCTTCAGTTGAACAGAACTTTGTATCCTAAAGAACACAAGAAAATGAGATACACAACGTGAAAATTGAGGGGCTATACTTTCAAGGGTCCATCTAAACAAGCTACCTTCTGATAGCAGATGAATTGCTTATATACCCTATCCTGTTACCTGAGAAGTGGAGCTAACAACTGTCCAGACGATCACACAAAAAAAAGGAAGTCAACCAGAAGTTTTATAAATTTGGTTACACAGCTTTCATTGAAATATTTTTTTATGTTTACACTGAATAATTTAATTTGTTATTTGCCGATATGAGAACAGAATATATCATAGAAAAATCGAATTTAAACGGTTTTCTCCACATAAAGGATTCAATATAGAATTGAACCAGAGAAAGGTAGATCTCAGGTGAAAAACAACTACTTTCCTGGCAAATACCACGCAGAACGTTGAATGATATTCACCTGAAAATCCATGCATACTTCCATATAATATCAATGGACATTGAATGCAAATGTTTCTTTCTGATAAGCTCGATTATGTTTAATTTATGTCGTGTTCACCTAACAATCCGCATACCGGTTTCAGGCTTCTTGGCCCTCATCAGTACGGAGTAGTCAACCAGCCAAAGGTCCAAAGAACTCTGGCTGAAGTGAGACACAACGTAAACAAACCATCATCGATCTTGTAACACCTATAGGTACGCCGGAAAAGATAAACTTTAACTGGCGGTACCTAGTGACAGAAAGAAACACTCCGAAAATCTCCCACCTCGATAGGTTTCTTAATAAAAGATTCCTTCTCAGTAGGAGTGGCAAGCCCGTCCAGCATATAGTGAGAGATAAGTGCCATGTGAAGTGGAATGAATGGACAAATCGAATTTAAATGGTTTTCTTCACATAAAGGATTCAATATAAAATTGAACCAGAGAAAGGTAGATCTCAGGTGAAAAACAACTACTTTCCTGGCAAATACCACGCAGAACGTTGAATGATATTCACCTGAAAATCCATGCATACTTCCATATAATATCAATGGATATTGAATGCAAATGTTTCTTTCTGATAAGCTCGATTATGTTTAATTTATGTCGTGTTCACCTAACAATCCGCATACCGGTTTCAGGCTTCTTGGCCCTCATCATGCTGGAATTGATTTGTTCGGAATTATGAACATGATGTTAAAAAAATTAGATGTGGAATCATCTGTCGTGGGTTTTCAATTTCCAGAAGAATCTTTTCATTCAACTTTCACTTGAGAATGTTCCCCGTTTCACCCCTCCGAAGGACGGCATGTTTCTCGCTATAACTCGTGGTCATTGGTATATTGCCTGCAGCTGTGAATATGCTACTACGCTGCAGTTGCACGGTACTTAGCATGATAACGCGGGTGTTTCCTGGCAGGATAGAACCCCAACCAGGTTCTAGCCGCGACCAGCGTTGCTTGACTTCATATATCAAATTCGGATTCAAATTCAAAATGTTTATTGCCTGTTTTGTCACAATGTTGAACTTAACCTAATACATAAAACTCAAAATATTATATACAATTGTTTTTCCCGATCCTCAGTACTGTAGACATCCAGCTTGTCTTTCTAGGACAGGGACGACTGGGATGTTCCTGCTGGTTTCAGCAGTTGTATCGGTATATGCAAGGATTTTGTCTTTTTGATAAGTTAATTTATTTGCTCTCCTCCTGCAAAGCTTATGCGAATATTTGTGAAAGTTTTTTACGAACACTGAGTGTGGACATAAGATACGTGGCTGAATTTGTGATTGAAATACCGAAAGGGAATGGCTAAAAACTGGTGTGAATTACTTCAGATATCGATAGAATTTCGTCAACCTGACAAGCCGTGCCGTGTCCCCTTGAAATTACTGAAAAGGGTCAATACTCCCCACTATTTCGAGGGATAGCTGGCAGAATGTCCTCAACATAACAAAATGAATACGTTATACTTCATCACCCAATTTGCTATACCGGGAGAGGCGAGATTAGCTATTGCTGAACCGTAAATTTGTTTAAAGAAGATATCATAGAATTCGAAATATTTCCGAACTGATAATTAATTATGGTAGGAATTACTCTGTCATTACTGTCGAACTACGGCAAAATACATTGATAATTTAAAGAAGTTGTCAGGTTTGAATATTTGGAAGAGTGAAACTACATTTTGACATTGAATATCTCGATATAATCTATAATATAATGACCCGAGTGGAATTGCATCAATCAACCAAACAAAAACGGGAACACATTGTGGGAATATGCTCTGAACTCTGAAGTAGTCATCGAACACCCAGATGTACCTACTCATTTTTCCATAACGGACGACACCAACCACTATCGACTTGGTAGTCAACAAAAACGTCACCGACATTAGTGATCTAGCCACAATAATGCAATGACATCGGACCACGACCCAGTGTGTTCTCTTGAGAACAGAACAATCCTAAAGTCAAACGAAAAAAGTTCGACTATGGGAGCACGAACTGGGTCGGGTTCAGGAAAACACTGACTCACAGCACAATAATTATTCAGCACATGACGGGCGCGCAACCAGATGAAGAAGTAGAAACATGTATTCTCAATATACAAGCAGCCAGGGACAAAACTACCAAAAATAGTGGTACAGGATGAGTGAGTTGTCTTGCCTCAGCATATCTCACAACTTATAGACCAAAAAAGAGATGACCGTAAACTTTGACAAACTACAAGAGATTCAAATCACAGAATGTATATGAACAACCTTGCAAACCAAATATAAACATTAATGAAAGATCATAATGATATGCTGTGGGCAAGAAAACTGGAGAAACTTGAAGTGCGTGACAATTTTCTGTTGGGCATAACGAAGCGTCTAAAAAGGCGATTCGAACCCATGCCTACCATATAAAATGGTCAAACACGGGCAATTCCGGACCGTTGAAAAGCCGAAATGTTCGGAGAATTATTCCAGAATGTTAACAAAACGGACGCAGACGTCACCGAAGAACAAAATCGGACCAGTCAAGTCGCGAGTTAAATCAGAAAAATGCTGCCACTATCAATCAATCCATTAACGTTAGTTAAAGTAATAACAAACATCGGCGAACTGACAAACATAATTCAAAAACCGCCAACAAATAAAGCGCCAGGACTCGACGAGATTGATGTAATTTTACCCAATAATCTGCCGAGGGAGTCCCTGGTTGAATTTATCCACATAATAAATGCAATTATATGATGGCAATATTACTCCAAACTACTTCAAGAAAGCGGTAATTATTCCAATTCCGAAAAATGGGGAGAACTAATCGATAAAATCCTACTCAAGCGTTTTGTCAAAGTCGAGGATAGGATCAAACTCATCACGAATAAGCAATTCGACTTCCGCAAGGGGTATTCTACAACCTCACACGTTGCCCGGATTGTTCACGGAATGAGGGAGTCCTTCAATCGAGGGCAGAACACTGTTACGGTCCTGCTGGACATCGAAAAAGCTTTCGATACTGTCTGGATAGGAGGATTGATCAAGAAGATGCTAAGGGCTGGCATGTCTTCACACATGGTGAAACTCTAAGATTCTTACCTGGATCAACGGGTTTCCAGAGTTGCAATCAACGAAACCAGTTCTGTAGAATACCCAGTTGAAGCAGGTATCCTACAGGGTTCATGCCTATCGCCACATCTGCACTCACTGTATACATATGATTTCCCAATGTTCGAGCAGACGAATGTTGCCATATATGCGGACGACACTGCAATACGCGCGCATTTGTTTGCTTGTGAAGTTGCAGCGAGACAGCTGCAGATCCACTCAGAACGGAAAATCATACCGTATATGGTGAGTAACAAAAAAAATCTACCAAAACGGAAATGATAAATTTTTCTCGAAAATTTACAAATGATAAAATATTCCAAAAATCACAATCAACAACACTACCATCGAAGAATCGGACTATGTGAGATACCTGGGGGTGTTACTGGATAGGCGATAAACATTATGTAAGCATATGAGCCTTGCAATACAAAAAATGTCCGCTGCGGCCAGACGGAATTATCCTCTCATTGCGACACATTCGAAATTATCAACTGAAAATAAACTAATAATATATAAAGCAATAATAAGACCGGTAATGTTATAGTCCTGTCCAGTATTTTGCAGCCTAGCCTGAACAACTCTGTTGACATCGGCTAGGATGCAAAATAAATTACTTCGCATCGTTGCACAGGACGACAGATACATTCGACTGGATGCGCTACGTGAACTGTCGGGAGTCACGTCCATCCAGGAATACATTATTATTCTATCACACAAATTTTATAGACACTTTATCTCTGAAAGTCTGTTGAGCCGTGGTAATGCCGACATTAGAGCATATCATAATCAGCCACGCAAACACGGTGGCTTGATATATCAAGAAACCGAAATATTTTATGAGTAAAACAGTATGAAAATCTCTCGTATCAATTTTGAACGAATCCCACGAGATAACTGCCAAATAGTATGGAACTGGAGCGAAAACTCCGTAGAAGTTTCATACTATTTGAGCACCGCCCACCATCTAGTTCTCGGTATGACCCAACTACATGTTGAACGAAGCAACGGTTTGAAGTTTCAAGAGCATCAAACCTCTCGCAGCAGCTGAAGGCTGTTGAAAAATTCTCTGGATCTGGTTTTTTGACGTACTTTTTCCACGAAATATGCAAAATATTTCAAACAAAAGCAATTCACAAACTTTCATTTTCCCAATGATGACTGAAATGAATAATTTTTCCCATTAATGAGTAATAGGAGGACAGAAAGATATAAAATAATTCGAACTAATCTAACATTTGCAATAAAATATCGCTGAATATCGCGAGGCGACCCCTTACTGCCTCTTAACTGAGGCGATTTAGGCGTTCAGGGACAGGTAGATACCCCTAGGGTGCATATACCCAGTCGTGAACTGAAACAATTTTTTTCAAATTATAACTCTTGAGAAGAGTTATATATATTGTGAAAAGTTTTATTTGTCCAATACCCTGCAACTCTTATGAATAACACAGTATAATTCGTGGAAGATGTATATTAGCGATATATGTTATAAATATCGTTTCGTAGAACAGCAGATTTAAAGAAGAACAATACTCACCAGTAGTCAAAAACTGAATTAGGGCCAGCCGCTCAGCTGCTAGAATTGCATTTGCATCAGTGTATTTTGTTTTCTACTGCTGTTTTTATTTTGTCCAGTAGATAACGAAAATCGCTGGCAAACATTCGAAGATCTCATGGGTTTCTTGATTTTCACGTTTTCGTTTCTGTTGTAATATTTTCATAATTTTTTTAACCAGTCCCTTACCCAATATCTGTGAAAATATTTCACTGTACGGAACATAACGGCACAGTAATAATAATAATAATCAGCAGCTTTCCTGCTATATATTTTCGTTGCCGTTCCTTAATACACAACCCACAACAGTATTTATTATTATTGCGAAATATTTGAGACAGTGTGAAAACAGAACACTCACAGGCACATTGCTTTATGAGATAAAGGTATAAATTAAAATGTTTCAGATAAATAAATCATATTCAATGGAAAAGCTTTTGAGGTTCATTTCTCATGAGAGTAAATTCTCAAAAAAATTATGGTCTCCTCATGGTCACCTAACCTTAGGATTTTCTCAATGAAGAAAGTTCAGGTTCAATATCATTTGTTCATGAAATTTGACAGTCCAAGTGAAGGCGGTCCAAATAGAATTCTTCGATGGGCTTCGATGGGCCAAATTATATTTCCTAAAGAAAAATGATTCAGTTAGTCAGTTATTTGCCGTATTCTGAATTTGCCAATCAAAAAAATAGAAAAAATTCAAAAGAGATTTCTCTATAAAGTTTATAATAGATGTTTCGAGGACTTGCCCCCGTTCTCAAAATCTTTTAAATTTCCTTTAATAACTTAATTTAGTTTTTCCTCTTGCAGAGTCTTTGTAGCTACAAAAATTCTGCAAGAGAAATATCCAAATTGAGCTATCAAAGGAAATTTAGAAGTTTTTGAGAATGGGGGTGAAATTTCAGTATAATTTCCTGGCAAAATACTCTTTTCGGCAACCGTCCGGGATGTACCCACTTCCCGGACGCTTTTTCTTTGAGAAAGTAGCATTTTCCGGCCTAGTCCGGGAAGTACGTACTTCCCGGACTGGGCCGGGGAAAATCACGTCGTTGATGTCATTGTAAATATGAAAATCTTAGTAGTTATGGTTTTGATAAATGCAGTTGATCATTACCATAGCAACGAAATAACGGCTGACAGTTCATATGAAATTAGTTGAATATACCAAGCATTTCAAACAAATAGGCTTTTTCATTTAGATGACAAATGACTAACTTTGTTTACCTGTCAGACCCAACAGCATTGGCGGCGATTTTTTTTTTTAAGGAAATAAAATATTTCCGAGTTTTCCTATGGATAGTTGACTTGAATTTACATGGAGAAGAAAAATCACCCTTAGAAAATATTCGTTTACATGATTTTATCTACGAATGAAAGGTTTTTGGCTGTATAAAATAGGTAATAAGTACTTAACCTTACTTATCAAGTTACGAACGCCAATGTATGCAAGTGCATTTGTCATGAAGTTGACCGTTGACATAATGTGAAAATACCGCGAATTTTGAACTAAGCCAATCTCAAATTGTTATTTCGAAACTAACCAATGGCTATTCACTTTCCCAATAGCCAATCAGACTTTGGGTCTCCAAACGAGCGCATGCGCCTTAAAATATCATCTGAATGAAAATGCCTATTGAATTCCTCCAATATTAGCAATTGCTCGAATTTTAATATAAATATTGATATAAATGAGAATGGGAATGTTTCTGTTAACATGTAGTATTTTCTGTTCTGTTCTGTTCAATTCAAATGAGAATTAAAATGTATAATAAAGAAACAAAGAAATATGTCGTCTCATTGATTTGTTATTCTACACGGTTGCCGAAAAACTATTGTACGCAACACGCTCGAAAATAGTTTTTTTTGGACTCACAGACTTCCAGGACTCGCCTACAACTCGTCCCAGAATTTTGTCTATTCGTCCAAAAAAAAACTATTTTTCGGACTTGTTACGTAATATACTATTTCGAAAATTCGAAATATTCATGACCTTCAAAATCTCTAGCACTTATGATATTACCCTCCATAAAAAAAAACTTGAATATACAATTAAAATATCATATTTTTTTTTTAGTACGATTCCTCTTACAATTTCAGATATAGTTCAACATCCAGCGTGTGATTAATGGAAGTAGAATATCATTTGTTCATGAAATTTGGCAGTCCAAGTGAAGGCGGCCCAAATAGAATTTTTCGATGGGCATTCAAGCTCTTTCAAGTGAATCTCAATTCGACATGAATGTTACCATTCAAGTCAAAGAAATATATATGGACCATAATATCTATTTATTTATTCGAAAAAATCAACGGGATGTTCATGAAGTCAGATGTGGACATCCGATGAACTCCTATCACTATCTTCTATGGTTCTAGATAACCTCTTAGGAGGTATTCATGTTGAAAAGGGAAACAATCTCAATTTATTGTTTAAAAGAAAGAATGTTCTGGAAATTTAAAGATTACTCCATGAAAATTAACCATTTTTGTAGTATATAACAGAAAAAAACTATTTTCCCAGCTGAAGCACACGTTCGACGATGAGATTCCCAATTCTTACGGTAATCCTGATAATCGTGGAAGCGTGAAATTGTTTTTCGTCGACTATTTCCTCATTATTTTTTATCCAGCATTCGGCCTGGAATTTTTCAATCAATCAGTTTTATAGTTATAAATATCTTCTTGCTGTTTTATACTGATAAATGCACTCTAGCTTCGTGATGAACTCACAAAATTGTATGTCAACGCATTCAATTCGTATAAGAAAACAGGAAATCTAAACATTATTATATTTGGGAGTTTGAACTCACTACATAGGATATTTCGAATTCAAATATACCTTTTATTCTGCCGAATGAGCCACGGGTCTCAGGTGAGGCAATCAATAATTCAGGGCTCAGACATTTATTCAGTGGCGATTTGGTCTAGAAGATAGGGTATATGCATACCAGGGTTCGGGTTTGAAATCCGTTATTGTAGCTTTTTTATCATGATCGATTCCCGGAACAAAACATATTTTATTTCACAGTGATGAGTATATATATATATATATATATATATATAATATATATACTCATATATATATATATATATATATATATATATATATATATATATATATTATACTAGGTTTTTAAGAAGTTAATAGCAGCAAAGTATGTTTTTGATGCCAATCAGGATATGATTTATATCATTGTTGAAACAATTGAGATATATTATAGAAAAATCGTGAAAAAATATTTTTATAAAATATTTTTTTTTAAGATGCCAAATGATTTTCAGGGTAACCTTCCACAGTCTGAAAATCAAAATATAATCGGGAAAATCTATACTAGTGTAGAATGGCAAGCTAATCAGTTCACCCCGATAAGTTACTGCGTTCACCAAATCATATTTACCAAAGAAAAATGATTCAGTTAGTCAGTTATCTGCTGTATTCCGAATTTGCATATCGAAAAAATAGTGAAAATTCAAAAGATACTTCTCTATATAGTTTATGATTCACGTTTCGCAGACTTTATCTGCCCCCGTTCTCAAAATCTTCTGAATTTCCTTTGATAGCCTAATTTGTTTTTTTCTCGAGTCTTTGTAGCTACAAAAAGTCTGCAAGAAAAAAAACCGTGTGAATTATAGAAGTAGTTCTGTTCCGTGGATATTGAAAAAAATTGTTAAATTTTTATCGTATATCTTTCGAATTCAGAAAAAAATTAATATTGAATTGAAAGTGTTTCGCTTTTCAACGTAATACTCACCTTCAGGAAAACCTACTTCAATATGACTATTAGCTCTAATATAATGTTTTATCAATAAACAAATCGAAAAACCTATCCCCATTATATACCAACTGAAACAATGCACAAATTTTGGTTATGTTGAAAGAAACAAAATGGTTTACATAAACCAAATGATAATTATAACAATTTGTAAAAACAGGAGATTACCGATTCATACAAGGAAAGACCAAGAAGTTGGTGAGTTATATAGTGTACAACCTGTAGTATAAACTTATTCCATAGCAAAGTATGGTATATTATTATATTTCAAAATATATAAACCAATATTTCAAAAGTTCAAAAAGCATGAAATATTTTTTTCAACTCGTGCGCTCACATAAAATCACGCAGTACTGCAAACTGTACTTGAAAAAATTATAAACCTAGTCCGTACTTAACATTTCATAACATAGCTGTATATATGAATACTCATCGAAAGAAATTCGAATTGTGAATACAATGTCTGCAAAATACATAAATGAAAGAAAATCATAATTTCACGAAATAATATTGTTTGGCGCAACAAGTTTTAACGACGAGACATGTACCTTCACGTTTGTGCATAATCTGTTTTTGTCACTCACCTACTCAGCTTGTTTTCCTCGATATTCCTTCTTAACTTCAAAATACCAGTGTTATTTCAAAACTGAACTTTCTATTCACTATTCGATTGTGAATGTTTCCCTTTTCAAAACTGAGCTTATTCCACAATTTGGTCGACCACATTATGTTTGAAAATTTACTTTTATTTCGGTTGATTCCCAAGTCTTGATAGAAAATTCCCAAATCTTCCATGAGGAGAAATACGTGTCGTTCGTAGAATACGTATCGTACGTGAATTTTTCTGTGCGCCCCATCATTCTGGTTAATATTTGCTCCAGGTATATTGTAAAATATTTCCCAAAATCCTGATTGTCTTTGTTGTAGAAGATTCGCTCTTTTTTCGAGGGGATATTATATGAGAGAAGCCTCGATGTAAATAGAGAATACTTTTTTTATTTCTTCCATCGAAGACCTACTTTGATAAATATTCCCACTCCGTTGCATCATGGGGTGTGTGAATAGAGAAAAATAACATTTAATAAACCGACGCAAATGACCTTGCCGGTGACCTATATATTTTAAGTGGCATAAAACAGTCATTAATTACAATTATGAGAGCAAGAGTCGGATTTCCAAAAAAGTTTATCCATTTTCAAGTAAACTTGCGCCAGCCCTGTTACCCTATCAATAAAAAATAAATAATCACATCATTGGGGTATCGATAATAACAGTTGGAACATTCTGAGTGGAAGTGCTAAATGATGGGGACGATTTTGTGAAATGGAATATGGGTTGGCAAAATGGGTTTATTTTTAAGGTATATTGAAAGTGAGGTCTATAGTTAATAAATGGTGAAATGGTAAATGGTAATTTTGAATTTGGATTCAAATTTTCCAGATCATGATAATCTGTAGTCATCAATTCAACTGGGCAAAAAAATTGATTTTTCAGTATTACTGAAGGATTACTCCTTAATGAACTGGACCCCGTTTTTTCTCACGAAGATGGCCATATTGAAATATGATATTATATTGGAAATAATATAATGTTTGTTTGATAGCGAATCTATTTCCAGATATGCTCAACTGTGCCTCAGAATGGAACACAACACATACTAAGAAAATATGGAAGTTCTGGAACGATTAACCCGGAAAATGGTAGTCACTACCACAACCATCAGCATTCACACACCCATCATCGAGAAGATAGGGTTCATCTATGGCCCTCAGCAACAAATACCAATCGATCACCCCACAATATGAATTCGAGTGATCTCAACGTCACCCAAAGACCTAACGGTGGGCCATTTCTCTCAATGAAAAACAATACAAGACGGATGATGCAGGGTAAGAGTTCGAGAGCTCATCTAATCACCTAAGAGAGCGGATTATGAAATTTCAAATCACTTTTATCACTAAGGGTGTGGGGCAAGCTGAACTTTTCATTTGGGGATTTTTATTTTTCCGTCCCTTCTATGATATTTGCTTCATTTCATTTCAATGCAGATCCCTTTCTTCCTTCCATATATAAATATATATATATCTATATATATATATATATATATATATATATATATATATATATATATATATATATATAATATATATTAATATATATATATATATAAAATATATATATATATATATATATATATATATATATATATATATAGAATGAGTACCTATCGGGGATTCGGTCTTGAAGAAAGTACACTCTTTTTTGCTACTCGAGCTATCGCAAATCGTTATTTGCTTTTTCGAGGGCTACAAAGTAAAAATATGGACATTAAAATATTTAAATAATAATAGTTTACATACTGTGCAATTTGAGATTTTCTTTGGACATCAAAGCTCAGGAACATATTATATAATAATAAATGTATAAAGGAAAACTTAAAAAATGTGTCATGAAAATTTGATGACTGACAATCATTTATTATGGATGTCAAACAAAATAGGTATATACATAGGTGGATTAATAAAGGTATTTTCAAATGAAGAATGTTTTTTTGGTAAGAGCAGGTACGAGTAAATTTTACTTAAGTTATCAATATCAGTTTTTTTATTCATATTGTCAGATTGTAATTTTATTTCAGCCATTTCTGAAAAAAGTCTTTTATTCAAATTTTTTTCAACATGTAAGATATAAGCACAATCATAAATCATGATGTAATCGTGCTAAAATCTTACATGTTGAAAAAAAATTCAATGAAAGACTTTTTTCAGAAATGGCTGAAATAAAATTACAATCTCACAATATGAATAAAAAAACTGATATTGATAACTTAGGTAAAATTTACTCTACCTCTTTAACCAAAAAACCATTCTTCATTTAAAAATACCTGAATTGATTTACCTCTGTATATACCTATTTTGTTTGACATCCATAATAAATGATTGTCAGTCATCAAATTTTCATGACACAACATTTTTTAAGTATTCCTTTATACATTCATTATTATACAATATGTTCCTAAGCTTTGATGTCCAAAGGAAATCTCAAGTTGCACAGTATGTATACTATTATTATTTAAATATTTCAATGCCCATATTTTCACTTTGTAGCCCTCGAAAAAGCAGATAAAGATTTGCGAAAGCTCGGGTAGCAAAAAAGAGTGTACCTTTTTCAAGACCGAATCCCCGATAGACATATACTGATTCTATATAATAAGCCGGTCGAAATACTTTCCTTTATATATATTTATATATATATATATATATATATATATTGAGGAATTAGCAGGTATTCAGTCTGGTCTTATATAAAGAAAAACTCTTTCCTACTTTTCCAAGCTCTCGATAATTTATTTTGTCTTTATCAAGGCTAAAAAACAAGAATGGTTAAAAAATATCAAATATGAAAAATTGGTATGAACTTACATGTAAAATGAATTAACGAATATAAGTGTTTAAAATAGATCGGCATTATGACTTCAAAAAATTGTCACACTGACAGACATTTGCATTTTTGTGAGTAGTTGATGTTTCTGTGTTGGGCTGTACAGGGGATTCTGTATGAATATTAATTAAAATAAAAGTTCATTTTGAAAGTAGATACGAGTAGATTCTGCTTAGTTGGTCGATGTCAGATCTCTTATTTATGATATTTTCGTCACTTTTAATTGCCACCATTTCTAAAAAAAGTCTTTTTGTCATTTTTTTACTGATCAGAGAGTGCACAAGAAAGTTTTTGGGTCTACAGTCACTTTTATGACCAGTGATTCGTGATTTCAATGTTTGACTCGTTTGTCCAATGTAATTTTCATCACAAGTACCACAAGGTATACTATAAACTGAATTGTTTTTCATCGGTGCACATTCTCCGTCTTTTAATTTTGTATATATTTTATTTATTGGAAGGATATTTTTTTGTGATATTTCAATATTGAATTACTTTTGAATACATTAATAATTTCAGGAGACAAATTTTTTTATGTATGGTATTGATCCGAAAGTAATTATATTACTGGAATTTGTTATATTAGTATCTGTATTGACAATTTCATTAGAAATTGTATTGAATAATAATTTATTGAGTAGGCTATGAGAATACGAATTGTCCCTCAATATTTCGTATAGTTTTTCAAAATTTTTATCTAAAAGAGATGGGTGTTCTATTTTATGTATTCTACTCTTCATTCCTAGGAATCTTATTAATGATGTATTCAAATTATTCAATACCTCAATAAACATGAATGGTGCCTCCATTCCTTTTTCAACCAATGAAAAGTAGATGTCTTCACCGGGGATAGCATTAATCGGACACTCCAGGAATAGGTATCTGATTTTAGTTTTCAAGCCCACCACACTCACAGAAAGGATGTTTTTTTATGCCAATTTTCCATTAATGTTCTTTAGTCAGACAATGCCCCGTTCTCAGTCTCATTATTGATGTGATTCGTCTACGACTCATAAAAGGTACTTTGCAATACCACCTCACCTTAGGAAAACAAGGTTGAATTTCTGCATAAGACTTCCCTTTAGTTTTACATTTCCCTTCCATTCATTATAAAATTCTACATTAATTTCATTTCGCAATAAATACCCATTTTTATCCCTTTTTAAATTCAGTGGAACATAAAAATTAGAACCTATTTTAGCCAGTTGGTCTGCTTTCTCATTCCCCTCCATATTTGAATGCCCCGGTACCCATACAAATTTGAAAATTATATTGTTTAAAGAAGCTACGTAAGCCATTATTTAATATTTATATTTATGTTATCTACATCATATACATTTTTAATATCTGAGATTTTCCTTAGAGCGCTTTTTGAGTCCGTTATGATGTAAATTTTCGACAAGTTTTTTTCCAAGCAAATCCTCATTGCCTGATGTATGGCTATAATTTCCGCCTCACAGATATTGATGCTATCCTTGAGTACGAGAATTCTCAGTGAGGAATATGATTGACGCATCTGTGTATACAAAATTATAATTATCTTTATTCTGTTCCTCGAAATATTCAAACTCAGTTTCTGATCTGCTATCGGATTTTTCCAGGTTCAAATCTGAAATAATTGGTTGATAAATAGTAATTTCAAAATCATAAGTGTAACATGGAGGTATCTCATTTTGAAAAATATCCTTTTGTATTGGTATTACTCTATTGAAGGCCTCAACCAATAGAGGCACCTCTCTATTCCTTCAATTTCCGATCTTATTTTCACAGATGATTCTCGAAGTTCTTATGATATATATGATGAGTGGTTCATGATCTATTCTTTTGAGTGTAAATTTAGTTGCCAACCACTTCCTTCTAAATTCAAGCCCACTTTCCCCTGTTTTCCCTCTCAATGCATTTATTGGCGTGGACCTCATTGTGCCTGTTATAACTCTCATTCCTTGATCATGAATTTTATTCAAATTTTCCAAGCACTTTTTGGAATTTGGTATGAACACTATACTACCATAGTCCAAGTGAGTTTTTACTATGCCGTTGAAAGCCGTAATCATAGTCTTTGAGTCGGCTCCGCACCATACTCTGCAGAAAGTCTTAATCGTTTTTATTCCACAATTTGCTTTCTGGGCAATGTTATCTATAAGTTTATTCCATTTGAGATTATGCATGAATGTTACCCCCAAATATTTAATGCCATTTTTATACTTATAATTTATTCTCCCATTCTTAATTTTAAAATTTTTGCCTTTTTGTTACTCATTCCAAAATGTACCGCCTCGCATTTCTCTTGAGCCACACCCAGGTCATGGTTAGTCACCCAGACATTAATGATCTGCAATGTTTGAATAATTTTTCTCTATCCATATCCCCTTCCTTTACCAGCACTACAGTATCATCTGCAAAAGCCAAAACTTTACTGTGGTTAGATTTGTTCGAATAGAGAGCTAATATAGATGTTGAATAACAATGGGCTCAAAGGCGATCCCTGTGGCAAGCCTTCAGTAGCTGAACGTGACCCATGTAAATTCCCACTTTCATCAGGTTTATAATTTTTCCTATTGTCTAAAATCCTAAAAATTAAATTTGTTATATCCTCGTTAACTTTATATTGAATAAGATAATTATACAGTTTATATATATTTACATTATCATAAGCCCCTTTAATATCTAAAAACACCGCTATTACCTGTTGTTTTAGTCCGAAGGCGATTTGCACATACGAGGTTAGATATGCAATATTATCCATAGTATTCTTTCCCTTTCTAAACCCCGCCTGATAACTTGATTAGATTTGTTTATTTTCTGTGCCAATCCAGCCCAACTTCTAACATTTTTTCCGACATTTTGAGCCCACAACATTCCAGGACTATTGGTCTAAAATTATTAATTTCATCCACTATTTTCCTATTTTTGACTATTCCTCAGATGATGTATTCTTTCCAATCAAAAGGTATATTTGCATTTCCTAAAATATTATTATAAATTATTAATAACTGCTGCTTTATTTCCAAGGGTAGATAAATGAACATTTGATACGGGATATCATCTTTCTCTGGTTTTTTATATTTTTTTTCAACTGTTAATGCCATATCTAATTCATCCATTGTGAAAGGATCTGACTGTTCTTGAACTATACTTAATGCGAAATCTGGCTGAATATCACATTTGCTTATCTTATCCAAGAGCCCTCACGCTATGTGACTTTTGGGGAGATTATTATGATGGGTAGTATTACCTCTATTTGAAAAAAATTTGATCGTATTCCAGATATAAGTGGGATATGGTATGTTGTCTAGGATATCTAATATCTTTTCATGCATATCATTTCGTTTATGCTTCTTTATTTTTCTCGAAAGCTAGATTTTCCATCTCGAATTATGTGTGTGTGTAGGGCAGTATTCAATTGTCAAATGAATGCCTGTCAATTAGGCAGTTGGAACGTCATGGCTATTCATTTTTCGTTACAGTCATCGAGCGGGATGCTGAAAATGAGGTTTGAATTTACAGTTGTTGGTTATTGACTCTCGAGGGAAGTGAAAGTTTTTTGAGTGAGTTATGCAGTTTTAAACATACTTGGACATTTTGCTGATTCGTAATTGTTTGATATTTCTCGACTTTGTGAATATCGGAGCAATGATTAATCATTGTTTCGTAATGTTTTTCTGAATTTTATATCTTGATTCTGGACTACTTTGTAGTAATTATGTGTCTGCCATACCTATCACTGAGCTTTGTTTATATTGTGTTCGATGATTTGAATCGGAATACCTAGTTGACCGAGCATTGGGTGAACGGGCCGCGGCCATGCGGTGGAGAGGTCAGTTGGCTTTGGCCCACGACCCACTGCGATTCGACTAACGTGGCTCTGGCGAACAGACCCAAATCCAAGCTGTGGGCGCCGTGGTGACGGATATATGGCACCGGAGTGTCAAAAGAAACGGTGCTGCAATGGAGCCTCCGAAAAATAGGGTGAAATCTTGGAGTAATCAGTTTTGGCCCTGTGCAGGAGGTACCACAGTACTGGACGAACCCCTTTTTCCTCACTCACTCATGGAAACAAATGACCACTGAGCCAAAATACCGAAAGGGAATGAGGACAGCTCTTGGCCTTTTTTTTCAGGTCACTGAATAGGATGCGGTTCTGATCGTTTTACAGGATTGGACCTTTCTAGGGTACTGAACAAATGATAAGGGTCATACAGATGAACCACCAACACTGCCTGGTAGTCATGGCAGTACTTGCAGTTGAAGAGAGGGACCTCGATGTGGCCCCTCATTCGGTGAAGAGGTCAGTTGGCTTTGGCCCACGACCCACTGCGATTCGACTAACGAGGCTCTGGCGAACAGACCCAAATCCAAGCAGTGGGCGTCGTGGCGACGGATATATGGCACCGGGGTGTCAAAAGAAACGGTGCTGCAATGGAGCCTCCGAAAAATAGGGTGAAATCTTGAAGTGATCAGCCTTGGCCGTGTGCAGGAGGTACCACAGTGCTGGACGAACCCCTTTCCCCTCACTCACTCATGGAAACAAATGACCACTGAGCCAAAATACCGAAAGGGAATGAGGACAGCTCTTGGCCTTTTTTTTCAGGGCACTGAATAGGATGCGATTCTGATCGTTTTACAGGATTGGACCTTTCTAGGGTACTGAACAAATGATAAGGGTCATACAGATGAACCACCAACACTTCCTGGTAGCCATGGCAGTACTTGCAGTTGAAGAGAGGGACCTCGATGTGGCCCTCATTCGACATGGAGAAACAAAAAGTCTGTGAGGGACAAGTGCAGAGCTATTGTGTAGCAGATCAAACTGAGACCTCCAGACCTGTTTTCTCATCAGATAAGGCACAATGGGCCGTCGGAGGCCGCGGCCATACGAGCCTATGGGTGGGGCTTTCAGTTGGTGAATGTGACTAAGGGACTCCCCGCAAGGTGTTCATAAAGGATTTTCTCCACCTTTAAGAAATAGAACATGGATTTTAAGGATATTCAATTTTTTGCTTAGAACGTACGTTTTTGAACTCAACAATTTCTGGAAATCTCAATCCTCAAATAAAAGTAATTGAATCTAACAGAAGCAACAGAACAGTTATCATGAATAGAGCAGAAAATAGTGGAAAATGGGACATAATCACGTACAAGAAATTGAAAACCGACTTCACCGATAAATTCCATGAAAATGAGAACGAATTCGTTGGAAACTGGAAAGGAAAAAAGGGAAACATCATTCAGAACTCGATGATACAATACTCGGCCTCCTCTGATGTTTACTGGAACTGCATAAACAAGGTATACCATCGAATCTGTTTAAAATTTTGACATACAGTTCCTCAAATGTCCCGGGTGAAAACGAAAACCACATTGAAGACTCTTTTACTCTCCAGAAATTCATTGAAAATATCAATACACTGAAAAATCATATTTCAATATTGTAACAAATCTGTAGGCTATTGAAATATTGTACTGAGTATTTTTCGTTTATCCACACTCCACAACACAAAGCAGTAGTGGATTCTGGTAATTATATAAACCAATCTCAATAGTAACCCATCGTTAAAATACACTGCGTATTCACTGTACTTCACTGAATCTCAATCTAACCTGTTTTTCTCAATAAACTTCATCTTGAATGAAAATATCTCACCCTGGCACACACTGGTGGGTGCTTCTGGATCCCTGGAGAGCTCTTCATTCATCTGTTAGAATTTTCGAAACGTCGAGATATCCATGAAACTTCGAATCGCGTCGGCTAGACACGGAACAACATGCAGTACTATATTAGTTTTCATGATACTAACCTTCCTCTAATTTTGATCGTCCCACCAGGATACACGGCTTCGGTCTTTGCAGATGAACAACTTCCATTTTAATCCTGGGAATGCGCTGGAATCTGTCAACTCCTCCGCTTTCTTTACCTCGTACGGACCTTCCCAAAACTGTGTTAGTTTGAGAGGAACTCCTTTTTTCTCACATTGAATGTACTGCCAAACCTGATCACCTCTTTTGACTCATCCTGAATTGGCTTTTAGAACATAACTTGTTTTTATCCTGTCACTTGCCAATATCAGCCTCCTCCGAGCTGTTTCGCCAATTTTGAACATGTTGTCTCACAGTTTATCCGCATAGATCTGCACTTCTTTCTCCTAGGTGCCTCTCAGTTGAATCGTGGATATCTGCACTATATGTTATAGGATGTTTTTCCATAGTTTGGATGAAGCTTCCATCCTTTTGAGGAAGAATCACGGTGGTTCTGGTCTTGTTGATAAGCATCAACTCACGAAGAATAACTGATCCAAAATTCTTTCATTGGTCGGAATGCAACTCCATCGGTATTTGAAATGTTTGAACTTGGCCATGACAACAGGGTTGTATTCGTTGCGATTATCCGTCATAGAAAATGGTCCAACTATATCGAAAGTAATTTGTTCGAATGGAGCACTCACGTGGTATTTCTTCATTTCACATCCGGGACTTGTTTTGGGACTTTCAGTTGCTCCGTATTCTCAAAGACTCTAAATCTTTGCTCTAATGAGCTAGCACGCTCCCCAATGTATTGCCCACACTAGTTAATTGGTATGTCACAAGATAATCCCGTTCTCGTAGGTCAATGGAGCGATGACGAACGTTTCTCTTTTTGTTTTTTTTTTCTAAAGAACATCCTTCTGTAGTTTTTTTCTCTCCCATCGTTCTTTCTGTTTTTGTCTATGGGTTGCCTGCTTCTCCTTTCCTCGACTTCCCCTTTGCTCTTGTTCGCCTCTCTCGTCGTTCATCATCCTTTTGTCGACAACCCCCTGCTTTTGTTTTTCTCTCTGCTGTCGTTCCACCTCCTCTTGTTTTCCTTCCTGACGATGTTCTTCCTCAACTAATTTTTTTTCCAGCAGTTGTCTGTCGGCAGATTGCTGCTTGATTATTTCCATTATGGCCTCAATTTCGCCGTAGTGTGTATTTTTGGTATTCACCATCAATTTATTTTGAATCTGCAACCAATATCTCCGTTTCTGACACCAACTCATACGAATCGGTTCGTAGATATCAAAATATCAAACTTATTATCCTCCGTTCATTTAAATTCCACAACTCACAGTAATAGTGAACTCTGATAATTGTATAACCCAATTGTAAAAATTCGTTCACCGCGCACTCCGTTGTTTTCCACTGAATCTCCATCTCATTCATTCTCCTCAATGAACTCAACTTCGAATAAAACTTCCATACCCTGGCGCAAGCCGTCTCTTATAAAGGTCATTCTCGGTGGTGATGACAGCTAGTCAGCCGCGCGACATTCGCGGAATGTCACGTTGCGTCGACTAGATATTTTGTGATATCATATCACTCCACACAAACAACATCTCAAACAACTCAATCAAGAATATAATGGCAAAATATGAAACATCTCTGAAAACCATACTTCCGCACCACTAGAAAATATCAACACTTCCAGAAATCTCACCACTTTTTTCAATACAGAGATTTTTTTTATGAATGCAATGAGCTTGCGCCATGAACTCCTCCATTTCTACAACCATTGCTCAGTTATTCTCGATAGAGCTAGAAGAAATAGGAATCAGAATACTCAAGTATAAACTACTATAGTTAGATGTTGATGATTGTATAACAATTTATGTATATTTTATTTGAATTGAATTAATTTATAGAATCTTACTGTATATTATTTTTGATATAGATGTTTTCATGAAAATAAGGAGGAAAGTTGATTGATTTCATTAAAATTTGGACATTACTTGATAAACATTGAAGAAATATAGAAAGAAGACAGAAACATTGGTCCTTTGAGCTATCAAATTGAGTCAGAGAAGAGAAAATGTCCTCTGAAGGAAGTATATCCATAGTTCTCAGATCCGGAAAAAAATTGATGACAGGAGATGTCAAGAAGACATATGAAAATCTCAAGTCACGAGACAATTCGGAAATGGGATCCGATATATCCAAGAGAGAAAAAAACAGGAAATCTACAGTAAGGGGCCCTGTAAGAAAACTGAAAATACAAGCCGAAATAGAAGCCCATGAAAAATTGGATAAGATCGAAGAAGAAAATGGAAAAATTGAGTTACAACGACTAAAGAGGATGCAGCGGAAAATAATGAGTTGGAGATGAAAAATATAGTGATATCAGACGAATCTGAATCCAATGAAACAAAATCTAATATTATTTTCGCTGAAGTCGATAGTCAATTCAAATTAAATCGAATACAAACAAGAATTGATAATGAATCTTATGAAAATTTTGATAACCACGAAAAGGGTGAAGAGGATTGACAAACAGAAGTTGACTCTGAGGAGAAACCCAATAAATTTGAGGAACGATTATCTACACGACAAATAATACCGAAACCTGAAGAAAAACAAGAGAAACTCATCAAATCGGCAGAAAATCAATTCTTGGATAAGATCATACTCAACAAAGATCTTCCTAATTTTCCCAGAAATCTCCTCGAGTGGCAGAATTTCATTACGCAGTTCCAAGAAACTACTGAACTATGCCAATTTTTAGACGGAGAAAATATGAGTAGGTTACGAAAATGCCCGAAAGGAAAAGCAAAGGAAACAGTGCATTCCTAATTGAATTTTCCCAATGAGCTGAAACATGTTTTGCAGTTGTTGGAAAGAAGATTTGGAAGAGAAGAAGATATAATTGAACAAATATTCACTCAATTGAAACATACCAAACAAGTGCGGGAAGAACATTTGGAAAATCTAGTTGAACTTTCAAACACTTTGCAGAACATGACAGTGTGTTTAGAAAGCCTGAATTGTGGAGAATATCTGATGAATCCTCAAATTCTTAGGAAACTGATTAATAAGATGCCGTTGAATCTGAGGATGAATTGGGGTATAAGTGAAATCACAACAGAAAGAAGTCGTTCTCCTCAAAAACGTTTCTTTATGGCTAGATGAATCCACCCAAACTATTAGCTACATGCAATTGTCGACCGATAAAAAAGACAGAAAGCAAAAAATCATTCTGACAACAAATTCAGGTGAAAAATCCAGATTTCATTTTGTAAGATATCTGATCATTATCAGTTGATAATCTGTGAAGAGTTAAAGAAAGCAGATTTTGCCAGCAGGTGGAAATTCGTAGATTAGAAAAAACTGTTCTTTTGTTGCCTTTTTGAAAACCATGTAACATGAATGGCTGCAAAAGTAAACATAATACATTATAGCACAATCCACATAACATTTATCAGAATTCTCACGAAAATACCCTGTCCACAGAGATGAATTACCATGCTCGTCATCTCGAATCAACAAAAAAATCGGTTCTACTGAAAATCGTACCTGTTGCCCCGGAAGGTCCAAATGTGCTCTTTGTGATGAGACTCCACAATCACCATCATAGAGAAAGAAATCGCAAATGTTCTGGGATGTGTTGGAGAAAAAGAACCACTAACGATGAAATGGACGGATGACACCATCAAGAGGAAAAATGATTCAGGAGAAGTATTTGTACGAATAAAAGGAAAACATGAAAATAAGCCATCCACCATCAGAAATGCAAGAACTATGAAACATCTACAATTGCCAAGACAAACAATAAATGTTCAGAATTTGAGAGATAATAACAGATTCATGAGAGATATCAATATTGAAAATTTTCTTTATATGAAATGTACCTCTTAAATTTCAGTTGGATAGTAATTATACACTACATATTCGTGAAATGCTAACTTCTGATGAATAACTCCATAATATGGTCAAGGAAAGCTTTTCCATAAAAAATACTGGTTAGTGTGAGAAGAAAGATAGCTTAATGGATGCATATTCTAAAATTCTCATAGAAAAAACCACTGGAAGAATGGGAAAAATGTGGGAAACAGGACTCCTTTTGCAGAATAAAAACATCAAACTACCTGAAAGCAAATTTTCAGCAATGAAACGACTAAAGCAGATAGAAATAAAAATGGAGGAAGAAAAAAAAAATTGTGAAAGCTATAAATCGAATATTGATGAATATTTTAAGAAGGGTTATGCTAGAAAATTATCCTATGAAGAAAGCCTGAAAACTTTCAACAAAACATGGTTTCTTTGGAGAAGCGGAAGGAGAGATATCAAACCTGAAACAAACGGAATGACTTCGATCATTTTTGGAACAGTATCTTCTCCATGCTCTGCACAAGCAGTTAGAAATAAAAATGCCCAAGAATTCATTGACAGATTTCCCAAAGCAGTGACAGCTATTTTGACAAAACACTTAATGGATGATTATTCAGACAGCGTCGACACAGAACATGAGGCATTGACAAGAATACGGAAAGTTATAAATATCCATCTAAAGGGTGGTTTTCAAATGTGCAATTGGGTATGTAATTCCAGCGAAGTTTTGGAGGGATTACCGGAGGAGATAACTTACACATCGATGAAATATCTATCTGGACCTACATCTTCGCCTATAGAAAGGATCTTTGATCTATGGTGGGACCCCAACCAAGATATTTTCAGATTTGAGAACAGTTTTGGAAAATATTTCTCAAAAATTCAGTAATTTGGAAGAACTCCTACACAACAACAAGTATTGAGGATAGCTATGTCAGTATTTGATACACTGGGATTTCTGAACACCGTCATGGTTCAAGTACGAATACTTATGCAAGATATTCGGCGTACAAAAATACAATGGGATGAAAATCTCAATGGAAACTCGATGGTTGGAACTGGTAAAAAAGTTGTGTGAATTAGAAATTCCTCGATGTTATTTTACCTTCAGATGTACCTATACTGATCTTCATGTATTCTGTGACTCAAGTGAAAAAGCCTATGCAGCAGTAGCATATTTTCGAAGATAATGGAAAAATTTAAACATCTTCCATAGCTTCCAAAGAACGGGTGGCTCCTTCAAAAACAATTTCAGTTCCGAAATTGGAACTCTTAACCGCAGTATTGGGAGCATGGCTGGGTGATTTCATAAAGCAACCATATACTGGAGTGATTGAAAAACAGTTAGACTTTGGCTGAGATCAGATCTCCAAAATTTCAAACAATTTGTAGCACTGAGAGTAGAGGATATCCTGGAAAAAACGAAGAATGGAATGTGGAGATGGGTGAACACAAAACGAAACATAGTCGATGGCGCCACTAAATGGAATAAACCTGAAGATATTCAGAACTGGTAAACAGGACCTTCCTTCTTGAGGAAACCAGAAGAACAATGGCCAAAAAAAAACTTTGGAAATGAAGTATGCAGTTTGGAAAGAAGGAAATTTGTGGCGGTAGTCACAGAGCAAAATTCTTGTTCACCAGATTTGAAAAGATTTTCTAAATGCACCAAACTTGTTAGAGCTACAGCTTGGATTTTTCGATTTATTAATCATATCAGAATTTCAACAGAAAGGAAACAAGAGCGAAAGACAGTGAGTGGATTATTACCCGAAGAAATTGACATAGCTGGAAAGAAATGGATAAAAATTGTCCAAAAAGGAGATTTCGAATCGGAGATTGAAGATATGAGGAAATTGAGGAAAGTAACGAAAGAAAGCAGATTATATCAGCTAACACCATATTTGGATGAAAAAAACATCATTAGAATGTCAGGAAGTTCGAAACATGCTCCAAATTTAGATGATAATCACAAAAATCCAATTATACTACACCCAAAAAATGAATTGACGAGGTTACTCATCAATTTCTACCACGAAAAGAATTTTGATCAAGGACAAGAAACGGTAGTGAATAAGCTCCGAGAGAAATATTGGATTCTTTGTTTGAGAAATGCAGTGGAAGAGTGTATTTCAGACTGTATTTTTTGCAGAAATCGAAAGTCCAAAGTGGAAAATCCACAAATGGGATACCTACCAACTTCAAGAGTGACTGGTTACGAGCGACCATTCACGAATTGCGGAATCAATTATTTTGGGCCCATGCTGGTAAAAATTGGCGGGAGGCATGAAAAGAGATATGAGGTATTATTCACATGCCTGGCAATAAGATCCATTCACATAGAAATGGCACATTCCTTGGAAACAGATTCGGCAATATTAGCTATCAAGAGAATGATTTCTAGGAGGGGATGCCCAAAGAAAATGTATTCGAATAATGGGACGAACTTGCGAGGAGCCGACAGAGAAATTCGAACTTTTTTGGATGACCTGGACCAAAAAGTAATTTTGGATGAACTCACAATGGGAGGAAATTAATGGAATTTTTGGCTAGCGACTGAGGCACATTTTGGTGGAACATGGGAGAGGCTCATCAGATTGGTGAAGGTATCACTGAAAGTGATTTTGAAAGAAACAGCTCCCAGAGAAGAAATACTTCAGACGGTTTTGACTGAAATCGAACATTCTATTCACAGCTGACCTCTGAAATGGATATCGAAAAATCAAGAAGATGCGGAATGCATTACAACAAACCATTTCTTCATTGGTAGCTCTTGTGCATTACACCGAACCATTTCTCCATTGGTTGCTCTTGTGGATCTCCAATCTTGTATAGAGAAGGTGCAATTGACTTGAGAAAACGATGGACCATAGCTCAAAATCTCGCAGATAATTTTTGGAAAAGATGGTTGAGGGAATATCTTCTTACCATAAATAAAAGATCGAAATGGTTCGAAGATCCTAAAAATTCAAAAGTTGATGATTTAGTTGTCATTGCTGACTCGAATTATCCTCGAAATTATTGGCCAAAGGGACGCATAATTGCAGTTCATCTCGGTCAAGATGGAAGAGTCAGAGTAGTCGACGTTCAAACAGCCTCAGGAACATACAGGCGACCGGTTTCCAAATTATGTAGACTTAGTTAACACTTTCTGGGGTGACGAATGTTATATATTTCATTTGAATTGCATTAATGTATAGAATCCTACTGTATATTATTTTTGATATAGATGTTTCCATGGAAATGAGAAAGAATCTTAGTGTTTTTGAGGTAACAAGGGTTTTATTTGATTCCATTAGAATTTGGATATTACTTGATAAACATTGGAGAAATATAGAAAGAAGCAAGAAAAACCAATCATTCCAGAAAACAAACTTGATAAAATTATCACAGCGGTCAGTTTTTTTCCACCCCAGATCACAATTTACTCAGGGGAAAAAATGGAATCTATTTTTCGGATCTCACCATTTTTGCACCTTGCTGCACGAAAGATACTTGGCCATCCAATATATCATAGAAGGCTCAGTTAATATGACAAATAGAGAAATACTACTTATCAGTAAAAAACTTAGACAAGCGCATCAAAAAATTATTTATCCATCGTGGTTCATAAACAAAATCATTGAAGAGGAAATATACAGAGTTTAAAATACTAACCAAAACACTGGAAAAATATCCTCTACAAAAAATAACTATATCACTCTCTCATATGTACAAAATCTATCAGGAAATATCGAACATATATTGAACGAAAAAATGTCCAAGTATGTTTCAAATAACACTACTTACTAAAAAATTGTTTCACCCCCTTCAAAAGTCAAAAACAAAAAATGATGAATTCAATCTAATAGCATCCCATGCAATGACTGTAACAAAACATATATAGGTATTTTGTCAAAACTCTACACAAACGCCCCAACAGCCACACATTCATGAAAGAATCAAATACCGCCCTGAGCAAACACAATCCAAGTTGTTCGAATTCTGAATCTACAGATATATGGTAAGTCAATGTCTCTGAAAAAACCATTGTGTGCAAGTCGGAAGATATCTTCAATAAACTTGCAATGATTCTAGCTTTCGAGAAAAATGAATTAAAACCAAAGTGGAAAGGAATGATATTCATAATGAAGTGTCAAAATGCCCTAAACAACAGAACAGAGATCTTTTTAAATGAAATCTATTACACCAAAATTCAAAAACCCTGAAACTAGACAAGTAACAAGAGAAACCACCCCTATCCTCCGCAAGTATACACAGAAGGAACCAAATACGACCAAATTGATTTTGTCCATACTCCTCCATAGTCTAATCAACAAGTTCAAAAACGTGTTGAATAGATATAAAGCTCCTAAAAATATGAGCGATAGCTCATTCGATTCGGAATGACGTCTAGAAAAATGTTTTTGAGGGTTTATTGGCACGTAAAAAATTGCGATTGTTAATAACAAAATGAGATTAAAAAAAGAAGATATTTCGTTTTTCGTTAATAATTTCTAAAATAATGATATTTAAGGAATTATGAAAAAAGATCCTGAAAGAGGAGGAAATTTTCAATGAAAAAGTCCCAACTCCCGGAACTCTATCTCTATTTTTTTTTAAAGCTGAAAATAGGGCTCCGCGAGGTCGTTACGGCATAGGCGCACCGTCTAAAAAGCCGTTATATCACCTTAAATAATTTTTTTATAGTATTAAATAACAATATAAAAATTTGAATATTTTATGGTGTAATCTAGACACTTGAACCAAAAAAATCTTGGTTAAAAAAAAGTTCATGTCGATTTTTCGAAAAGTTACACCATTGTTAATTAACTAATTTTTTTCCAATCTCTGTTTTTATAAATTACGACAAAAAAGTTTCAATAATTGGTCTATAAAATTTTCGCTTCGTGGAGTTCTTTTTATTTAGGTACCTAATGAAGCAATGCAGAAAAATTTTTTAAATTAAAAAAAATAAAATTTTAAAAAACTTTTTTTTTAGTAATATCTTATTATTGATGTTTTTGTATCTAATATAGGTAATAATTAACATTGGAAAAAAAAATTACGACATTTGTTAAGAAATTATTTATAAACAGACTATTTTGGGATTAAAAAAAAAATTTCCCACCATCTTATTGCATTGGTAAAATTATGATTGAAAAAAAAAATTCTTAAATAATTTTTTTTATTGTTTATAATCGTTTTCTTGATATTTCAATTGTTTAAATAATTAGTTCAGAAATAATTTTATTCTGAAAAATCATCATTGACCTTTTTCAATGGATTAACAGAGAAATATTTGTTTTTTATAAGTCATTTAATTGTTTATTAACATGACAATTTGTTATAAACAAATAGTATCAACCGTTATATTTTTTTTAGAAAACCACAAAAAATAACAAAAACAACTATGTATAACAAAGTATAGAAAAACATTTTTTTGTATTATTTTTTTTGTATTTTTTACAGCAATGTTTTCTTTACTTTGTTATACATAGTTATTTTTGTTATTTTTTTAAGTTTCCGAAAAAAAATAAAAAAAATATAACGAATAATATTATTCGTTCATAACGAATTGTTAAGTGAATAAACAATGAAATTATTGATAAAAAAAATATATTTCTCTGTTAATTCATTGAAAAAGGTCAATGATGATTTTTGAGAATAAAATAATTTCTTGACTAATTATTTAAACAATTGAAATATAAAAAAACGATTGTAAACAATGAAAAAATTTATTTAAGAAAAATTTTTTTACAAATCATAATTTTACCTATGCAATAAGATGGTAATTTTTTTTTTTTAAATCTCAAAATAGTTTGTTTATAAACAATTTCTTAACAAATGACGTAAAATTTTTTTTTAATTCCTTAGATGAAAAAACAATAATAGATATTACTGAAAAAACATTCTTTTGATAATATTTTTTAGAAATTTCATTTTTTGTTAATTCAAAAAAATTATAATTAATAAAATAATAAACTTTAATAGTTTTTTTGCATTGCTTCATTGAGTACCTGAATGAAAAGAGCTCCACGAAGCAAAACTTTTATAGACCAATTATTCAAACTTTTATGTCGTAATTTATAAAAACAGGGATTGGAAAAAAATTAGTTAGTTAACAATGGTGTAACTTTTAAAAAAATCGACATGAAAATTTTTTCTTATCGAGGTCATTTTTGTTCAAGTGTCTAGATTACATCATAATTCATTCAAATTTTTAAATTGTTATTTAATACTATAAAAAATTATTTTAATTGATATAACGGCTTTTAAGACGGTGCGCCTATGCCGTAACGACCTCGCGGAGTCCTATTTTCAGCGTTAAAAAAAATATAAATAATAGAGATAGAGTTGCGAGAGGACTTTTTGATTGGAAATTTCCTCCTCTTTCAGGATCTTTTTTCATTTCATAATTCCTTAAATATCATTATTTTAGAAATTATTAACAAAAAACGAAATACCTTTTTTTTTTTTATCTTATTTTGTTAATAACAATCGCAATTTTTTACGTGCTAATGAACCCTTAAAAAACATTTTTTCAGGCGTCATTCCGAATCGAATGAGCTATCGCTCATATTTTTAGGAGCTTTATATCTATTTAACACGTTTTTGATCCTGTTGATTAGACTATAACTTTCTAAAGGACTAATTGGTCAGCTTGTATTTTGGCGCTGCTGCATGTATGACACAACAATCAACAAAATGCCCCAGAAGAAATTATGAACAGAAATTTAAAATAAAAACTAATATAAAAGGCTGAATAAGTCCGCATCCAGGAATGCAACGTTGAAGTTATCGGATTGAATTTTTTTATATATTCTTTCCATATAATATTTATATATATATATATATATATATATATATATATATATATATATATATATATAATATATATATATATATATATATTATATATATATATATATATATATATATATATATATATATATATATATATATATATATATATATGTATATATATATATATATATCTATATACATATATATCTCGTTTGATAGAAGTGTTTGAGTCCCAATATTAATTCATTCCAAACATTTTTCTCTGAGAGGTATACAAACAAAAATTTACTATAAATCACCTAGAGTGTTTTTCAATGAATTATTCATTTTTGCTTCTGTTTTGTATATTCATTGTATATGGATAAGATGCTCCTCGACGACAGTTCATTTCTCTTCGACACACATTACTCACCAATCTTTCTCCTCCTGAAATATAATATTTCAGAAAAGATGATGTTCAAACGAACAAGCTATATGTTGGGTTTTAACCTCATCCATTGGTCAGCAATAGTTTATTGAATCTACCCATTGGATACGCCCTCGGATTTTTAATTTGATTCATCTCTGATATCAACTTCATAACCTAACCTTTGCAAATATCTTTTTTATGTTGTTTGTGAAATTTTGTTCAACCTCTTTTCTGTGTATTTTGGATAATAAGTATCCATTCTCACAACTACTCGTTCATAACGGCTTGACAATTATCTCAATTCGACATTTTTTTTAATGGAATGTTTCCTCACGTTGTTGAGGAGTCTTTTTGCTGACTCGTTTCTCATTTTATGAGTATATAGTTTCCTCCCTTCTTCTGAATCTATTCGAATGTTAGGTTATTTTTCTCTTCTGTTAATTCGAAAATATTCATTGTTTTAAGGGATAAAATATTATTATTATTATTATTTTATATATCTGTTAACTATTCTTCCATCCTAACCATGGAATTCTATATTTAGATTTTTTCATGGACACCCATTTCGCAATTTATGTATATGCGATTGCATCAGAGCCCATAGAACTTTCACAAATCGAATGGCCCACTAATAGGCCGCAATAATGGAGTCCCTCATGTTATTCCAGCCCCCAGTCACCACCTGAATAATTGGTTTGGGGTATTCCAGCCCCAACGTACTTTGCAAATGCTCGTTGCGAAATGGATAAGTTAACCACTTTACACAAGCTGACCACCTGTAGACTAGTTTCGGGGTATTTACAGTACAAGGTAGGTCAAGCAGACAAATGAAAGTCTGCGTTCCTGACTGAATATCCATTCGAAGTATAGTATTTTGCTGGGATTCCATCAGCAGAATGGAATACACCATAAGCCAACGCCATATCAACTACTTCAACTGAACATTACCGACTGTCACGTTATCTTGAGTCTCAGGATATAAATCTGCAATGAGAGTTTGCAGTAACAAATTGATAGCCAGCTATTATTTCATTAAAAATTAAAAATGTATCATTCCTCAAGACAGGTGATACCTAAACAATAGGTGTATGTTGGTGGAATATCACTAAAAAAACAACTATTTCCCTGGTTAATGCTGCGACGAAAAATTTGTCGAATGGTATTTTTGCAACAATGTTGGAGGAAACATGTCAAACTAAACTCTACCCAAAATATCTATTACAAGTGGTATATGACGATATTTTATACTGAGTAAGCTATTCCAAATATACATTGGAAAAATAGTGTTACTTTCTCTACATTTTTTCGAATTTCTTCCAAGAAGTGTTTCCGAAACGATAGGACATCATTTCTCCATTGGTCCGTGACTTGGACATCATTCAACAGTGCCTGAATTATTTGGATAGGTTTGGTATAAACAATGGTAAATACCTGTTTTATAGCAAGTAACGTGTATATTCGGGAATATACAAGCAACATTCGATGATATTTGGAATTCGATTGGTTAGATAAATGATGTAATTCATTGAATATATTCAGAAAAATAAGAAGCATATTCTTCCCCAACAAAAATCGACTATTATTTAAATAAAACTGAAAACAGATCGATTTAAATTTTTTTAGTGAAGTTATGGAAAAAAAATTAAAGTGCTAGTTTAGCAATACGCTCACATGTTATGCAAAAAACACATTACCCAAATTGCGATTATCAGCCATTCCAAAGGAATCCGTCTAGGAAAAATATGAAACTTGAAAATAAAAAAATACTTGCGAGCGATATGAAGACGTAGTCTTCCGCTTACTAAGCAGTTATTAACCATCTATAACGAATAGTTGTGTCCACATTTTGATCAATCCCATCATGTTTTGGAACGTTGTGGGGATATGATGTTAATTACCCAAAAAACAATAGACTAAACCAACATCATTGGAGTTCAATTGTAATCTGGTTAAGTTGCTAGACATTCATCACACAACTCCAGCTCTATTAGTTTCCCTTGAAAAATTTCAGGTTGCCATTTTTCGAGTTCTGATAGAAAATATGCGTGAACTTTATTGAAAAACTTCAACTTCATTTGCGGAACAATCTCTGAGAAAATCGGATATAATAGTTAGGCAGACACATCTCACGTGAGGGATATCACGTACAATACTTTTTGAAAAGAAGTTGGAGAGGAAAAACAAGTTTTTCTAGTTACTCAAACAATTTCTGAGATGTCTATTGAACTACTGATTGAAAAACAATCCATTCTGCAGAAAAATCAAATTGATATTATGCAGAAACTATTAGACCTTCAGTTTTGCGTGAATATGTGAAAAGAAAAAACTACCTATATGAAACGGATGACGGTTAACATTAACATATAACAGATACAATATTGTACAAGTGGCGAGATTAGGTATATAATTGAATTTATTCCTCGATTGAATAGAAAGCGTGCTTAGAGAGGTAATTTTCTATGCTGCATTCTATTGAGTTGATGTGGACGAAAGTCGTCTCGTCATTGTATGTTATTCATGAAATTTGTTGTTGTTTTTATTCAGTTTATCTGTGTTGTTGTGTGTATAGTAATAGTTTGTACGAGTAGATGGAAGTGAAAGTTAATATGCCGTATTGAATAGATGTATTTCTACATGTTTTTCTGTAGTATAAGTTAAACAGAAGTCTTAAGAATCTTTTTTGTGAAATGAATACCCTAGATGACTCTGTGGCACTGCCCCATACGATAATATTGTTACTTCTGGTTGTGTTTACCAAAGCATAGTACATATTTATCAGGTGATCCTTGTGAAAGTTGGACTTCAAGGTGGTGAATGCTTGATATAGTTTATACAAGTGATGTCGAACGTGACCGTTGAAAGTTAGTGTGTAGTCTAATTCTAGGCCTAAAAACTTTGTTGTCTGTGATGCTTGTATTTCCATGCTGCAGATTTAGAATTGTGAGTTTCCTATTCGTCTGAATTGATTCGTGAATTCTATAAGCACCGTTTTGTTTACATTCTTGATAGGATGGTTCATTTGACACCAGTGGTTGATTGTGTTATTGGGTTCAGTAATGGTATCAGCTGTAACAAATATTGAAGTGTCATCGGCATAGATAAAAGTACGTCCCTGATCAATGTTATTGGGCAGTTCATTGACATATAGAGTGAATAGGTGAGGACTCAGAACTCCACCCTGGGATGTGCCAATCGTGATGTCATACTCTTCAGACCATGCCTTCCCAACCTGCACCTTGATAGTTCTACCACGTATGCCCATTGCCTCTAGTTTCAATTATAGGAACCTCGAGTTGATCGTTTCGAATGCCGATCAAGATCAAGGAATATTTCCCCAACATATTTATTTTGGTTGGAGTTGTTGTAGATGTATTGGGTAAGGTGAGCAGAGGCAGTTTCAATTGAGTGCTTTGGTCAAAAACCATGCTGACATCGAGACATTATGTTGAGGTGATCTATATATTTCACTAGCTGGTTATATACAGCAGATTATTTTGGAGGAGAAGCTCAAAAGGCATATCATTCTTAGATTTCCATATAATGTGGATCACCTTTTTTAAATACTGGAAAAGTTTTCGTGATTTTTAATTTGTCCGGGATTTGGCCCTGTGTTACAGAGTGGTTGATGATATTTGACGTTATGCTTGATATATCATTGACACATTCTTTCAGGAAAACTGCTGGGACCTCGTCATTGCCGGTTGAAAATTTCTTTTTTAGGTTTAGGATTATGTGTTTTATGTCGTAGTCAGTCACAGGTGAGGAGAACATTGAGCTGGGGATTTTTTTTGTGCACATATTGTGGGCTAAGTAAGGTCATTGAATTTAATCAAGGACAAAGGTTGTGAAGTATTCACCAAATATGTTGGCTACCCCTTCGTTTTTACTTTGATCCTCATTATAATTCAGAGTGATGTTATGCATCTTTTTTGTCCGATTTAGTTTGAGGTTCACTAAGTTTCACATGGATTTTGCTTTGTTATTCGAGTTGTTTTTTTCTCGTTGGTGATTTTCCTGTCGAGTATCATTCTTGGGTGTTTCTATTGTTTGTTAATTTGTGGATCCCCAATATTTCTCCTCAGCCAATTTAATTGTTTGAGATCGTTGAGTTCAGTGAAAAGTTCCCTCGGTATGGGAATTTTTGCTGTTTCAATAGCTTCTTTCGGTTCAGCCTTTACTGTTTAGGGAATGCCAGATCAAAGCACAACTGGAAATGTGTTAGAAAATCTGGTCATTATTATTTTTTTCCAGTGTGGTTAGTTAGGTAATTGTAATTACATTTGAATAGCGATTTGAATTCGGCTAGGAAGTGTTTTTTACCTCGGATGCTGGTTTCGTCGCCTGTTACACCTCAGCCTCTTGGGCTTTTTGTGCCTTCCAATTTTTGTGTTACAGAACCCACTCCGTAAGTCTAGCCCCGGTTGAATACTGTATTCTTTGGGGGTTAGCCCTGGCTGTCCAAATATTGCTGGTCTTTTGCGGTTTAGTGCCTCGCATTTTGACAATATATATATATATATATATATATATATATATATATATATATATATATATATATATATATATATTATATATATATATATTTTATATATATATATATATATATATATATATATATATATATATATATATATATATATATATATATATATATATATATATATATATATATATATATATATATATATATATATATATATATATATATATATATATATATATATATATATATATATATATATATATATATATATATATATATATATATATATATATATATATATATATATATATATATATATAAACAGTGGGGAATAACGGGGATCTTCAGTCAGCACAAGTGTTGAAATATGAAAAACTCTTTAATACTTTGGACCAAGCTTTCGTTTCAATTTTGAAATTTCTTCAGGGTTCCAAAATATGTAAATTACATTACTGAGAAAAAATACTTGAAATGAAGGAAGTACTTACAGTAATATGAGTGGCTGATTGATGAACATTAGATTTTAGAAAAATAAAACGTAAAATATGAAAACATGGGTCGGAATGGTGTTATAGCTTTGACGTTTCAAGTGACATTGAAAGATTTAATATTACTGCCTATTATGATTAATCGTCAGATAAATATAAAATATTTTAGTCGGTGTGTCAATTTTTATTCTTTGAAAATCATCAATTTTGATCTATTTGTAGAAGATAGCTGTAGGTTTAAGTGGGATTTTCGATTTTTTTGTTCATATTCTGATTGGATTTATTAATTTCAATCATTTCAAGAAATAATCTTTTTGACAAATTTTTTTCTTAATGTTAAACTTGTGCTTTCTCGAAGGATATTTTATGGCATGTTTCGATAGCATGTTGAGCCAATGCACATGATTTCTTGTTGAGTCTTATATCACTTCTATGAGAGATAATACGGTTATTTGAAGTTCTTGAACTTGTACCAATATAATTCATATCACAGTTGTTACATGGTATGCTGTAGACAAATTTATTTCTTCAAATCTGGTGTGGTATTTTTCAACCTTGTATTTGAATTTCCAATAGTCCTGATATTTTTCTGTGAGATTTTTATGTTACTTCCATTTTTGAATAATTTAATTATATTTGATGATAGGATTCCCATATTAGGAATTAAAAAATTTATATTCCTCATATTGTTATTTTCTAAATTTTGATTATTTGTGTAATCATTATTAATTAATTTGTCTATCAGAGTTGGTATTGAAAATAATTCTGTTCAGAAGTTTTTTGGGGTAAGAATTATCTAGTAAAATATTTCTGAGAATTTTAAATTTTTTTTAATGAAGGATGAACCAACATTTCGATTCTTTTTTTCATCAAAAATCAAATTTATTTTTATTTTATTTTTTGAGTGGAAGGAATGATAGTTTATGTATCTTTCAGAGTTTGTTGGTTTTATATACCAATCTGTGATTGGTGAATTGTTTTCTCTACGGATTATTCTAGTATCTAAGAACGGAATACTTTTATTTTCTTCGAATTCAATTGTGAATTGTAAATTTTTATTGTAGTCATTCACTTTTCAAAATTGCATCGGTATTGCACAAATAATATCATCTACATTTTTTTTTGAATGGAACTTCTAAGGTCAATTGTGGTAATATTTCTTCAAAAAGGTCATCCATTACAAACGAAGCAATGATGGGTGAAATAATAGCTTCCATAGGTGTTCCAAGAATTTGTTTGTAGAAATTTCCTTCGAATGAAAAGAAACTTGATTTGAATATGAATTGAATTTTCACAAACAAATTCTTGGAACACCTATGGGAGCTACTATCTCACCCATCATTGCTTCGTATATAATGGATGACTTTTTCGAAGAAATATTTTTATTCACCGCCAACCTGAGTTTGTTAGCGACCTCACTATGTCCTAGAAGGTTTGGTCACCTTTCTGGGTTTTTGGCCGTTATCGCCGGCGTTTTGCATTAATCCCGAGTTCTTCTCCTACCGTCGGTTTCTTTGTCGTCACCTTTGGGATGCGGTTTGCTGCTTTCTTTTTGCCGTGGCTTTAACATTGTTCCCGTCCCTACAGTGATTTTCACCGTCTTTACGAGTTTTCTCCACTGGGCGCCAGATATCCCAGGGGATCTTCTGTTCAGTTGGAGGTCCTAAACTCGCTGTCCAACTGTTTCGTCGGTTCCTAGCGGCTCCCTTGATTCGATACTACCGTGGTCCGTTTCCACGGGAGTGTTGGTTGAGGTGTTTGCTAATGAGTCTGAATCCTCACCAGATCTATTCCTCTTGGATTTTTTTGTATGCCGTTTTCCATCAACATTCTACGAGTATGAAGAAATTGATGTCCGGACCTGCCGTGTCTCCTGTGCAGGGCTGAAGCTGATTACTCTGGGATTTCACCCGGTGTCCCAGAGGCTCCGTTCTCGGTATCTGATAGGCTCAGATACCATCCATGTTGAGCTGTCCTTCGTTTCATCGTCTCTCCTCGTCCCGTCAGGCTCGTCAAGGGGCAGCTACTCAGCGCCCTCGCCAACGACGAGGTCTCACAGTTGAAATTAATTTCCGTGTTATAATGTATTTGGTGTTTGTTTTGTACTCTTTTGTTCTCAGCCATGTTAATACCTGAGCTGAGTGATCCGAAATCCCTAGATCTGTACCTTGCAGGAGGCGGTCATTATATTGCTCACCATATAGTCGAGGCCACTGGTCGTTACTCGATTGCCGTATTCGAGTGGGTTCAGTGTATGTGAGTTTCAGGCAAAACATATCAAATAGGTCGGAAAGCTGCTTTTGGTGGCAACTTTCTCCCCGGAAATCAATATTCGGATCTCCACATACTATCGGGTCTGAATACTTACCTGCTATGTATAGCGTATATGCTAATTAAGTCAAGAACGAGGATATGTCAGAATCTTTTGGTGTGCTCCGGTAAAAAAAAATGATACATATGTGTTTGTTTACCTCTATGGCAGAGCACTCAAAATGCAGTTCGACAGAATGGCCAGTCACGGAATGTATGAGTCTAAAATCAATCGTTGCTACTATGAAAATGTGAGTTGACAGTGCCACCGTGTTTGGATAGAGTTCCACAAAAACTAAAAACTAATTCGTAACCCGCTATCCTAGAGCACTTCAGCTTATCCCCACACATCCAGTGTTCAGAGATACAAATGAAGGTGGGGTCGTGGACTTTACAGGATAGTTCGATGATATCGATTTTGGTAACTATACTTTGCACATTTAGGTGTAGCAGTTGTAGATTTTTCTCTGTTGATATAAGGTGTTTGTTCTAAGCTGGAATAAGGCAGGCCTTTGTTGAAAGTCGAAACGGGTTAAGTAGAAATTTTTTTGCCAGATTCTCTGTTCAAATATCCGTTCCTTTGCCGCCAGTTCGACTTCAATCATGTTTGTCACTTTTCACAATTTTGTGGTTAGCTTCTTCACATATGTGTCGTAGGAGTTTGTTTTCCCATTGATGTAATTTCTTATGTTATCTTCTGTTATTTTGTCAGGAACCCTCGAGTTGAATGGGCATATTTTTTTCTTGACTATTTTTTTCTTGACTTTTTTTCTCTGGAAATCTTTATTTCCGTCACCGCTTCCCACGTTATATATTTTCTATATCCTTCGTCTTTTCACATGAGTGTGACCTTTTTCGTCCTGTCTTTTCTCTGGCTGGGCCGTATGGTTGCGACCTGATTTCTCTTCTTTTCCTAGGTTTATTATTTCACTAGCCTTTTCTTGAGTTTGGATTTTTGTTATAGCAGCAGCCACTTGGTCTCCAATTATGGTTGTGTCACCTTTTAGATTGGAACTTCCTCTGTTTGCTTTGCTTGTAGTTGCTTCTGATAAGGCATTCGGTATTTGTTGTGGTTCTTCGGCAGTTTGACTTTCTTTGGAGGTCACATTTTTTGTTTGTTTATCTATGGGTCTTTTGCACTGAATGCGATGTAGGTTACTTGAGGGTGATGTTTTTGTTACCAAGTGTGCAATTTTGGATTAACTACTCTTCATCAGTAGTTAATTTGTTTTTGTCAGCCAGCATTTGTTGGAGTAGATTGATTTCCTCTTTGACGTAGGTACCCAAGTAGCACACAGAGGTCATAATTCGGTTGTACAGATGTCTACTAGACCTTTCGCAAAAGTCCATGACTTATGTCTTGCTATATGCTAAAACGTCGCTATGTATGCCAATACGACAAAAAGGCACACTCTTGCAACGTCACATGGACGTTATGAAGTAGTGATAGTGACTTGCCAATATAGACTTATATAAGCCAGTCACAAAATGGTCGTTCTGTGGTCCTAGTGTAGTCATTATATCATTATGCATGAAGGTCATAATCTTTCTGATATAGTATTAAATATGTATACCATATCAAAAGATTTTATATAATATCAATATAAAATATAAGCCCTCACATGTTTATGATACTCTGTGGCCGTGATAGTTATCGAGATAAAAATGATTTTCATTTATGTGCCTTCAAGAATTGTTCTGAAACTCTAGTACCCAAGCAAACCCATTTTTACGATCATAATCCAATTCTTCTCACTTGAAATTCATGCGCCTCGAAAATGAAGAGAGATAAATATTCATTTTCATTTCAGCAAAAATATATTTCATCAATTTTTCTCATCAATCGTTGAAATATGTAGACCATATTACGAAATATACTTGATTAGCACATCTCCAATGATTTTTGAATTGATATAACACCCAGGGTCCCATATTTTATATTTTAAATATTTTTGTTCCAATATGGCTACCAGAATGATGTTATGAATCGATCAAAAAACATGGATGCCGTCCTTCTAGTGTCGAAAAGTTGTAATTACTCCGGTATGTACTATCATAGATTAGTTTACGAGTGTCTCAAGACATCGCGATATCTTACATAAAAAAGTTGTAATGTAGTCGCTGTGACCACAAGTAGCAAGTTTTGTTGTACTAACGTCGTAACGCTATCAAAACAGAAAAAGATATACACTGAGTGCTTAAGCATTCCGCTAGTTTCGCCCAATGGAAAACGCTAGAAATCACTGACATTTACATTAGAGTTGAACAGTTATAATCAAATATTCCTTATTTATCACTCAAAGTGCACATACATATTATTTATGTCTTTCCTTGTTGTGAAAACAATTGAAGGAACTGGATGAACTAAATTTTTTTGCAGTGTCCCGATAGACTGATTAATTATTTCAGATGTTAATTTTGGGGTAGGCACTCATCCTTCCTCTTTATATTTTTCTATACGCTCCAGTTCTCTTGTAAGGCAGATTCGATTTTTGTTTTGGCATTTCAATCATTCATACGGAACTGAATATTCTACATACATAACACAATATACCTATCCAACAAAAATAACATAACCAACAAAAATAATCTAACCATAGATACATATTGTAATAATTACGATCAAAGTTCATCAGTTGATAAAACTACATTACATGAGTACAATATGTAGTCGTAGAAACGTTTCGAGAATCTATTCATTAGAACCGCATATGTTCATTGTCATGATAACCTCACAGCAACTGCTCTCAAGTTCTACTTAACGACACATACAATTATTCACATACAAACCATAGTACAACTTCATCTGAGAATTCTTTATTGTTCTCTTGTTATATCTACTACACGACGTCATAGCAACGCCCGTAGGTTGTAAAACGCACATTAACTTTTTGGATCTTAAACATACAAATACGTGGTCTTTAAGACGGTATAAGAAGTCATTATGTTGATTTTATGACTCTGTGCTACTTGGGTATTTTCAACAGTGTTTATGTGGACCATACCTTGGTCAACTTCATGCTTATATCCTGCGTTTATTTGCTCGCTGGATTGTTTTAAACATTTGTAGCACTTCACTTCTGTCACAACTTTCTCAAGACAATGTTTACACGTGAAATTTTCGTTTTTTTTTTGAAAGCAGGTGAAAGAAAACCTTTACTGCTTGCCATCTTGGTTCTTCCATTGAGAAATTTCAACTTCATATGCGAAACAATTACTGAGAAAATCTGATATGATAGTGAGGCAGACAGACCACACGTAGGTGATATCATAAGATTCCTATGTTTTGACGTACGATACTTTTTGAAAGGGAAATGGAAAGAAAAAGAAAGTTTTCCTAGTGACTGCGGCTATTTCTGAAATTTATATTGAACTACTAGTTGAAAAACAATCCATTCTGCAGAAAAATTGAATTGAAATTATGCTGAAACCATTTGGACCTTCAATTTAGCGATTTCATGTGGAAGAAAAAACTACCAATATGAAATGGACGGTTTTCTGCGTTTGATAATATTTTTCAATAGGAGTACTTGGGTGAGCAGTAATCATACGTAAAAACAAATAAATTACATAAAATTCACGGGGCTCCTGTATCCTGGAAATATGATATTTTTCTCGACAATGAACTGAATCTACGATTAGGAAAGCTCCATCTGATTTTTGCTGCCACCTACACAAATATGTAGCGTTCAAATATTCCAGAGTGGATAATTAGTCCCCAGCTGCCCAGAAATAATTATCCATTATAATTATTTTTTAATCCGAGTTGTGATTTTGCCTGGTGTTTTCGTGCTCTGGGATTGAATATTGTGAGACTTGTGAGACAATTTATAAACGGTAAAAATATTTATCTTCTCGCAGATCAACTCGTCGCCAAATGAGAGTTAGAGGTTATTTTATTTTCCTTTCTGCACATTTAGATCGGCATGGTTTAATTCGCATTGAAAATATAAGATACATTTCCAAACCAAACCAGGACAGGTGTAATTCATGAAGAATGAATCTAGAAAATTGATAATCACAAAAAAAATTAAAAACCAACAGTTTGCTCATTTTACCTTTGAAGTTCTGATCGAATGAAATCATTGTATGATAAATATATCTTCCTACATGATTCACTCTTTCAATTGTCTTGCTCCTACTAAACCAATACGAAAAAAACAAATATGTCCACTACGAATATGCGTATTATTGCTTTCATAGCAATATATTTTTCATTTTCATCACGAGTGTAAATATATATTTTTGAGGTCCAGGAAAAAAAGGAGAAATTCAAAATTCAATCATCTAATTGATATGGAACATAAAAATTGATGAATTCCGAAGTACATTATTGACTAACAATTATGAGCAGAGCAGTGATCCAGAGACTTTTCCATAATTCAGGTTTTGGTCTGTCGTTATTCAACAATTTGTTCATTCCATTGAAAGAACGCTTTTCAAAATAATTATTTATATTTTGTGTGAATTTCATGCACCGTCACTGTTTTTATGAACAGAAACTTGAATGAAAATTAAATTGACCAGTAAATACGGAGCTATTATTGTTAATATAGTACTGTTTTCTGACCTTGCTGCGTTGCCAACAATTTTAACACAGATGTTCACAGTTTCAGGAATCAAATATCCTAGAAACTAGAGATGTACCGGAAGAAGAAAGAATTCGGGTTGATTTCATGATGCGCTAATGTCCCCTATTAGTCTGATTAACAACTTAAAAAACGGATTAATTCTTGTTCCCAGTACTAAACATATGTGCGATAGCTCATTCCATTCGGAATGACATCTATAAGAATGTATCTCAAGCATTTATTAGCACATAAAAAATTGCAATTGTTATTGACAAAATAAGTTGAAAAAAAATATATTCAGTTTTTTGTTAATGACTCAAAAACTATCAATATTCAAGAACTTTTGAAAAAAGATCTTCGGAGGAAAGAAAATGTCCAATGAAAAATTTCCGACTTCGGAATTGTATCTCCATTATTTATAATTTTTATTCAACGCCGAAAATAGGCCGTTACGGCATGAGCGCAACACCGCTGGAGACAGTATATCACACAAAATAATTTTTTTATAGTAATAAATATTAATTTAAAAATTTGAAAATAACATGGTGTCATCAAAACATTTGAAAGAATAAAAACCCGTTGGGAAAAAAATTATGTCGATTTTTCAAAAAGCTATACGATTGTTAATTAACTAATTTTTATCCAATCTCTGTTTTTACCAAAGTCGACATAAAAGTTTGAATAATTGACCTATACATTTGTTGCTTCTTGGAGTCCTTTTCATATACATACTTAATAAGATCACATGATGAAAGTTTATTGGAGTTTTACATTTTGTTTGTTATAAATTTTTTAAATGAACAAAAAATTAAATATTAAAAAAAATTGTTGAAAAATTTTTTGTTACAATGTTATTTCACATCTCTTTTTGCATTTAACAATGGCATTAATTGACGTAGGAAAAAAATTTTTTACGTCATTTGTTGAGGAATTATTTATAAACAAATATAATATTTCTGAAGAATTATTTCTTAACTTTTTATTGTCAAGACATAATGATGATTAAAAAAAACATTAAATACATTTTATAATTGTTCATAATAGTTTTTTTATAATTATTTTGTTTAAATAATTGATTGAGAAATTGTTTTCGCTTTAAAAAACATAATTGGCATTTCTCTATCGGTTAACAAAAAAAATTTTTTTTTTCAATAATTTCATTGTTTATTTATTTAACAATTCGTTATAAACAATTTGTGACCCTCGACTTATTTTTTCCTGCGAGTAAAAAAAAACAAAAACAGCCATATATAACAAAGTACTGAAAAAGATTGTATTTAATTTGTTATAACATTTTTAAATATTACACGATACCGAAATCAAAGTGACCTCTCAATTTTTCAAGTAACAAATAGATACCTATAACTTTTAAATCATGAGATGTACGACAATGGACATTCGGAACATTTTTGTGAAGGATTGATCAATCTTTGAAATGGATGAAAATTCAAGTTTGTTACTATTGCTAATCAGCTATTACATGCATTTGTTTATAAAAATTCTATTTTTATTTACATTTTCGTACTTTTTTTTACTTATAACTTGTTGAAGAATTAAAATACAGCTGTGAACCAGACAATTTTGTTGAGTGATAGAATATCTGCCGACTAACCTCCACATCTACACCCATATCTCTTATATTTTAAATTATAAACGTATTTTAATTAATATTTATCTAACTCGTGTTCCGTTATATACGATATTTCACAATTAAGTCACAATTGTACAAATATTCCATTCTACTATTTTATTATGATGGAAAGTATAAAAATATAAGTAAATTTAAAAATTCAGAAGATACAGCTGAGAAAACTTAAAAAAAACCGAGTAAAATTCCATAATTTAATTATAAAATGTATGTTTTTTTAAATAAACAATGGAGGCACCTACTTCAATTCATTACAATTGATAGAAAGTGAAGATATTGCTGAATATAAATGAGTGCCGTAATATAAAATGAAATATCGTATATAACGAAACACGAGTTAGATAAATAAAATTAAAATAAGTTTATAATTTAAACTATAAGAGATATGGGTATGATGTGAAAGTCATTTGGCTGATATTCCATCACTCAACAAAATTGTCTGGTTCACAGCCGTATTTTAATTTTTTTAAGTAAAAAAAGTACGAAAATGAAAAGCAATTTTTTATAAACAAATGCATATAACAGCTGATTAGCAATAGTTACAAATTTGGATTTCTGTCCATTTCAAAGACTGATTAATCCTTCACAAAAATATCCGAAATGTCCATTATCGTATCTGTTACAATTTAAAAGTTATATCTATTTGTTACTTGAAAGATTAAGAGGCCAATTTGATTTCGGAATCGTGTATTATTTGAAAATGTTATAAAAAATTCAAGAAATTTTTTTTCAGTACTTTGTTATATTTGGCTGTTTTTGTAGTTTTTTTACATCCACAAAAAAAATGAACCGAAGGTCACAATTGTTTATAACAAATTGTTAACTTAATAAACAATGAAATTATTCATATTTTTTTTCTGTTAACCTATAGAGAAATGCCAATTGAGATTTAAAAAAATAAAAATTCCCTATTAATTATTGAAACAAACGAAATATAAAAAAAATTATAAACAATTAAAAAAATCATTTAAGGGTTTTTTTCTTGAAAATCATCATTTTGTCTTGACAATAAAATGGTGAGATAAAATTATTTTGAAATATTATACTTGTCTATATGTTCATAAACAATTTCTTAACAAATGACGTAAACATTTTTTTTCCTACGTTAATTATTACCATTGTTGGATACGAAAACAGCTATATAGTATCATTTGTCGACAAACATTTTTTCAATTACATATTTTCAGATAATGTTTTGTTCATTAAAAAAAGAATATTAAAAACAAAATATAAAATTTTAATGAAAGTTTATCACGTAAGCTTGTTGAGAATTTATATAATGAGGGCTCCAAGAGGTAAAAAATTAATAGGTCAATTATTTAAACTTTTATGTCGACTTTTGTAAACCGAAGATTGGATGAAAATTAGTTAATTAATTTTTTTTTTACCAACGGGGCTTTATTCTTTCATGTGTTCTGATGACACCATGATTTTTTTGAATTTTTAAATTGATATTTAATACTATAAAAAAAATGTGTGATAATCTGTCTCAGGGGTGTTGCGCTCATGCCGTAACGGCTGCGCCTAATGGCGTTGAATAAAAATTATAAATAATGGAGATAGAATTCCGGAAGTGGGATCTTTTTTATTGTAAATTTTCTCCCCTTTAAGGATCTTTCTTCGAAAATTCTGAAATTAAATAGTTTTTGAGTTATTGACGAAAAACTGAATATATTTTTTTTTCATCTTATTTTGTTAATAACAATTGCAATTTTGTATGTGCTGATAAATGCTCGAGACACATTTTTCTAGACATCATTCCAAATCGAATGAACTATCGTACATATTTTTAGGACCGGGAACAAGAATCAACCCGTTTTTTAACTTGTTAATCAGACTATATATAAGGTCATACGTGGCGATTAACTTTTTTCCTACAACTCCTTTCGTTTATGTTATCAGGCCTGAACATAAGTATTTTTCTGCAATAAAAAAATATATTTTCAAATTTGGTGTTTCTTTCGCATAATGCTTTCTATCTGCTGATAATACTATTTTTCATCAAACTCTCTGGATCCCAATGGCCCGAGCGGTAATTTTATGCATGTTCTCTGATACGTCTTATCTGAACTGTTACAAGTTAATGAAGACAGCCATTCTCAAGTTCACGAGCTCTAATGAGGCGGTAGGACGGTTAATTAAGCATATTTGAACCCTAACAGTTGTGAAAAGTATAGCGTATTCCACTTGACATCTGTAACAAGATAAAACAAATTCATGATATGGTGTCGTCGCAGGAAATCTTGTTAAAGTGTATAAATTAATTTTCGGTGGAGTCGCATTGCAGCAAAGTATCGCACACCACCCCATTCAATTTTGATAATTTCATTAATTGAAAAATAAGGAGCATAATGAGTATATTAGTTAATATTGTGGAAAGCTCTAATTCCATTATTGATAATTCACTGTATAAAAAGACCTCAGAATTCATTTCTAAATTTTGGCAATTTATTTTTCCAACACTAAATGAAATTCACCGTATATTTAGAGTAACGCAGAATTCCAGTCCCTAGTTCTTTTCAATATTCTTGGTAAAATCACAAGGAACGCACTCGCATATCTATACTTGTTTACAGAAACTAACATTCTCAAAACTTTTGTTATTGTATATTCATGTTAGTTGTTAATCAACATCCTTCACAAATATCCTTGAAGTGACATTATAAAAGGGATTCAATCAAAAAGGAAAAAGTTATTAAGTGGGTTAGATTGATTCATCATTATTATATACAGGGAAATGTAGACCAGAAACACTGATAGTAGTATTTGGGATATTTTTTTGCTTTCTACTTCTCCATTTCATATACAAAAAATTTAAAAGTTATTGAAAAATAAAACAAGATATATCAAATACACTTTGCAAAAGGATCATTTCTATCACATGTTATTTTCACTCATGTGTGTATATTCATATGTATTCTGTTTACAAACTGTCCAGAAATCTCTGTCGAAAAAAAATCTTCAATGCACTAATCATCAGAGGTATTGAAAATACTGTGCCACCATTCCTTGAAGACTATGGAACTGCAGTAAGGTTTCTTGTTACGAAAGTAATTTCTGGTGAGTGATAATCTTTTTCATATTATGGATGTGAATAAATTCACAGAGAGAATTCATGTGAATGTGAATTCACATATTCGAGAAAACAAAATTTCATTGAAAGAATCATTCTCTAGCTGTTTTTGTTAGGGATTTCCACGTCTGAAAGAGTTTATTAATATTTTTGTTAATATTTTCATTTCATAATATGGAATGGAGAAGTAGAATCCATAAAAATATTCAGTATAATAATAGTTTCTGTATAAGTTCTGATTATCTTATCCAAATTTAATTTTGATGATTTTGTTGAAATGAGGGTTGATAAACCTCAACTATTCCGAATAATATTGGGGATATATAAAATATCATGATATTCATATCAAAATTGCATTTGAGTTTACGGAAATATCTAACGGTATGCTTGTTTATGGAAAATATTCTTCTCTGAAATGAGATAATCATTAAATTTGGAGTCTGAAATTACACATGCCTACATGGTGAATTCTTGAATGGATTGATATAAATTAGAATTTTTTTAATAAAAATATGTTTATCTCGGATAGGTAAAAAGGAAGTGCCAATATCACGATGGAGGTAGGTACTGATAGTCTCGTCTCTTTAAAATATTATCGTCTCATTCAACTAGACAACGGAAAATCTCCTCTCGAGGCCGACCGATTGAAAAATATTCCTATATTTCCCCATTGGAAAGAGCACTTGATGAATTGAATGTAGATTATGTGAGGGCAAATAATCAGTATCCCGCAATGCTATGTAGATTGCATCATTCCTCTCAATAAGAGATATAATCTTTGACAACAATATATTTACAAAAAAATTTCAGGTTTGTCTACGCGTATTGTAGTATTGCTCCCCAAAAGTTCCGAAGTCACGATGTTTCGGCGAAATCACATTTGACATATTTAGGTGTATCCCCAAAATCAATGTTGTGTCCTGTACACGTACTAATTACAGATCAGATGCGAATTGATTTACTGGGTGGTACTGATCATTCATAACGCTGGAAATATGCATTTTCAAATGTAGAATGATCTCATGACAAACTTTTCGGAAAAATCCTAATGCATTTTCAAATATACCAACCATTTCATGCTCCCAACAAAAAACTTGCCGTAGTTCTGTTTATTTGGTGTGCGAATATATATAACTCAATGGATTTGTTTCTGAATAATTATTAGTTTCAAATTAATTTATTCAAAATAAAATATATCTCGTAGACATTGATATCCCCATACGGCATTGACAACATTTCGATGTGAAATAATAATCTGAATATTAATTGCGTTTCGCAAAATATTTCTTATGAATCTTACTAATATTCTGAGCGGTGACCATCGAATAATCTTTGCATTCGAGTATATCAAACGTTTCGTTTGGAGACTAAGCGTATTACTACTGAGTTGTCTTCACTGAAAGCTCCGGCATCAAGTCGAATAGAAACCAGAATAGTATTAAACTGCTTGTAGGCCCTTCAAAGCTTGGGCAGAGACAGCAGAATAACGTTACTGTAAGTTTCTGGCTTTGAAAGAGAAAAAAAAGAACAGCAGCCCTCTTAGAACTGAATATAAAAAACTTGAGGATTATAACAAGACTACTGACTGGTCTCTTCAGACTCTTTATCTTCAAATAATCGGATATGAAGTTGATGAAGTTTAGGGGGGATTATTAGGTACAGGCATGTACAAGAACAATAAGATTCAATACAGATGCGTCAGTATGTTAGCTAAGGTGCTATATAAAGAGTATACCGAAGTATATTTTGAGATGTAGCTGGTTGTGCCAGGAGTTTGTTTTCAGTGCAGTTGTGCAATGGATACAAATTTTTGGTTCCCAATGCAGTAAGTAGTTTTTAGTATATTCTAGGAACTATCACCAATAATAATTATTATTGAAACTTGCGTAAAAGTATATATTTTTAAATTAGTTTTCAAAATTACTATCAAAATTTAACTTTTGTTCTTATCGGTGTGTGAATGTTAGTGGAACTGCTAGTCGAATTGATTTCGATTTATATTACTACAAAAAAAGAAAACGTGCCTGAAATTGATATTCACTTTTTCCCGTTGTGATACTACTTCTGTTGCTGATATTGACAGAGGACAATGACGGATGGGGACGTTTCATTTCATCATTATCGGACAGTGGCTGATGCTAACAACCGGCTATTTTGCGCCTTCTGGAGAAATGAGGAAATAGAACACGCCAGGACGAAAGAGGGTGTAGAAGTGAGGTGCATCTATTGCTGGAAAGAACAACAAGCACACTATATTATTTCATTGTATCATGATATTTTTAGTTATTGTAGGTGGGAAGATATGTATATAGTTAATTAGTAGGTATAGAAATACTTTTGATTTGACGTGTTACATAAAAATTCACCATTTTTGATAGGCATAGCGACAGTAACCAATAATCACCGAAATTATATATTTGTCTAATGAAATAGGATTCACGGATTATGAAAAACCTATTCATTCTTATATTGTGAGCGAGCATGATACTTTTTCTTAGAAAATGAAACTACAAAATACTGCAATCCGCCATGATGGGTTGAACTCCAATCAAAGCGAATTACGTCACTTCTATGAAAACCTCATTTTGTTTCGTTTGAACTTCGACAATCTCTGCACTGTTCACCTGCGTGTATCAGCGTTCATCAAGTATTCTGTGGTTCCTAACGATCATGCACCTAGTATTGTGTTTGTGTGTGTTATATAACAAAATCAAGAAACGTTGGCCATGGATCGTGGATTTACCAAAGCAAATATCTCAAGTATGCCTAGAATTGATGTGTTGTTGCTGGGAGAGTTTCTTGGATCAAAAAAATACTTTTGTTCAGCAGAATTAGGGAATGTTGAAACATACATGTAAGTACATTAATAATCTTTAAAAAACATTAGTATTCAAAAGTACAAAATCCGTAAAATCTGCCTTTTGTATGAAATTCATGGTGGGTAAGTATGGAGGTAATGTTATTGAAAGGTTGTTGGTATTACGAAGTGACTAGGTACACGTTGACGTGCGCGTAGTGGTTTGTTTGCGGACACGTTTATGATTTTAAATTTATATGCCGATACGGGATCAATATGTTGCAGCTTTTGGTAAACGTATAATTATAGTTAAACCATTTACAATTGCAAATGCATAAAAACAAGTCTCGCAGTCTTGAAGCGGTATCCTTTGAGCAGCAGAGGCGGAGATAACTAATTTCATTTAAATATCTAATAATTTTAAAAATACGTTAAAATAAAAAAATAAAAGGTTTAAACGAGGAAGTATGTATTAATAGGCAATCGGATCATCACATTATTTTTCGTTCCGTTACTTCGCATATACGCTTGTGTGGGCGAAGTGAGTTTTTGATTTGCTCCTTATAGAAACAGCTTCTGCAATTGAAAATGGTTGAACTATACCGCACCGCACCGCACCCATCTAATATATAAAAATGAATGTTTGTTTATTTGTTTAGGTCTTATACCATTCAACCGATCAACAAAATCAACATGGCGGCTCCAAAATGGCGTTCGAGTTTTTTTATTTGGGGTCGAAGATCATGATTTTTGTCAAAAGTTCAGAATTCAAGATGGCGGTTCAAAAATAGCGGCCGAGTTTTGTGATTATGATCCTATTCCATCCAAAATTGGTATGAGGGAGTTTTAGGGGTCGGAGATTCTTTGACCTGGGTTATTTTATGAGAAACAGCAAGAGCTTGACGCGCAAGAATACCTATTTCGTATTATTGGCAAGTTTTGGATCTGTTTCTCACAGAAATACCTAGGTCAAACATAAAAAAAAAAATTTCCTTTCAGTGCATTTCTATAAATATTTCTCTGAACATTTTCTGATCATGTTCATTTCAAACTATACCATATACTTACAAATGGATTTCTTTATTCTAGGTCTTCCAGGCCGTCCTATGGCCATGGCACTTCAAGCAAGGTACAGCTTAAGCGCGATGGAAATCTGTGCATAGTGAAAGGTAAAATCTGTCCGGATCATAAGGTCTATGCAAAGTAATATGGAGTGACATTGATAGTCGATGAAGAGGATGAAGCAGTCAAATCAGTAGAATGCCTTGACTGTGTTGCTTCACAAGGAGGTTGCAAACATGCCAAAGCATTCCTCATGTGGGTCCATGGCCGGAGTGAGGAGTCGTCCTGTACATCCGTAAAATGTTACTGGATGAAGTCCAACTGTCCAAGGTTGGTATTTCCATAAAATATATAACGTCAAACGAATGGTAGGCCTAACTTGCTATCCAATGGTGGAGTATTTGAAAAGTTTCCTAAGGAAGGGAAGAAAAGGAAACTCAACACCTGTGAGTTAATGAGATATCAAAAAGACTATGCTCGAGATCAAACAGAACGTTTATATATGCATAAATTGGTGCTGCAATATAAAGAAAAGTCCTGCGAGACATTTTTGTAAAAACTCGTATTGACTGATGCAGATGTCATGAAAGTTGAAGCAGAAGCCAACATCAACCTTTGGCATGAGTTGAGATATGGCAGAGTGACGGCTTCACGAGCATTCGAATTCAGTTGATGCAAAACCAATGATGGAACTCTGATTGCGTTAATAATGGGAGAAAAATCCCAGACACGCCGGCCATGAAACGCGGTAGAATGTAGGAGGATGAAGTCAGAAAAACTGTAAGTACCAAAAAAAAAACAAGAAATGTGGTCTCATACTCTGCAAAAACTATCCCATGATAGCAGGATCGCCTGATAGGATCTGTATTGGAATTAATTGTCCCGCGAGTGCGAAGATTTTCAAAAATTATGTGGAAAATGAAAAACCAACCCAGAAGTTTTATATGCAGATGCTGTTACAAATGTATTCGACAGGACTACAAAAAGGCTTCTTTTGTGTAGCTGATTACAACTATAGTGAAAATAAAAAATAAAAACTTGAGAGGTGTCAAGGGACACCCGGATGGAACGAAGTTCCTTTCGATTAATTGGTGAAGGAATTGTAATTTTTTTTTTTTTAAGTTATAATAATATTTTATATATATTTATATATATATATATATATATATATATATATATATATATATATATGCACTCTGTCTGTCCATTCTTTCGTACACGTCATGGATCGCGGGACTTTGTAAGTAAGTAAGTGTGTATATGTATATATGGAATGAAGTTCCTTTCGATTAATTGGTGAAGGAATTGTAATAATTTTTTTTAAGTTATAATAATATTTTATATATATATATATATATATATATATATATATATATATATATATATATATATATATATATATATATATATATATATATATATATGCACTCTGTCTGTCTATTCTTTCGTACACGTCATAGATGCGCGGGATTTTGTCAACACAACAGAGTGTATATATATATATACTTTCTCGACTTCGTAAACACAACAGCGTTCAGGTTAGAACACGCACGGCTTGCTCAATACATACACATTGATATTGTAATATTAAAATATAATTTGCTTTAAAATTTATTAAAGTTATGACGCGTACACTTGCTAAACACACAATAATGGAGAGATTATAACGCGTATGACTTGGGTAGCACAATAGTAAAGAGAGGTTATAATGCGTACTTGCTAAAAATACATAAGCATTTATTATTGTCCGTATAAAATCTCTACTTACCTAACTCCATCAGCAATATCCGGAACTTGTGCAGAAACACTGTCAGGATTAATTATTGTTATTATTTTTTATTATTTATTATGTACAAAAAACCTGTATACACTCAACAAAAATAATCGTCGCGACACCACACTGTTCAATAAATATGAAATAGAAAGATGAAACGAAAATAACTGGCTTGCTTTCTATGAGAGAGAGAGAGAGACAGACAGAGAAACACGCGCACGCCGAACGGCTTATAACCATAGCGAAAGTCTTGTTACAACTTTTGGTCTTAATTTATTCCGTCTAGCCCCCGTTCGCAACGCGCGATAAGGAACTACGTTCCAAAAATAAAGAAATGATTAGTGTAACATTTGATGAGAACTATGTATCAGATTTCCTTGAAGTTTTAGTCTCTTCATGGAAGGATAGTGTGTATCCATTATTATACCAAAGTACATTATAATTTGGAGCAAATAAAATGCATATATATTCCGGTAACTTTGTAGTTTTATTCAATAAGTGAGTCTTGTAAGTTGATTAAACCGCAGGCAATGATGATAACACCATCAAGTACTTCGACTTAATTATGATTTAGACATGCATGTGACTTCAACATACTGAATTCCCGTAAGCGTAAGCGTCGAATCACTCCCTCAACATGTATCCTCAAACTCGCAATTCGGTTGGTTTCCATTGCCTCACTTTTTGATAGTTTTGCCCCAGTTGTAACACTTGAAGGTCGTACTAGTTGCACTTCCTGTTTACGTAAATGTTGTTCTACATGTTTGAATCAGCCATCACACACATACCTGGTTACAAACACTCCATAAAATAACACGATTCAACCAAACATGTATCTGTCATTCTCCCTCCAGAACCTGGTGGAATATAGTTCACTAAATAAGTTTGGTGTACAGGACACAGGATACTTGATGGTGTTACCCATTTTGTATTCTGACCATGAGGGAGATTGATCCAAGGCTTTCGAAGGCTTCTGCACCTTGATTTCTAAGCCGTCTATGATACAATTTCCATGAAAATATTTATGCCTGAAAGCCATTGGTAAATTATTTTGTATATGATCTTCATTTGATTTTACAAAGAAAGGATGCATTAGACTAGCTAATAATAGTTTATATTTTCCACTTGTAATACCACTAGAGGTTAACAAAAAACCGGAAATAATTTAACCTCGTGTGGTATTCGGTAAAAAAAAGTCACACCAGATTGTGTTTGAAAATTAAATAATTTTAGAATTAATTGTTTGACTCTCAACAATGCCAATTTTGTTTCTTCGACAAGACACTAGCAAAACATATAATTATTTGATTGACTTGATTGTTTAGTTACCATGGCAACTAGGTTAAGCGGCACGACGTGAAAAAAAATGTTTCGCTTCGGTCAAGCAGGTAAAGAAAGTATTCGTCAGGAGATTCAGCAATTACCACCCGCGAATACTTAGGAATCCAAGTCGAGTTCACAAACGTTTGCGAAGAAAAATTGTATGATTTTGATAGAGCGGATATACCTGTGGAGGAACTGGCGCTTATTCTTGAAGACTACAAGGAGAGTATAGTAAAAGTTTTATGGAATTCTGCAGCCAAGCAAGACCTGCAAAAAATGCTAAGCGTCGGAAGTTACAAAAGGACCCAGCCAAGAGACAGGCAAGTTCATCCGCATTATCAACAGACGAATTGAAAAAAATCATTGAGCTTTGTGATGGAAACACCCCGGAGAGATTGCAAAACAGTTTTCCACATCGCTGCTCATGAATGGGCCTTGAGAGGGAATGAAGAAGATGCAGCATGCATAGAATATTTTATGGAGGAAATTGATAATCAAGGAAAACCAATAGGTCGCATTGAATATAATCCAGTTTTTTCTGAAACTACTGAAGGCGCTCACAAAAAAATGGCTGACAGTAAGTGGTTAGGACCAAATATACTCAATGAAGAAATATGCCCAATTATACTTTTCCAAAAGTTAACAGGCAAGCGAGATCACCTCATCGAAACCAACCGTTTATTTTTAACTCCCAATCCAAACTGGCAGCACCCTAACTCCGAAGGTTGGTACAAAAACAGTCCGGCTGTACAAAATACGGTCTCTCCCTGGTTTAAATCGGCGGCATCATCAATTGGCATTGACGTGAAAAAGGTCAAAATAACAAATCACTCTGCAAGAGCTACTGCTGTTTCAACAACAAAACAGGAATTGGTGAACAGCAATTGATAAAAATCACAGAACATGGAGGTAGTCACCCAATAAAATCATATCTGCAGATATATTTGAGTCACCATCAGGAAATAATTGATGCAATGAGATCTATTTCAACTTCTGTAAAGTCAAGTCATGGAGCGCTAGAGCAAGAATGAGCCACCGCTTTCAATCAACCTCCTGCCATAAATTATGATAATTGCGTTTTTTTTATAAACAATAATTACAATGGTCAAAATGATATAAATAATTGATTATTATTATTATTTGAATATTTTGTTATTTTATAGCTATCTGAATTAAAAACTAAAAGCTGATTCTTTTTATGATTTTTTTGACTACAAAAAACAAAGAATAGTTGAGAATTCTCTATTTATTCGATTTTAATTAATATAGGTTCATGAACAAATTTAGTTTGCGTCGCAGTTTCGGCACCAATAAATTCCTAGCCTATAAGTTTTTTATTTCTACCTATTGTAGTTGCATGAAAATACCAGTTTAGAATATAAAATATTATATTCTTCCATTTCATATCAACTGTGGGTTACTACAAGTGGTAGAAAATTATAAATTTTCAATAGGTAGGTACATATTATAATAGATGCAGTTTGGGCACCAATGGATTCTTAGCTTATAAATTCTCAGTTTCTACTTATTGAAGTTGCATGAAAATACCAGTGTAGAACGAAGCATATTATATTCTAATATTATTATAACAATTTTGGGTTACTACAAGTGGTAGAAAATTATTATTTTATCAATTTTTCATATAGGTACATATATAGATTCAGTGTGCTTTGCAGTTTCGGCAGCAATGGCTTCTCAGCCTATAAGCTGTTAATTTCTACTTATTGTAGTTGCACGGAAATACCATTTTACAATGTAGCATAATATATTCTTCAATTCTTTATCAACTCTGGGCTACTACAAGTGGTAGAAAATGAAAAAATTATCAGTTTTTTTTATAGGTACATGAACAGGTTCAGTTTAGTCACCAATGGATTCTTATTCTATAAATTGTTGATTTCTACTCATTGTAGTAGCACAAAATCACTATTTTAGGACGTGCAATATCATATTATTTTATTTCATAGTTATTTAGAGTTCCTACATGGATTTCAACGGTTTTCCGAGAAGGTAGGTATATAACAGATTTAATTTGCGTCACAGTTTCGGCAGCGATTTTAGCCTATAAATTGTTGATTTCTACTTGTTGTAGTTTCATGGAAATAATATTTTAAGATTGAACATAGTTTATTTTTCAATTCTACATGAGTTTGAAATAATAACAAGTGGTAGAAAATTGCTTTTATTGCGTTTTTATAAATTTTCTATAAGCGCTTTATTACAAAGCATTCATAACCAGCGTCAGCGATCATCATGTGATCATCGTATTTTGTCAGTACAAAACGTCAGCAAAAACTTGTGACTCGTGTGTCATGTGTTTTTGGATTGATCTATCCACAGTCTCACGTGCTTTTTCTTTTGTAATATTTTCTATGTTTGCATGCAAAACTAAAAATGAAAAAACAAAAAACTTTACTCATGAAAAATGATTGAAACAATTTGTTCAAAACAAACTATCATACAAATGCATTGAAAAAGAAAATAATTTATTTCTATGAGTAGCAAATTCAAAAGCTTGTCGCGCTGAAATACCTTTTCTGTATTCGCAGCAAGCTTTTGAAACTACTACTCATAGAATAATCTTGATCAAACAATTAAAGAATTTTTTTTTCCTCTTCAGTACATTTGTATAAAAGCTTCTCATTGAAAAATATCATTTTTATTTAATTTTTTTTAGTCATTCACGAAATCCATCATCTCTTGATAACCCAACCCAAAAAGTCCAACATACCAATTTTGATTCACAAAAGCCGTCCGCCATATTGGATGCGCCATTTAGAAATTCTGAATGTTGGCATAAAAATCATTATCTCCGACCCCTAAATCACCCATATAACAATTTTGAATGGAATTGCGCTAAATCACAAGACACATCCGCAATTCAATTTTGATCTAAAATTTATATTTCATAATGCATTATCACCAGAACTATGAATTCCTGCCAAATTACAGCTCAATCGGAAACCTGCAAGTGCTTGAAAAATTGATTAAAAGTTTTGAACCGGAAAGACAGACCGACATACATACATACGAACGGAGCACGTTGAATAAAAGCTTGTAAAAACGATCAGTCACTCAATAAAAACAAATGACCGAGATTGCACTCATTTTACAAACCATAGGTAACTTTTAGTAGGCCACAATATTAGTAGCGATAATAAACAGCTATGTTGTTTTCAAACACAGGCAAATAGAGATATACCGTTTAATTCTGTATCATTATTAATCAGTACCATTCCCACTTCAGTTATTAGTGAAACATACACAAATAGGTACTTCCAGATGAAGTCTCCCCAAGTTCCGAATGTTTTGTATTAATACTTCTTTCCTCTGAATCTTTTTCACATTTTTCGATGAATACCTTTCTTTGTGTCTCGACTTGCGAAATTGAGCCACTTATTTCGCATTGTTTTCTTGTGTGGAACGTAAACAAATAACTTGCTAGGGGTTTTTTGATGTGTTATCGCACTGAGGGACCGCACACCTTCTATACACTTTAGAATACATATCTAATACACAAAATCATTGAAATATTACATTGGCACTTGTTTACTGTTGACAAAGGTAGAAGTGACGTCACGAGCAGCCGCCATGATCTGGCGGGCGTTTTGGCGTGAATTTAAAACGAAGAATTACAATCGCAATTGTTTTCCACCAAACCTCAATTTTCTGTTGGAATACGATATTTTGCTGGAAATAGTAGAATTTTCAAAATCAGTCATCATGCCTATTGTGAAAAAAACATATATAGAAAGGGATTGAAAATGGGATTATATGCATGATTCTCAAGTTTCAAGGTCGATAAATGTATGGTAAGAGTACCCTTGTCTGAAGATTTACTACTCGTGGTACGAGTAACAAGGGCGCATATACAAATTAGGCATAAACGTCCAAGCTGAATAATCTGCCCAACAATCCCCAATATGAGTCAAATCCTGAGGATTTTGTTTCATAGTTCTCATCTTCATATTTTCGATCTCTTTTCGGATTAGCTGACATATCAAGTCAAAGGAATGAAATATAGCGCTGCATGATAACTAGAGCCGATTGAATAATGACTCGTAGAGTTACTTTGGTTCAAAATATTTTTCCACTCTTCACTCACCTCATAATTATCGTTCACAATGAACTTCTTCCATAAATTTGTATTTAATGCTTCTATCATCAGTCACATATACCCAAAATTTGAGAGTTCATCACAAAATCATTGAGGACACTCTGTGGAAGCTGACAAATACTATTATTTTGCTTTTTGAATAAACTCTGTTCTTTTTTTCAAATATAAATATTTATCACCTGCTTTTCCCTACACTCAAATAATGAATTCCATGTACATTGAAAATTAAAAGGTCCCGAACAAAAATATTTCCCCACTCGCCCCAATTCTCATCTATCTCGACTCTACATTGCTGCCATCATTCACTCATGTTAAAAAAATGGAAAATGTACCGTTGATATGGCACAAAGTCACTCGAATGAGCTAATAAAAAATATTCGCCAACTCGCTAAAATGTTCGCCATTCTGCTGACCTATCGAAAAATAGCTTCCTGATTAGAGTGCTTCGGATGACGCAGAAAGCATTGTGATGTATGAAATTCCCAGTCACGAATATTAATTTAGTTCCTGTCAGAAATATTCAGGTCTGTGAGCGGCACGACAGCTTCAGTCAGGGAGTGATTGAGATTATCCCGATCTTCGATTACCCATTATCAATATTTTTGCAATATTTTGTATACTTCAGGCAAGGCATCCTTAACGTTTTTCTCCTGAAAAAAATAGAAAAAAATAAATAAAAATAAATATATTATATATAAATATATTATATATAAATATATAAATATATTATATATATATATACAGAGTGAGTCAAGCTGAACGCCTCAGACTCTCGTGGCCAAATGGTATTTTTTTTCAGTTAACGGTCTGGGGAAATATATGTATGTCAATCTGTCGATAATATAAAACACACTGTATACTATTGATCGTCTATTCGAACCACAGTAACTAGCTGAAAGGGATTTTAGTGACCGGTCAAAATTTCGTACACCTGCCGTGGCTAATTCCAATGATATTGAATTTCTTTGACAACATTACATTTTGTGAAAAAGTTGAATTTCTCACAAACGGAGAGAGTTAGGTATAGAGATATTCCAGCAAAGTCAGCTTATTTTTTCTCAAAGAATTGAAAAATGCAAGAAAATACAGGGTGTTCCATTTAAAAAATATAACTTTGATATGTCACGCTCTTTTCAAATACCTTGTATAAAAATCATTATTTTTAAAATGTGGTTCAGATCGACATACAAATAATTCCCCAGACCAGTTACTGAAAAAAAAATGCCCTTTGGCCACGAGAGTCCGGGGCATTCAGCTTGACTCACCCTGTATATATAAATATAACAGTGAAATTTTCAATATCTCTCTTCCAGAGTCTGATTGAAATGACTCAATCTCTCGGTTGAATGAACTGTTTTGCCATGTCTTTGAAGATGATTTTTTTTCAGACCCAGATGAAACTTACCTTTCATTTTTATTCTGCTTATCAATCTGTCTTTTTCATTTCATTTCGTCTCTCATTCAGATGTAATCTTCTGCAATGCCAATTTCTAGAGAATACATGTACCAAATTGGTATCATAAGATGTCTATTTGAAGTCTTTAACTCTGGTAATCGAATCCGACCACCCTTTCCTGAGATAACTTAACCAAAGGCTATTCAATTCACCTGAAATATCCGTTTCCGATTGAAATCAATACTATTACTTCTTAGTCTTTCGAAATATTTTTATTTTGCCACAAAATGCTGATTGGAATATTTATTCATCTCTAAACCTTTTTCTCAGAATAATTCGCAGTTTCTGAATATATTTTGAATGCCTTCCAACCGTATTTCCATCAATATTGTCAAAATAGGAAGTTTCGATTTTTTCGATATCCCGCATGAGAGAGAATGTGTGTAACGTTACAAATATTCTTTGTCAGATATATCATTACTCTGGAGTTGATAACAGCGTCACAATCATGTAGCAATTGACACATATTTTCTCATTTTAAGCATGCCTTCCCTTATTGTTTTTATTCATTTATTTATTTTTATTTATTTATGTCACGATTATGCAACCCAACAGAGTTCTAGAATTCTAAATACAGAGCCACTCAGCATACAATATAAGTTGTATAAGTCATGCTCTAAACTATAACTAAACCTAAATGTAGATTATAGGTAATCAAAAAGTAACAGAGTGGAGGTGACATTGAGGAAATAATTGACTATTATTTTGAGTGATACTGTACAACAAAAACAGCAATAGCTTCGCCCTAACTTGATGAATTGATCCGGCAAATAAATCTATCTATATGACTGAAAATACTGGTTATATAAAAGATGAACCATGTTGAAGGGAGAGCGGTAAGAGTAATTCGTTCGTGAAATAGGTGAGTAAAATAAAGAGATGTTGTTGGTGGCGCAAGAGTTTACAGGTAAAGAGATTCTGCTGATCATAAAGTCACGATTTATCCCATTATTCAAAGTTTTCCGCAAAAATATCACATAATTCATGTTTCTACGTTAGGATGACATTAAAAATGTGTGAAGTCGTAAACGGTTTTCATAATAGTGGAATCTAGCACAAGTTGCCAACTTAAAAAAAAACCTTCAAAAACTTCTGACTCTCCAATTGTAATAATTTCATCAGGGTTGTGTCGACAATCACAAATTCAATATGCTGAATCATTCGTTTTAAGCCCAAAGTGTTTATATTCTGTATATAAAAAGTTATATGAATGGGTGCCTATATCTCGCCTGTTCCAATCTGATTCATGCATTATCTATCGAATCTTGTTGCTTGACATCCATTGTTAACAGTGGTATTGGCGCCAGTCTTATGTCCACTGTTTCAATCCGGCGCAGGTTCCGGTTTCGGATCCCACTATGAAAGTTAAGGCCCCCGTGATCACAACACGTACAAGTTTTCAATAATCTGAGAGTTGGTCAAACAACTAAAAAATCGATCAAAAACAATTTTTATTGTGTTGTGTATTATCTTATTCATTATTTTTTTCTTACAAAATTTGACGACTTTACTCCCTAAAGATATTTCTGGAGCAATTCATCACAATGGAGAGTTCTTGGAAGATTTATTTGTCTTTCAATTGAAGAGATGTCCTGAGTGTGGGGGTTTCAAAAGTTTTGTTCATCTGTAGACACAAAACGAGAATTCCTCAAAAACTCTGTTGTCATTGCTACCAACTACCTACCAACTATTCACATTTTTAGACACATAATCTCGATGAATGACAGATTTGATATAAGAATTATATAGGCGCTCCATGACTAAAAGTAACTAAATTAGTTTATCAAATTTGGGATTTTCCATACAACTAAAGTCAAGCAATTGCCATTGAAAAAGCAGAAGTTTCGAAGGTTTTTTTTAGTTGGCAACTTGCACTGAAAAAAATAATTTGTCAAGATTACTCAAATCCAGTAATTACAGCAAAATAGTTTCGTTGCTATAGGGACAGCTACATGTTGAGTGTACACAACAAATTAACTTACTATCATCAACTTAGTGACCGCCACTAATGTGTTTAGTGAATACTACTGATTGAAATTGTATTGATAACTGAATGTCATGTACCACTATTAAGTCGATATTACTGATTTGTTTAGTAGCATGTGCTGATTGTTATTTTGCTGAGTACCACTACTTAGTGGATATTACTGATTCGTTTTATCGTAGTCACTGATTTAGTTATCTTTATGGTGCATAATAGAATTACAGTAATTATGGCGTCACTCATGAAATTTGTATATATTGTTATAATGTTTAAATGCTTGCCACGAGTCTAGTTACTAATGTAATTATTGGTAGGGAGCATCAATTTTTAACCGACGAAACCAAAAAGGAGGAGGTTCTCTATTCGACCCGTATATTTTATGTTTTTCCATTATATTTTTTTTTGTATGATCACGCAAAACTTTTTACTGAGGCGTCCGATTCCGATAATTCTTTTTTCAGTGGATAGGGTGTACTTCGAATTTGATTTCATTTGAATTTAAAAGATGAAATCCACCCCTAACGGTAGCGAAATGAAGGATATTGATCACTCACCCTCTGAATTCTGGTCCGTTAACCGATTCTCTCAGGCATAACTTTGTACTGGGTTCTTCGATTTGGATGATTCTTTTTTTAATAGATAGGGTATACCTCATATTTGAATTTCGAAAGGAATTAGCCACCCTTACGGGTAGAAAAATAGGGGATTATTGATTTTTCACCAGTGAACATTGGTACACACATACGTAGTTGACAATGACAGATCGCTACTGATATTATTCTTGTTCCGTCAAAATCAGTATATTTTATGAGAGGGATGGAATGATATACAAAGTAATGAAATAAACTAACCAGAACAACGAAAATAATTTATATTACAACAAATAGTAAAAGTAGATAATCATATTATTTAACTGGTAATAGTTGAAGTAAGGTGGGTAAGTAAGTATTTTGGAAGTAATCGAAAAACAAGTAGGTAGTAATTGGTAGATTTTAGCCACAAAAAATTGAAAAATAAAAACTTTTTAACAGAAAATTAAACCGACGAAATACGGAACTAAAAAGTAAAAAATGAAAACTTTTTAACAAAAAATTAAACCTACAAAAAAATCAACTGAAAAGAGAAAAAATAAAATAAACTTTTTCAGTCTAAATGATAATTGAGCTCCTTAACTGATGTAAGTAACTGATTTTGAGTCGGCGCCAAACAAACTAGCAATTGAATTAGGTGAAGCGTAAAATGATGGCAGCGAGATGCACGGCTGCGTTTTGATGACTTCTTTCATAGATAATGATCTTCGATAATTGTTTGTTTGGCGCCGACTCAAAATCAGTTACTTACATTAGTTAAGGAGCTCAATTATCATTTAGACTAAGAAGGTTTATTTTATTTTTTGCTTCTCAGTTGATTTTTTCGTCGTTTTAATTTTTTGTTGAAAAGTTTTTATGTTGTTTCATATGCTTAGTTCATTCAGTGCTTCTGCTATTGGATGTTTATGTTTGGAAACATTTTTTTTTGTGCATTACCGTTCCCTATATCCAAATAAAAATCAACCGAATTTTCAGGTCCCCAACAGTTATTCGCTGTTCTCACTCGCACTTGTAAATGTGTTTTTTCTCCTCGGTGAAAGGTAATCAAGTCAAAATAATCAATAATCTATTGTACGTCGGTTTCCAAATAAAAAATATTGTTGAGATATTACAATTTGATGTTCGGTTAAAGCCATACAACATACCAAAGTTATAATAGGGAAGTATTGGGCCAGATAAATAAAAGCCAGCAAATGCTTCCACTATATATAAATAGATGTGTGATCAACCATAGTTGAGGTATATTAATTTGATTCAATGTTGAAAATGGTTATATTGGTACAATTTTTTTTTTATGAAAAATTACTTCACATACCTACATTAACTGGAATATACTACAGAAAAGTTTCAAAAATCTTGTTATTCCTATGTTCATGGACAGGAAATGGGCCATACAGGAATAAACTTTAAAACATCAAGAAGTTGTTCTGAAAAAAAAAAAAAATCATGAAGTATAATGTCGTTGAAAAGCAAGGCACTCTTTCAACCACGATAACATGGATCTTGTTTTTAGAATTCCTCAATTCGAAATGCGTCAATATATATAGTGACGTCTAGATTTAGCTAATTTATCCTCGCTAATTCTGTTTGGGGCATCCCTTTGTTATTATTCCATCTCCACCTACTATATTTCAACAAATTCGCTCTTCGAAAAGTAAACAAGCTTATGTGATGTCAACGGGAATTTACAAGTACTATTTTTGCAATCGACTACACAGCAATAGCGAGGGCTCAATATTATTATATGTATATTGTGATACTACCCATAAACGTTGCCACTACGATACTATTAATAATGTTTATTCATCTGAAGTATGGTATAATATTTTTGAGTGATTTGTGAATGAACGGGTAGATCACAGAAACTGAAAGTTTTCAGCTTGTGCTTGTGATTGCCAGGCTTATTACCTACTCTTGCCACCAAGGGCGCTTCATAGTTTCATCTATCCCCTCCAGCCTAATGCACACAGGGGACCTAAATTTCACTGAAATCTACAGAACAATATATTCATGAATTCGATTTGATTTTTTCGATACGATGAATATATTTGTGATAATAGGGATTTCAGGCGAGAAAAGCATATTCAAGATGGGTATGTACTAGAGAGTTATATTACAAGATTGAGAAATTTGGATCTTTGAACCTTTTTGTTATTCTCGTGATAGTTTTTTTTTTCAATCGGTAAGGATGATTGGTCCTCGTCGTCTAATAAATCTTCTCAACGCTAAATTGAAAGATTCTATAAAGAAGTCCCAATTTCCAAGTGAACTCCTCGATAGACTGGGCATGTTAAAATACATATCTCAACTTGCCGTTTGGCTCGTAAGGAAAGCGGCCCAGCTCAGTCGATACCAACTACCTTGACAATAGGTACGTCTCAGCCGACCACTCGGCAGTGCTATAAGAATATCATTCGACGGCTGAACATTGGACTTTCTGCATTTGTCTCATGTACTGTGTTTCTCACACTTGCAGTCCAAAATTTGTTAGTGATATTGCAAATAACGCTTCGAATACTAGTATGACAGATCTATAAATGAAAACAACTCATCATTATTTCAGTTACAGGGTGTCTAAAAGGTGACATAAGCGGATAAATAAATGTTCTTCATTTATAACGTTCAGAAGTTTAATCCTTATTATCCCCTTCCCATTCTGAAAAAAATTTTTTCGTCAAGAATTCAATTTATATTCCCGATCTCGATATATCTTCTTTGATAACTTCTCACAATCAGAAAACAAAATTGAATGACTTAGGGAATCTAAAGTGTAGAAGGGCGAAGACATTCCTTTGCCCTATATGTTACTGAGTATACCAAATAATTTTTTCATGAATGGAAAAAATATTCAGTTAGTTGTTTCCTAAATTTTGTGCACCAAAAGATACTTCTCTATACACTCTTGAAATTTTTTGGCAATGTATTTGCACACGTTCTCAAAACTTTGGGATAAAATCGACACGTTCAAGATATACCGGAAAAACGCTTACGATTCTGATCTTCACAAGTTTTGAGAACTGGTTCCCAAATCGTCAATAGTGTATATAGGAGTAGATATATTTCGACTGCATATTTTTTTCTGATTGACAAAATATAGAATGAAATTAACTAACTGAATATTTCTTCGAATCCTAATATTGCAAGGATGCGGTCATCGAATGCTCGTAATCAGCACCAAACCAATGAAGAATAGTTATCCAAAAAGGTTTCCAGTGGGATTTATACTTCAATTACTGCTACAATAACGTGTAAAACATAACATATAAATTTTATCTCCATTGACGTGTTACATCAAAGATCTCTAGTTGTGCAATCTGAGAACCCTGAAAATTCCTAATATATGTGTATGTGTCGCAGACTGTATTACCAAAAAATATATCGTTCAGAATATAAGAAATATAAGGTTCTCTCATAAATAATTTTGGATTTTTTTATAACCTCCAGATTGTGGTTACACTACTTGGGAATGACCAATGAGATCTCATAATCCTGGGCATTAAGCGTCATTTCGGAGAGGATGACTGAGCCAATACTATGAGTACCCCAAATAAGGCTATTCGAATTTGACAATTTGTTTTGGAAGGCCGCTGAATGGATTATATTCGGTCCTATGAACAGTAGGGATTTCTGTAGAAACTAAAAAAACTTATCACTGCAAAATTTACCAATATATGATCTCCATAGTTCTATTAGTGGGGATATCTTGGGATGAATGAGCTCGATTGCCATGCCATATTTCATTTTTCACGTCAGAGAGTTACTCAGACAAATGTCAGGCAGACAAACAGAGGGGTGAGTTTTCAAATCTCCGTAATTTTAATGGGTCCAAATATAACCCTCAAGATTTCAACAACAATATGATTTGTAATGTTACATGACTTCAATTGTACTTGCATTATTTGAGTCTAACCATTTATTGAAAACTTTTCGAAAGACCTGGATTAGTCTTCGAATCAATGATTTTCGATTAAAAAAAGACTCAAGATATCATGTATCAAATAGAATTATTTGACAAAAATAAGATCACGAACAAACTCCTCTTTTTTTTACGGAGTTGACTAACGACATATTTATGGTTTATGGGTATCTAATGAACTTGTTCACAGAAAAAAAGCGGTTGAAGATAAATCGATTTTCCCCAAAAGTCGAAATTTCTTTCTTTCTACGAGATGACTCTTATATGCTCAATAATATAATATCAGTCGTATTGTCAAAACGGAATCTTGAATATTGACGTTTTGTGTGGAAAAAATGTACCACATAATTTGTAAGGTAAAAGAAAATCAATCTATACTTTTATGTTACAGATCGAAATTATCGTCAAAATTTCAATGTTGATATCCAATTAGATGGAGATACCTTCAGAGTGATTCATGACATATTTTCCGGAAATACTACGAGAAAAGTATACCCTGGTAAGTCTCTCGAATGCTGTTGATTCCACAAATTTTTCTTTATATGAAATTTGAAACCCGAAGGTGAACAGCAAACATGAAACATTATCATCCTGAATATAGTTTCAGGAATTTTCTGACATCTGTACATGTGTCCTTTGGTAACCTCATTGAAAATTTCACATATTTCATGACCAAGCAACTCATGATGACTCTCGCCGAGTCAAGATCCCTTAATCGTCTAACAAAGCCGAAATATATAATTGCGAAATAGAACTAGGCCGTATTGATTTTTGAATTGTTTTTGGAAAAATGCTTGTATCAATCGGGATTCGCAATAGCCCTATGATTGAAGAATAATAATTTTTTTGAAAATTGGTCGGTGTACCAAAATTTTTCAAAGGATACATGAGTCAGTGAGAAGAAAGAAACATGCATATTCATAGATGGTGAATATTTGATCTCTGCTTCATTCCTTCTGATCCCCTCAAAATCTTAAATGTTCTCAAAAATATACTGAAGGAAATAAGATTTATTTTCAATATTAATACACTGCATTTCGGAATCAAAGCAGTTGAGGATCTTTCGAAATAATCTGAATTATTCTTTCCCCTTGAATGAATGAATGAATATCGCTATGAGAATGTTGAAACCTATCTAAACAAACTTACTTATTTGTTGTTCTAGAACCCAGAATATGGGAGAGAATATATGGATATAAAACAATAACCATAACATTATTTGAAATATGAATTTTTTATCAGTAATAATCCTGAGATTGAAACCATCATGATTTGGCATGGTATTTTTGTTATAAGTACCTGATATTTGCTTTTGAATGTGGGAGAGGAGTGGTTATGCCAGATGTGGTAAAATCGACAGAATTGCCATATATCAATCTATACTATTATAAAACTGTAATTGTAAGTATGTTTGTTTGTTCGAGAATCACCCAAAAACTACTCAACCGATTTTTATTAAACTTGTGTTTGAAAGCTTATGATTAGACTTAAAAAACTGGTATGTATTTCTTCTCGCTCCGGTAACGGAAACCATTGATATACTAATAAAACCAAATTTTTCCACAACCAAGTTCAACCAATATAAGTTGAGCTCCCAGTTTAAGCAACGGGATTGCGGCATAACGGAATATCGGGATAACTGCATAACGGGATAACGGCATAAGAGGAAGTTGTACTATACTATAACGCAGTGTATGCAAAGGTTTCGTAGTCCCTAACTTTTTAGGATAATTTTTCATTTTGAGTGAATGAAAAAATAAGTACATATCGACAAAGATACAGTCTGTGTTCCCCTCGTCTCACTTTTTCAAAATTTCATTTGTTTTTTCAAAAAAAAAAAAATCACGAAATTCCACATTTTTTGATCATTTTTTCATTTTTTTTAGAACATATCTAAATCAAAGTGAGACAAGGGGAACATAGATTAGATCTTCACTAACACGTACACATTTTTTGATTTGGCTAATAACAAAAACTAAACTTTGAAAGTTAGGGACAACAAAACCCTTGCATGGCAAAATTTTGTATCCGTAGAGTGGCGCCGATATCAGAATTTAGAGGAATTAATAATTTATGAATGGAGATGAAATACATTCACTGTTCAAAGTGTTCACCAGGGTAGACGGATGGGCAATAAATTATAATTTCCGTATTATTATTTCATATCGTACGTAGATCAGTAAAAATATCAGGAAAGTCACTCATAATTTGATAAAACTACCTGAACTGAGTAGTTTGTGTACGGGAAGAGTCATTGTCATGACCTCGATTCTCGAGTTTATGACATCTGCACCGGCACAGACCCAGTGGGGGTGCGGATTATTCTGTGCACAGTGAAAGTATTGCGATTTTGATTACTTTTCAACAATGCCGCGCATATGGAATGAAAGTGGAGAAAATCTCTCGAAAAGACGACTTCTGGCGTGACTAAATTGAAATAAAAATAGGAGAATTTTATATTAAGTACGTTCTACCTAATATTATAGATAGTAGGACGAATAGAGGCATGTGAGAGACAGAATAAAAAATTCAAAATGAAAAATGATTTTAATTCAGAAATCCCCTCATTTTTTTTAATTTGTACAGAAGTTGGGCCCTCCAAAATAGATTTGATAATTTTATATATATATATATATATATATATATATATATATATATATATATATATTATATATATATATATATATATTTATAACAATATATAACAATTCTCGAATGGGGATCTAATAACTTGGTAGAATTCAATGCAAACAAAACACAAGCATGTCTTTTCTCTAGAAAAGCCAATCTCACTGTGCCTAGCATAACTTTGTCAGGAATAACCATACCACTGAAGCCATCCATATCGATGCTTGGTATTACTATCAGCAATAACCTTTCCTGGGAAAATCACGTGAGGTCCATTGCCAAAAGTGCATCCCAAAAACTTGGTTTTCTGTTTCGTGCCAAGAGCTATTTCACCCCCAGTCAGCTGCTTATGATCTATAAGGCACAGATCCGACCTGTCCTGGAATACTGTTCCCATATTTGGAGTGCGGCACCTAAACATATCCTGAGGCTATTGGATTCTGTCCAAAAAAGGGCAATTCGTCTCGTCGGTGATGCCTCGCTTACAAACTCGCTCACTTGTCTGGAACACCGTAGAAAAGTTGGCGATTTGTCTCTATTTTATAGATATTTTCATGGGCGATGCTCTTCTGAAATATCAACAATCGTTCCTGCTTTGGCAGTCTCTTCGAGATTAACCCGTCAAGTTCAGTCATCACACCCCTTCGTGGTCACTTTGGAGACCTGCAGAACATCACTTTCCAAAGACTCGTTCATCCAACGAACAGCGAGGCTTCGGAACTCATTGCCTAGGGAGGTGTTCCCCGAGGCATACAACCTTCAGAAATTTAAGAAGAACACCAACTCCTACCTTCTTTCCCTAGGTTCCCACGATGTTCTCTGAACATTACAGGATATCCCTTTTCGTGGGAACCAGAACATAAAAATATATATATATATATATATACAGAGTGGCCACTTTTTTAATGGGATTGTATTGGTAACTTTTAAACCATAAGAGTTAGAAGGTCGGTCAAGTGGAGAAAAAGTTGCATTCATAGAAGCATTGTCAAGCAGTTCAAACAAATCGAGATTATCAGGGCCGGTTATTGAGATATCATAAGAAAAGTAAATTCTGTCATTTTGATTTTTCTTTTTTTCCTACTTTATGTCGAATATTATCAAAAAATGTCACAGGAGTTTTTCATTCGACAGTAAATTATCCTCAATTTGAAATAATCAGATTTTGTATCCAACGTTTCGTACGCTCTGGGCCACCCTCAACCTCATTTTTTTCAATACGGACCTGCATATTTTATGACACTTTTCGAAATAACTTTCAACGCTGAATTCAACAATATATCATACAATGTCATTCAAAGTTGATTTTCAGGTGATTTTGACCCTTATCCAAATTTCTTTGGGTCGGATCTGTATTACATTTAGGTACCTTCAGTTTGATTAACAACATGCAATACATTTCGATGAGAAAATGAACTTACTCATCTTCAACTGATTGGAACGTAACAGAATAAAAGCAAGAAACAAGTAATAATTATTTACAAATTTCAAGAGGTGAAAAACCTAATTCATAATAATTGAACAAAACTATCATTTAATGAAAGAAAAATCAAATGATTATTCGAAAGTGAATGATGAACATTAATGAAGTAAGTGTTCAAAATGTCCACCATTTTGTAAAATGCACTTTGCGGATCTGGAACCCATACTTCTTATACATTTGCTTATTTCGTCTCCTTGAATACCTTCCAATACATTCTCAATCTTCTCGCGAAGAATCTCTATTGTCGGGTTTGTAGTATCATGAATTTTATTTTTGAGATATCCCCACAAATAAAGATCCAGCGGATTCAAATCCGGAGATCTGGCAGGCCATGCTACTGGACCTCTTGTTCCAATCCATGAATCGGGAAAAGTTCAATTTAGATAGTCTGTGACTATTCTTGAGTTGTGTGGACCACATCCGTCTTGTTGGAACCATGGACTATTATGCCGATACCGTATAGGAAGATCATCCAACATTTCTTCTATAATTTCTACATATTTTGCTCCGGTTAGGTTGCCGTCAATAAAATAGGGTCCCAGTAATTTATTATTCAACAAACCGCTCCATATGTTCGAAGAAAAACGATATTGATGTCTAACTTCATGAATTAAGTGAGGATTTTCTGTTGCATAAAAATTTTTGTTCCTTCGATTGAACATGCCAGAATTTGTGAATGTCGTTTCGTCTCCCCAAATGATATTGTGCGCAAAATTGTTGTTATTCCGCACCTTTCGTTGAAACCAATTACAGAATTGCAACCTTCTCTCAGGATCATTGCGATATAGTTTTTGCACGGCTTGGTATTTATAGTCATGGTATCCGTGTCTCTTGAGTATTTTATTGACAGCACTTTTTGATAAATTGCATTCACTGGCCATAGTTCTCGATCCTATTCCTGGATTCATACGAATTTGGGCCAGAACATTGATGTCATTGATAGGCTCGTTTCATCGTACATAAGGACCTCTAGGTTTGATGAATGAATTATGTGCAAGTAACGTAGATAAATGTCGAAACATTTTAATATTTGGTGTTGTTCTTTCAGGATATAATTCACCATACCTTTGTTGTGCTTTGAACGAATTTCTATCTAGTTTTATGTACACTTCGTACATATCTCTCTTCTCTTCATTTGTGTATCTTACCATATCGAATAAGTTGAATTGAAATTACTCAGAAAAGTATTTAATGACAAGTTCTTGTGACACAATAATAAACGAAGTGACAAATAATATGACATTTTTTGTTATGTTCTTTTTTATCCACGGCCTACTACTTGAAATTAATACATTCAATAAACCTAGAGTTGTATGTATGTAAGAAAAAACAAGTCTATCAACGATATCAATGTTCTGACCCAAATTCAATTGAACCCAGAAAAAAAATCGAGAACTGTGGCCAGTGAATGCAATTTATCAAAAACTGCTGTTAATAAAATAGTCAAGAGACGCGAATACAATGATTTTAAATTTGAATACCAAGCCTTGCAAAAATTATATCGTAATGATCTCAAAATAAAGTCCGATTCTGTAATTTGTTTCAACTGAACAAATGACAAATCCAACAATAATGATTCCTCGCGAGAAGATTGAGAATGTATTGGAAGGTATTCAAGGAGACGAAATAAGCAAATGTATAAGAAGTATGGGTTCCAGAACCGCAAAGTGCATTTTACAAAATGGTGGACATTTCGAACACTTACTTCATTAATGTTCATCATTTACTTTCGAATAATCATTTGATTTTCCTTTCATTAAATGATAGTTTCGTTTAATTATTATGAATTAGGTTTTTCACCTCTTGAAATTTGTAAATAATTATTACTTGTTTCATGCTTTGATGCTGTTACGTTCCATTCAGTTGAAGATGAGTAAGTTGATTTTCTTATCGAAATGTATTGCATGTTGTTAATTAAACTAAAGGTACCTAAATGTAATACAGATCTGACCCAAAGAAATTTGGATGAGGGTCAAAATCACCTGAAAATCAACTTTGAATGACATTGTATGATATATTGTTGAATTTAGCGTTAAAAGTTATTTCGAAAAGTGTCATAAAATATGCAGGTCCGTATTGAAAAAAATGAGATTGAGGGTGGCTCAGAGCGTACGAAACGTTGGATACAGAATCTGATTATGTCAAAATGAGGATAATTCACTGTCGAATGAAAAACCCCCGTGACATTTTTTGATAATATTCGAAATAAAGTGGGAAAAAAAGAAAAATCAAAATGACAGAATTTACTTTTCTTATGATATCTCAATAACCGGCCCTGATAATCTCGATTTGTTTGAATTGCTTGACAATGCTTCTATGAATGCAACTTTTTCTCCATTTGACCGACCTTCTAACTCTTATGGTTTAAAAGTTACCAATACAATCCCATTAAAAAAGTGGCCACTCTGTATATATATATATATATATATATATATATATATATATATATATATATATATATATATATATATATATATATATATATATATATCAGTTGAAGAGGGAAGCATTCTCAATTAAATATTGAATAGAAAGATTTTTCCTGAATCGAAAAATCCACGATAAAAATGAAGTTATTTTTTGTGAATGTCTAACAGAAAACAACTACTTCCCCGGCTTAAGCCACGCTGGGCTTCGAACTACATCTGATAGATATTCTGAAGAGACGCTAACTCGAAAGGATAAATCTGTTATTGAAAATTTTCGTTTTTGAGACTCATGAAATTGTTTATGTTAATAATGAAAATATATAAGATTTTTTTTTCGACACATTCATATGAATGAAAGTGTTGAGAAAAATATCTTTTTTGGTCGATAATGAAAATATAAACGGTACGTCCTAGATATATTATTTTGATATCAAAGAATTTTATTTTTCATTTTACGTTTTTTGAGTATTTTTCTATATTTTTAAAATTTTATTTTCGATCTGTTTTTTTTTTCTAAAAACGTTAGAGGGGGCAGGCGACCCCTCTCGGCGAAATCTACCAGCAGTATTCAACAAAAAATATTCTGGAAAAACATGGATATTTCCAATATTTTCGGCCGGTATCAGTAATATTTATTCGGTGACAAGGGGGCCAAAACGAATTCGAAAAATATGATAAAGCAAGATTATTCGTTAGCATATTTTTTTATATTTTTATGATTCTATTTGAGCGAGTTATTTTCGAATAGTTTTATTTCGACCCCCCCCCCCACCTATGTAAAAATATGCGTTACTTGTTTTCGATAAAATGTTTCCCGAACATTTCATGATAGGACATATTGTTGTCGTGTTATTATTTTAATTATATTATATATCTAAGAGCACGAAAGGGGGGTCGTAAAGGAATGGCGATTGTGTCAAAAAAAAATTGAAAATCGAGAAAAAGTCTATCGTCATAATTGCAAAAATCTTAAAAAAATTTGTCACCCAGTAAATTCCTAGAAATGGTGTGGGGGTGTCGGTACCCATCGGAAAAAATGCATTTATCCGATTCCAAAAAATTGTTCAGCTAATTTTGTTTATCAAATCAAAATTACTCTCGTTATTCAAAATAGTCCACGGGGTAGCGCACAGCCCAAGGGGCAGGGGGTCGTAGAGAAATGCGGATTGTGCCAGGGTTTTTTTAAAGAAGGACGTGGGACCATTTGAGGGTCTGAACGCGAAAAAATAAATAATTCCTTACGATAATTTTTTTCCATGACGTATAATTTTTAGCAAGGGATGGAGGGGGGGGGTGCGGAGGGGCGGGTCCGATTTTTTTTTTGCTGTGCTTTTCGGGGACGTCAATTTTTTGAGTCGCCGACTTTCCATAACAAAGAAATTTTCAAGAGTCAATTGGTGGGGCGAGTGCCCCCCCTTCAAAAAAATTTTGTCTTCGCGTTTCAAATCGAAAAGTCCAATAAAATTTTTCGATTCGGTCGAAAACAATATTTTTGTCGAAAAAAAAAGGGGGGGCTAAGCCCATCCACCCTCAAAATCTTACAATTTCTCATAGATGACGAATATATAATCGGTTTTGCCCTACGATGCTGTCTAAACCCTGCTCTTGTTTCCCATTGGTCAGAATACAGAAAGAACAGCTTTCCACTAGTTTGAAAATAATTAGAAAATACTGAAATCCAAGCTTGTAAATGCGATTTAAAAAAGAAGAGTTAGCATGTTTTCTTGCTACTTGCAATCGGATAGGAATGCGCCTTGCTGGATTCTTCAAGCTTATAACGGCTAGCTAACAGTCCACTGTACCGAATTTAGACTCCCCCTCGTAAGTGTTCGAGATCCATGAGCTGCGGTCTAGGAAATCAGGGTCTACTATCACTATTATATTCGAGTGTAACCCGGAGGCTCTTACTCTTTCAACATAAAAACAAGTGGGCTACAGCCATTCACGAAATTTGAATTTTGATTGGACAAGGACTAAAGAAGAATCTCCAGTTATTGCCATGGTGGTGATTCTCAAAAATAGCCGAGAAATAATTTTTGATCTGAAAGTTTTGAAAAATATTAATTTCTAGAGAGGATGCAGCTTTCACTACCCTGTATGGATTAATAAATAGCCCATCACTCCAGAGAGCGCCTGGGACGTTTAAAACGCGAAGGGTCGTCAATATTGTAATCAGTTGCTTCCCTCACAAGAGGATTCTCGTGGGCTATTGCACAATCAAATACTCTCTGATTGCGTTCTCTAATGATACTTCTGATGGAAGGCAGATTTAAGTCCTCAAGTATCCGTTCGTTCCGCACGTACCATGGAGCGTTCGTTATCATACGCAGAACTTTCATTTGCGCCCGTTCCAGGACGCAAATGCTCGTTCTGCAGGTCTGGCCCCAAGCGGCTGAGGCATACAAAATGACAGGTCTGAAAACCATTTTGTAGATCATAACTTTATTTTTCAGGGAAAGTTTACTTTTCCTGTTTACTAACGGATAGAGTGATGCGATTTTCTTATGTATTTTATTTTTATCAATTTAACGTGTGGCCTCCAGGTGAGTCGGCGATCCAATGTAACTCGAGGTACTTGACCTGCTCCAACCAATTAATCTCCTTCCAGAGACAGTCACTCCTCTCTCTGGGTTGTTTCTCTTGCGACCCATCGAAATACCCTGCGTTTTGTCAGGATTCACCCTTATTTTCCACTCCAGATACCACTGCTGGATGTCTTCTAATGCATTCTGCAAATAGACGACACCCATTAGATGGTCGGCTGAAGAAGAAAGTAAGGCCGTATCATCAGCGTAAAGGAAATCTTCACGTGTTCACTCCTGGGTATGTCTGACGTGTAAAGAGCGTAGAGCATAGGAGACAATATTGCCCCCTGAGGAACGCCGGCCTCAATTGCTCTCGAATCCGAGAGACCTTGACTTGGAATGTCCTACCCATGAGAAATGATTTTAGCCACTTCACCAGACCCAGAGGCAAGTGGAAGTCTATCAATTTTGAAAGCAAGCCTTCATGCCATACTCTATCGAACGCTTTACTGATGTCAAGAAGTATAACATGGGCGCTGTTGTTGGTATTTAATGAATTTATGGTATCTTCCACCAGCCTCAGAACCTGAAGCTCGGTGGAGTGAGCTCGGCGAAAGCCGAACTGCTCATTCGGTAGGACATTTCTGTCATCCACTTCATCGTCGAGCCTTTCCAGGACGATTTTCTCAGCCAACTTAGCTGAACTGCAAAGCAGACTGATTGGACGATAATTTTGTGGGAAGGTCGGATTTTGTCCTTCCTTCGGAATCATCACCACGATGGCATGCTTCCACCTTCGAGGAAATCTTTTAAGGCGCATCGAATTGTTTATTATGTTCAACAATGACTGCAACTGGTTATCCGGAAAATACTTGATCATTCGATTGGTAATACCGTCATAACCAGGCGCTTTCTAGGATTTAATCCTCTTTTGTGCGCCTTAAGTTCATCCAGCGAAGCCGGACGAATGTCATCCCGATTTGGCTTTCTCAAGGTGCGACGAACCCTATCTTCTAACAAAATTCCCGATCCAGATCATCGTCTGGATGCTCGTTCAGCCTAAATTGCCTTTCCATCGAATCTGCAAATGCTCGAGCTTTAGACTCAGAGTCATAGCACATTCCGCCCTCACCGTGAATAGGGGGAAGATCGGCTTTTTTAGTCTTCAAATTTTTACTAAGCTTCCATAATTGATTGTTGTTTTCTAGATTTTGAAGTATATTGCCAAATCTTTCATGCCTAAATTCCGTTATACTTTCTCTTACCTCCCTATTCAACTGATTAGCCCGGATTCTGTCCGCAGGAAACAAACTCCTTTGAAGGCTCTTTTCGCCCTATTTCTTTCACGTATTAGATTTTTAAGCCTTTGCGGGAATTCATCATCGTATTTGGGAGCTTGTTCTGCGGGAGCAATCCATCAAGGCATTTTAATGGTGAGTTCGTAACGCGCTACGGCCTCATCCAACTCAAGTGGAGAATTCATTCTCTCAGGAGCGCAATATGCAGTCTCCAGGAGTGAACTGAACATCTCCCAGTTTACTCTCGTACACAGACGATCTGTCTGGGGCGGTGGATCACCTCAAGCGTCAAAATAACCGGGTTGTGATCAGAGCTCAACTCGGCGAGAACGTGCATGTCCCAGTTCAGGGGATATTCCTGGCCAGGGCAATGTCAAGCACATCAGGTCTACCGTTACCGGCACCAAAAACGTCGGCTCACCTGGAGCCAACACCTGGTATTCATACCTGTCACTGTGTTGCCACAGTCGCCTACCATTCGTGTTGGTAACATGGCTCCACTGCACGTGCTTAGCGTTCAGATCACCTGCAACAATAACGGGTTGATCTGTTTCCATTAGAAGCACATCGAGTGCTTCAGGGAGATTCTATTGTTCGGAGGGTTATAGGCACTGATTAAACGAATAGGACCACTCCTCGTGTTGAAAACAATACCTACTGATTCTATACCATGGGTATCATCATTGGAAATGCCGAGCTGCACGTGCGAATGACAGCGTTTCACAAAATGGCAACACCGCCGCCCGGACGCCCAATTCGGTCATTTCTAAGCATTTTGTAGTTAGGAAATCTAACAGGTTGTCCATTAAGACGAGTCTCTTGCAGAAAAGCAACATCAATGTTGTTCTCTACAAGAAACTCTATAAACTCGAGTCTGTTCTGGAGAAGACCGTTACAATTCCAACTCACCGCTTTGATGAAATTCGGAAGCTGCCTTTCACCCATTAGTTGGGATTAAAACCGATTGAGAATTTTGCAGCAGCTTCTGCGAACTGTGCAAACAGCATCCTCATTTGATCCAAAGTGGAAAGAATGTCTTTGGGGCTATTTGTGACTTGAGCTGATTGAGCAGGGGGGGCGCCCTGGGCAGCCGCCGCATATGACACCCCCGCTTGTGTCTTTCCCAAATTTACGGGGAAATGTCTTCTTTCGTACTGATTTGAAGCAGGGTCTACCCTGCGCCTTAGCCGAGGACATTTGGGACATCCCCGATAATTTGCAGTGTGACCCCCACTACAATTCGCACACTTGGCCGGTTCATCACGAGACTTTTGGCATTCCCTCGTAATATGATTCTCACCGCACTTTACACAAGCGGGAACGGCACAGCAGTTAAGCTGACAGTGGCCGAATCTCTGACAGCGGTGGCATTGGCCTACAGAGGCCCTGGGTCTCTGTGGCTCAGCTGTCACTTGAACGTTCAAAATATCTGTGACTTGGAAGATATGTTTTTGTTCTTTATCCAAGAGAACTAATACCATTGGCAGAGGTGTTTTTGATGAATTCAGTTTGCGCATACGGACCACTGAGACCGGGGCGAACCCCCTCTCAATCAGCTCGTTATGGATGTCGTTACAATCTAAGAATTCGGGGACTCCCCTGAAGACTACTCTCAATTTTTTATCATCAGGTAGACTATAGGTGTGAAAAGGAATACCTTGATCTTTAAAAATACTGGATATTTTTCTATAGTCTTCAGGAGAGTTCGGAAAAATCTTGATTCCGTCAAATACATTCTTTGACAGTTTGTTCAATTTAATATTATTACTTTTGAATAAAGAATTAACAGTGACCCACTTGTTTTTATCTCTCACTGTGATAGGAGGGACGTTTTGTCTTCTGATTGTATCTGGAGTCTGCTCTGTGGGTGAAGTATTTGTCGCGTTGGCATCATCCATATTCACGTCGTCGGCACTCTCTGTACAATTTTGAACTTGGCTGGTCCCTCCGCTAGAAGAGGCGCACTCGGATTCGGGTTCAGCCGCTGGACCATTTTTCGCCGGTTGGTGCATGTCACTGTCTGATGTGACATTTGTCAAACTTTGGAATATTCACGTCGTCGGCACTCTCTGTACAATTTTGAACTTGGCTGGTCCCGCTAGAGTCGACTTTGGAATCTATTTGAAGTTGAAACATTTATCGCAGTTTTTCTACTAGAGTCGATATATGCTACTGGTCTAGAGCTTCTACGATAGGGATAAGATGTCGAGGGTTGATTCTGCGTATCTTTGGTAGCCGGCAGGGCGGGAAATTGCTCCTTTCTGAGCCTTTTTGTAGCAGGGACATCACCAGAACCTTCTGACTTTTCATTCGATTTCGCCGAAATTAGTGAACTTATTATTGGTATTTTCAATAAATCTTCACCTAGGGAAGACAACAATGCCCCCAGCACCTCCAGGAGATCGGCCCTCGGCAGAGAACCGATCCTGCAAGGACTGATTCCTTGCTCGCCAGATCGCAATTTCCAATTAGATTTCCATCCGATTTTTTGTCTTCAGGGAGGTTTTTCAACGTCGTGTCCAATATATATGGTGCAGGTGGGTTAGTTTTCTGTTCCAGGCCGGTACAAGACTGGTTTGGTTCAGGAAAACACGAATTTTTCACACTTTACTGCGGAGCAAACTTTCTACCAAGTATGTTACTTCGCTATACAGGGTGAACTGGGTCTAGGAAATGATTCAGAAACAAGTTATGATGTTTCCGTAGTATTTAGGCTCCTCCCATCAGTAGCGAATTTTATACCTCTGCCTCACCCCCTGTCTCAAGAGTCTTTCAGTTTATAAAGTATCACTTCCACATAACGGGATAACGGGGTAGCAAGGAAGTAAAATTCACAGGCATGAGCTAGATGGAACAACATAAAGAGAATCATAGGAAAAAATACAAATTCTATGCGGACGGAGTTGCGGGTACCAGCTAGTAGTATATAAAATTGGAAATGAAAATGAAACTTTATTTCTAAGATGTAACGAACAACAAATACTTTTTGGATTAAAACACGCTGAATAATCAAAGGACTACCTATTTGAAAGATCTTTTAAACAAATCAAATGAGAAAATCTGAAACTGAAAATTTGCAATGTGATTAAGATAGTTGTTCGATTTTCCCTATTGAGGATCCGCATAGAAGAAAACGGAGAAAAATGTTTTCCACAGAAGGAAAAACATAGATTGTAGAGAGCCATATGAGTTTCCAATTCAATATTTATCAGTGAATGGTACCCTTCGCAATAGAGAATACACTATGGGTGGATTTTGGTAGTTATGGTGGGATTTTGTAGGGAAAATTCTGCATGCAGGTTCAAACACATATTGGAAATATCACCGATTCGATTATTTTCCAACGAATTCAATAGGTCAATTTTTGTCCCACGTTTTAATTTGGTATGATCTATCCTGGAGCATTACAGCGGAATGAAAAAAATTGCTTTTCAATCAGTAGTAGGTAATCATTGAATATTAAGTGGGAGATTTGTACCAGTAGATTACCCCGAGGTACTCTTGATATTATTGCAACATACTTGAATTCAACCTTGATTGCCAAATATACATAGATATGAACCAAGTCCCTGAGGATCGGCGCACACTTCCTTTGAAAATTATAGTTTCAGAAGACTGAAAAAACACGCTTATATAGTAATGGGGACTGAAATAATGAGAATGAAGCCATTGTCCAAAAAAAGCGTGATGTGCTTGACATCAGTTATCCTAACATCATTATGGAAAGTAATTAAAGAGCATCCCACGCTTTTCACAAAAGAAGAATTTTTTTGGTCAATTACTTTATTTCTATTCTTTTTAACTTTCAAGTCCTTATTGCAATATAAGTTATTTTAGTTTTTCAAACTATAATTTAATTTTCAACTCTGCAGTCCATATTGCTTCTAAAGACTGAAAAGGACAACGGGAGAAAAACTGATTAATCCATAAGGGATAGAAGTTTTGACAAAATTTTGGTGAATTTGCCGAAACCTGCGTATATGTGAATGCGCTGGCTATGTAATGTAAATTATTTTTTTTAACGATTTTGGTGAGAATACTATATAGCTATGAAATTATGTATTATCATCGGTTCTCAACACGTGCCCAAAATTTCACTTGAAGTGGGTGAAAATCAATCTCAATGATTCCGTAACGTACATTTATTCATACATACAGGTGAAGCTAATAAAGCGTGTATAACGAGAGGATTTTTTCGCGGCGCGAATGAACCAGTTGTAGGTAAATCGCAGCTGGAATTAAGATGATTTTCATCTACATGCATATGAATTGAAACTTTTCACTACAACTGACAAACTTCTCAATTGTTGCTTGCCCAAAAATGAAGTTGAAATAGTCAATTCGATGTTTTCACACCTGCACTACTCATTTACACTTGCAACCTCAATAACGCTTGGAACAAATCTGTTTGGCCCATATGAGCTGATGTTAGGTGTTTTTTTTTCTCTGTGATACTTTGTGACAATTGAAAGAACCATTGTATATATGAAGATTTCGAAAACGAAGTGTGCTTGATTGAACTTCCTATTCTACCAATCGCTTGCATAATTGATTGCTCTATTTTTTGAGCCATCTATCTATATTTTAAATATATATATATATATATATATATATAATATATATATATATATATATATATATAATATATATATATATATATATATATATATATATATATATACATTTATTTATCCGCATATACAGACCAATTTCGCCATACCTAGGCTACTTTACCAGACCAAAATCGACGTTACCAGCCCATTCAAATGGTCTAGTAACGTTGAACCTTATACATATGTTCAGAATGGTCAAGGAATGCAAAAAACCAAATTTCAGCTTGGCCTGAAAAATCGATCCAACATGTCCAACATATACAGATTCAGTTGGACCCTGATTTTCTCAAATGGCGCCTGCATCTTATACGGATTCAGTATAAAATAATATTCATTATTGCCATATAAAAGCGACGTTGTCAGGCCGAAATTATGGCAACATTTTATTCATTTCTAGGTGGGCAAGAATATCTTTCAAGCAATACTTGACGCGTTAATCAACCTTTTTTTTTATCGTTCCGTGATGAAACATGACAGTGATTGTGAATATGAAAAATAGGGACAGCAAACAAACAGTTTCGGAAAATGGGCATCGAAACGATATAATTTATTTTTCATAAGCCTTTATTCAACTTTCTTTGTTCATATGTCTGTCTTTCCAGTTCAAAATCTTCAAGCACTTGCTGGCATCCAATTAGCTGATTCATAATTGTGATGGCAAGGCATTATTAACTTTTTGAAGACGAACTTTCATTCAAATGCACTAAAAAGGAAAAAATATTTAGTTACATATATGATGAAGTAACACATTCAGAAGCTTGACTCGTAGAAATAATCTTTTTTTTGTTTTCAAACTGAAAACATTAGGCCGCAAGAGTTTGAATCTGTTACTGATAGAATAACCTACGTCACCCATCTAAATTAATAATTGTTTCCTTTTCAGTGCATTCGAATAAAGCTTGTCTTTTAAAAGTGTTTTCAATCATTTTCATTCTACAAGCTTATATTTGCTCTGTTAGTATCTAGGTCACATCTTGCGAATCAAATTTTAAAAACTTTCAGTCATCCAATCGATTTGAAATTCGGCGGTATTCATCATTCGGGTGACAATGCAGTATGACAATTTTATATGAAAAAATGAAATGGCGGATGACTTTGTGGTAAAATAATAATAATTTGATGTCTTTATTAATATTTCCATAATCTAACAAGAGTTCGGTATCGAAAAATTGTGAAATGTAATTGACAATTCTGTCGCCCCTATCCGGAGATAATGGTGATTGCTTCTATACGATGAATTGGAGTAACGGACTAGCATTAACATTCTGAGTCCAATTCTATTCAAAATTGGTGTTTGAGGGTTTTTGGTATCGAAAATCAGGGATTTAGAATTGGATGGTATCTTGAGGCTTTTGAGATACGGCTGATCGTAGATTTTGCATTTTTTCTTGAATTTCAATAATTTGAGATGCCCCCATTATATTGAAAATGAGCTGGAGGGTTTTGGAGGTGCGGATTACGATTTTCTGAACAATGACTGAGAATAATGAAATGAATAGGTATACTCATAATGGTCCTTATTAGGACAACTCGGATATACATTTCATGTGATCAGGTGATTCATCCTGAAAAAAAATTTAAGTTGTCCTTAAAGTTGGAGTTCAGTAGCTCACAATGATGTAGAACAATGTGAGGTCATGATCAAATAGATGAAAAAACTTTTTAAAAACAATATTTTTCAAAAAATCTTCAGATAGGTAATTCTGTAAGTATTGGATTAGTAAATTTGCCGCACAATATTTTCAGTTGGGAAAAGAAAAATAAAAGTAAACTGAAAGTACTTCAATACGATTTTCACAAAAATTGCCCTACAAAACCCACAACACGTATTTTGCTATACCTAGCTTTTTCAAGTGGAGAAACTCAATTAAAATAACTGGGGTTGATATAAATAATAGAAGCAGGTAGTCAGTTGGATATTAGCTAATTAAGAGATTATTGGACCGAAGATTAATATACGAATGTTCTTGTATATTGTGTATTAGAAAGAGGATTCAATTACAACTTCAAACCAATTATTAACACACAAAATCTGGATCTTCTTGGTGTTGAAACAGAAATTGCACTTGAAGTTACTTCCAATTCGAATATCAATAAACACATCACAGCCAACATATTGAAATCAGAATAATCAAAATCTAACATTGAACATAATGAAGAAAATTTTATTTGCCAAAACAATAAAAACTAAATCCAGTCAAAATATAGTTGTTTTTACACGGACAGATAACGGAAAAACGGTGATTGTGATTATTGAAGCTGAATCCTTACAAAAACTTCAGAGTCATTGAATTCGGGGTTTTGTGATATCTTGAAAGAAGATGACAGACTATTGAAAATTAAGATGCACTATTATGAACCCTCAAATTCCAAAACTCTATTCACTTATAAAATTTCATAAAGAAAATGATCCTATCCGGCCAGTATTACAGCACCAGTAAAACTCTCTGAAAAATTAATAGATCTCATCAAGAGTAATTGTAGATTTGTTCCTCAATCTTATGTTGCTTTGTAGGAACTGATATACAACTAAATACATTTTTGACTTCATTAATGGCATTAATAGCTCAATAAAATTCACAAAAGAAATTGAAATGCATGATTGGATAAACTTCTTGAATTGACCATAACGAAAACACAATTTTTCAATTTTCCACTAACCTTCGAATTCAGATATTACAATACATAGTACTTCCACTCATCCCTACCAATACAAGGTAGCCGCATATACTAGTATGATCCACACACTAGTGAATGTTCCTCTGTCAGAAGAGAATTCTAATGAAGAATAAAATATAATTGAACAAATTGCAGCCAATAACGGATATAACTCAAGTTTAGTAGACAGTATTCTATCGAAAAAACTCTATTAAAATGCAATTCAGGGAGTCTATCCAACAGATTAATTTGAATAACTCGCCTCTTTTGAATCTATTTACTGGAAATTGAATAATATTTCGCCGAATAATCACTTAATTACCTAATATCCAACTGACTAACTGCTCCTATTATTTATATCAAACTCCAGTAATTGTAATCTAGTTTGTCCAGTTGAAAAAGCTATAGTAGAGCGAATTACGCATCGTGGGTTTTGTAAACCAATTTTTGTTAAAATCATAGTGAAGTGTTTTTTAGTTCACTTTAGTTATGGATTTTCATCAAGTATCGGCCGCGTCGATTCAAAAAACGAAAAATAATTATTTTTGCGCGACGATAAGTGTTTAAATCTATAACTCACACATCTAGAGGTTATTAATTTATTTTCAGTATATTTGAATGAAGCTTGTTTCCAAAAAGCTCTTCCTTTCAAATATATTATGTATCAGTTCGTATAATTTTCGGGGTGCAGGTTTTATGTTGAGTATAATAACCTAAAATGACTCAAGTGCCATTCTTTCTCCATGTAACACATATAAATAATTCCTGCTTATTGTATCCCTCATATATAAGTCGTGGTACGATCAATCAGCATGCACATTATTTTTTCTCCATGCTTTTGTTGTTTGCTGGTTTCAAATATCAAACCCGACAAGCATCCATTGTTTTTCAGATGTCTCACAGCTTCATTGTCTCTTCGATAAAATATCATTTTCTGTGTGAACCACTATCATTTAAATATTGGCTTGATCAGGACCATGGCAGATTGTAGCTGTACAGATATTTCAATCATTGTTGAATCATGTTTTCAGCATTGGCAAATACCTAACACAATTTCTTGGACAGGCCGTGCTTTTGGTGTTCACTTTAAGGAGTAGATATTGGAGAAAAGTCCAATAATTATCAAAATTGCTCCACAAAATTATATCAAATGATGAACTTGGCCAAAGAAGTTGAAAAAACGAAACGTTCATATCTCCAGCGATAGATTTGATAAAACCAATTTTCTTGAATATATCAAAAGCAAAAAGAGTTTTTTCAGATTATAATTTCTGTTCAAAGAATTACGCAATATCACTTCGAGAGAAAATGCAGTTCCTTTGAAAAAAGTGTGAACTCAATCGAAGACATTCAAACATCTCTAGTGGAAGACTAAATGTTCATAAATGAACCACGTTGAAATATATGGTCGAACAAATATTTTTCCTGCATTGCCTTGGATGCAATTTTCATCTGGTGCTACTGACCCCAAATTGTGAATGGTTGTTTTGCAAGGAAATCCTGTTTGATTTTTGGAAATGTAAATGTCCTGGAACTCGGTGCAAAATATAATCTAAACATTCGGAGCGATCACCGATTCACTGGTTTCGAGGTGCGTCACTCATCATTAGAATATAAGCCAAATGACATTATTCTTTCATCCAGCATTTTTAAGGATCTCAGAGATAGTACAGACAAACCAAATTGAATCCTTAGTCAGCACCAACCCAACCATGGACGTGTAAATAAAATTAATTTATAAATATTGATACGTATAACTCCATGAACCCAACTACAATCTACCAGAAACATTTTTCAATTCATAATAAAATTAGAATAACAGTTATGTCCAGTTCAATAATTACTGATTTTTTCAAATCGTTAAAACTTCTTTTGATGAGATTGGATTCAGTCATTCACAAAAAACTATATTTTTTGTTGTGAAATATTTATTTCTTCCAAAAAATATTCATATTCCTTCAATATTTAAAATTTCTTATAATGCTAAATTGAGATGAATTTCAACAAATTTATGATACATATAGAACTGTGAGGAAATTGTCGCACAATAACATCGATAATTATTATATAATATCAAGAAACCTGCACATTCAGATCAAACATTTTATAATTTTCCGTTCAGTGATTAGTATCTGTTTTGATAAAATTGGATATCATATAATAATTTGATTAGATTTTTTCGAACAATAACAGTCTCTCCTTTGAAACAATGAATATATATCCAGTGCGAATGTTTCGTGTACTCAGTTTGAACAGTTAAATTTTTCATTCAAATATGTAGCCACTCCTATTCTTTCAAATGAGTTCATGAAATGATCAGTATGTCATGGAATGGATACAGTGACATTATTCAGTTGAAAAAGGCGATGTTAATCTGATTTTTTTTCTGGAGAGTGAATTCTAGAGAAAATCCCTATTTTTTTCCAAAAAAGTACTTTTTGCTGTAAAGAAATTCATCAACTTCCAGGATTCGCCCCATCTTGGACCACTTGCGTGATCTTATATTGAAATGAAATCACCGGGTACTTATAACCTGAATTTCTTCAGTAGACAGCTCAACTCATCGATAAATCCATGTGACTGTAACTGTAAACTATTTGGCTTTCAATTTCAACTCGAGAATTGATATTTTAATTTTTCAATATGCTCAAACTTTCCAGAATGGGTGTGGAAATAACATACCTACAGAGTGAGTTATCAAAAAAAGCAAAGCTGAACAACTCACAATTTGATTGAAGGGAATTTTTTTTTCCATACATGTCTATATGATCAACCCTGGAATAAAAATTGCAATAAGTATTATTCTCTCATGATATATTCATAATGGAATGTAATGGAACACTGAATTGAGTTGATATGTTGAAAATATAAACAGGATGTTCATAAAATCAGATGTGGAATCATCTGCGACTGAAAGATGAACTTTAGTCGACAAAAATGTATTGAAGACCTAGTGAATGCGATGTCTCTCCTGCGTCAATGTAACGAATGATTTCTGGTGAGTACTCTCTTTTGGAAAACATTCTTCTTTGCCTCATTCATCTTCATGGGTTCTTAATTAAGACTGGAATAGAAAATCAAATAACTCTCTGAATAAAAATGCAAATTTTCAATTTCAGATTTTTTCTTTTGAGTTAGGGCCTTTTCAGAATATCTATCAGATGTAGTTCAATGTCCAGCGCAGCTTTAGCCGGGGAAGTAGTTGTTTTCTGTTAGACATTCACAAAAAATAACTTCATTTTAATCGTGGATTTTTCAATTCACAGAAAAATCTTTCTATCAATATTCAATTGAGAATGTTTCCCTTCTCAACTGAATTGAGGTATTGAAGTTGCACAAGAACATTATGACCGCTTCATAGTATGTTGAATATCCGAACATTTACATAATCCTCCTTTCATAACATGTGAACGGCTGGGCGTAGGGAATATGTTGAAATAATTCTCTCCAAAGGTTTACAATAACTTTTTCAGTAAAGGGAATATAAAATATACCGGTCATATAAAAATCATAATTCCACAACAATTATAACATTTATAATTTTGCAAATATATGGATAATAACAATATTGTACCTGACAAAAAAGCGAATAACATTTTTCCAGCGGTTGACAAATCATAGTCGGCAAAACTACAAGAGTTGGTTAATCAAATTTGGTTTGATAATTCACATCCAAATTTATTATGCAGTTCTGAGTTATCTTGATTTTTTTCATTCAATTTTACATTATGTTCCATACACTTATTTCATGACGTCTAGATCTATCTGTTATCAGATAGAAAAGTATGGTTTTTCAAGCAATATTTTTCAAATCTTATCTAGAAGTTTCAATAAAAATAAATAACAGAGGGTACACCTTTTTATTGATTCTTAACATGTCATGAATGAGACAGGTCAAAATGGAAGATACTTGTACAACAAATAATTCAAAGAAACATATCCAGGGGATGAATATGAAATTAAAAAAGACAATTTTATATTCAAATTCACTAAAGAAAACAATTTTCTCCACAGGTATCAGGTGAGATGCATTTGGATTAAAGCCTATCTTAAAAAATATTTTGATTTATTTTTATTAAATTTCTTCCTCATTCGTAAAATCCGTCATCTTGAATTATTGAGTGTTGACATAAATCCATCTCCAATCCCAAAAACCAAGAGATGCCAATTTTGAATGGAATCGTACTGAAAACCACACATTTTGGGGCCACCATATTGAATGTTAAATTTTATACGAATAAGACCAAATCTGCGACTTAAAATACCCCTACATACCAGTTTTGAACAATAAAATCACAAATCTCGTCCGCAGTGTTGGAGCCGCTATCCTGAATTTTTCAATTTTGAAAGAAAAATCTCGATCTCCGACCTTAGAAATACATATATACCAATTTTGAATGGAGTCGGACCATAATCACAAAACTCGATCGCCATTTTGCAGCCGCTAACTTGAATTCTAAAATGTTAACAGAAAATTCATGATCCACGACCCCAAACACCTTTATCCAAAAATTTGGAATATAATTGAATTATAAATCACAAAATTCATCCGCCATTTTGAAGTCGCCATATTGTTTCTTCTTCCATATGCACATTGTAATGCATAGCCTCCGGAATTAAAAACACCTGCCAAATTTCAAATCGACTGGATGACTGGAAACGGTTCAAATTTGACTTGCAAGATTTGAACGTGAACGTGAAGTTGAATAGAAGCTTATAAAATATAAAATTCGTGATCATATTTTTTTTATTCGAAAATAGCAGATAACATGAAAGTGTTGGTCAATATCTGAACTGAGTTGTTTGAATTAATGCAATCGGACAAAAAATTACGAAACCCGTCCGACATTTTTAATTCGCCATTCAAAGTTCTCGAATTATGACAAAAAAATATTTATTTTCGGACTCAAAAACTCTTATTCACCAATTCGCAATGAAATTGGACCATAAATCAGAAAACCCAACCGCTTTATTGCAGCCGCCATCTTGTTTTTTTAATTTGAAAATGAATAATGGATGGCTATGATGGACACCTGCCAAATTCCAGACCTCCGCCATGATTAGATTAGCCGAAATTTTGATAACAAGATCCCTAGCGGACAGATAACAAAACAAGTTCGATTAAAGCTTTTGAAAAGATATGCACTTTCTTATCAAAATTGAGTTACCGAAGAACAGAAACACCCAAATTGATCTCAATCAAATTCAAATGAAATATTTTCAATTTTGTATATTGATGATGGAGGGAGCATTTTTGTAGTATTTGTTCAGTACCATCCATTGGTAAAACCAAGTTTTTTCATCGATTCCAAATGAATCAGATGAAATAGAATACCTATATAACCTATATAACCACACTTCAACGAAGTTTTCCAGACAACTGAAGATGACAAACAAGTCAAAGCTGACAACAGAGCATGGTTCAGTTACGAATAATAATCATGGTATTCCTGCATGTACTGTTCTGAAGAAGCGGTGTTTTATAATTGGTTTGATAACTATAATCGCATATATGTTGGTCTAGGTTTGTATGAGGAACGTGGCTGCTCTGGTAACGTGGATTATATCAATATTTATATATATATATATATATATATATATATATATATATATATATATATATATATATATATATATATATATATATATATATATATTATATATATATATATATATGGGTGGGTGAGCCAGAATAAGACCTACAAACTCCGACTACAGATTCCTCATCTCATTTCGAAGTGGAAAGTTCAGATCAAGGTATGTCCTGAAATGAATCCCCTCTGAGATACAGGGTGTGGAAAGTACGAAAAAAAATAAGATTTGATTTGTTTTCTCCAAAATACTTGAAGGAAAATATTTGAAAGGTACGCCAATCAAGGTTTATCAACGTGCTAATTTGAAGTTATGATTTTTATTTTCGTAAACCAGTGGCGTAGTTACTATGTTATGTGGTCATATGTTCCTTCATATTTTCTTGGGACAAGTGGATGGACAAATGAGCGTTTGACATCAGTTCGGCTCATCGATACTCAACCCAAAAGTCAAGACATTCTATGTGCCTAAAAGTGGAGGTTCCTGGGATAATTTAGAAAAACTGAAGATATGTCCTTAGTAGAGACATAATTTCCTATGTGCAATAATCGCATAATGGTAATTTCTCACAACATATCGGAATACTGAAAAAAATTTTATGGTATGAGATTCGGAAACATAAAACGGGTGAGTCAGAATGAGACCGATAACTCCATTTTTTCAGTCATCATATTATTTGATCGAATCGATGTCGTGGATTCACTGATATGGTACCATACTTTCTTGCATATGATTCTTTTGACAGATCAACTGACCAACAAACCTAAACTCAAATTCATAATACTCCACTTAGATAAGAGTTAAGGTCTGAAATGATTTTTGCGAAGAACTGAAGATAAGTACCTACTCTTAATTTGCTGAAGTTCATGTTGGAGTCTCATTATCAAAGCCATTTCTGATTTAATTGAATTATCCCGGAAAATATTAACCAATCAACAGTTTTTGATGAAGAAAAACAGTTATCGAAAATTGAAATTTGGTATCTTTTGTGAATTTTTTGTTTATTTAAGCAAAGCGCTTTCGGCCTTTCGCCATCTTCAGTGCTTAGCTGTCATGAGAATAAAGATAATCTTGATTGAGTTGAAGCTTGTGAGCATTCTCACATGTGTTGTATGTTCCTGGTTCTCAGAATCACATTTATAATGTTGGAAACAATGAAAATTTCCTAACTCTGATCTATTTTGAAATTGTTTAAACTTTTAAAAATTGTTTTTGCTGAAATATACCAAAAATTCACACGAAATAGAGAATTTTAGTTTTCGATTTGAAATTGTCATGTACACAGCAGTAGTGAATTTTTATTATCATCTACTTAAATGATTTCTTTCGATTCGTGATAACTAGTTACACAGTCGAGCCGTTCATAATAGTTTGTGGTAGGCTGTTCAGTACACCACTGATCAACGCATAAAACATACAGAAAATTTGTAACTTAAAAGAAACGTAGCCTTTTTTCATTGTTCCCGGTAGAAACACACTGATATATCGATACTTACATCAGACATAATTGACGGTAACCCAAAACAGTTTGTATTATTATCAAGTCATCTGTCATCCTTCCAGTCAGTGAACATCGTTCCAAATTGGATTATTAATTTGAAGAATATACAGATATGCATTTCGTTTATGGTGAAACATGGGAAAATGCCAGAGCCACTGCTGAATTATATCAACATAGATATCCAAACAGACATTATCCACATTTCATGGCTGTGTATCAACGACCGAAGGAAACGTGGTCCTTCAAATTCAGTAAACACCATTGTGGTGCGAATAGAACAAGAAGAGATAATGTTACGAAACAACAAATTCATGAACGATTAGCAGCATATCCTTCTACCAGCACTCGAGCTATTCCGTATAGGTTACAAAAGTCACAATCAACAGTAAGTCGAGTAGCACGTGAACAACTATTGTATTCATTTCGCCTACAGAAGGTGTTGGCCCTAGATGCTGGTGATTATGACCCTCGTAGATTTTTTGAATGGTTTTTGAGGGTGTTTGAAGGAGCAAACGACTTTCCTAGATATGTTATATTCAGTGATGAGGCATGTTTCACAACAGATGGATATTTCATTAGTAGAAACAAAATCAGCATGGAAAGTTTTGAAAAGGCTACCAACAAAAGTTTTCAGTGAATATTTGAGTAGAAATTATCGAAAATCTTATAGTTGGACCATATCTTCTTCCTTCCCTTTTGAATGTGCAAAACTACCGATTGTTTCTTGAACATGTTTTACCTGGGCTACTTGGAAATGTACCTCTATTCTATCTCTAATCGTTCGTCAATTTCTTGATCAAACATTCCATGATCGGTGGATAGGTAGACGTGATCTCAACATTGGCCTGCAAGTTCTCCGGATTTAACTTCACTAGACTTTTTTGTGGGGATACTCGAAATCCCTGGTGTATGGAACACCTGTAGAATCTGTGGAAGATTCAACGGCAATAATTTTAGAAGCATGTACGTTACCAGGAATATTCCAAAGCGTGCGACAGTCGATGATACGAAGATTCCAATTGTGTATTGAACAAAATGGTGTTCCATCTGAATGTTTGCTTTAATTCCTTGTTTGTTTCTATATAGTGTACCCACTAAACCGTTTCTATCATTTAAGTAGATATTAATACACAATAATTGTTTTTCTTCATCAAAAATATGTTGATTGGATAATATTTTCCTAGATAGTTCAATCAGAAATTGCTTTGATAATGATACAACATAAAATTATTCCAGACTTCAACTCTTATCTTAGTGGAGTATTATGAATTTGAGGTTGGGTTTGGTTGTCAGTTGATCTGTCGAAACAATCATATGCGAGGAAGTATGGTTACATATCACGGAATCCGCGACATCGATTCGATCAAATAATATGATGAATGAACAAATGGAGTTATCGGTCTCATTCTGGCTCAACCGTACCACAGTTTAAAGCTAAAGAAGCAGTTAGCTCACTTGGCCCAAATGCATGTTCCAAGGTAACATCCACTCCAGGGAAAGAATCCAGGATGCGCAGAAGACTGTACGCGATTATCGCTCTTCGGAGTATACGAAAAATGTCAGTATTAGTAACACAGTAACACGCGGTATGCGCGAGGGATAAAAATCAGAGTTGCGCAGTGTACAAACGGGAACATAAAGATCAAAGTGCCGACGCCAAGTGAGCTAACTGCTCCTTTAGCTATAAACTGTTACCGTTCTATGTCTCCGATTCTCCCAACATAAAAAAATTCCAACATGCAGTTGATAGTATTTGAAACAAGTACGGAAAATGAGGCTTTAGCAAAAGAATCTGAATGTTTACGGAATATGAAGATATCCACTAAAGCCATTTTCGTACGTGTTGCCTTCATTTTCATTCATTTTTCAGCTTCCTAAATGAACCGAATGAAATGCCATACATATTTCGTCACCGTGTTTACATTAGTCGTTAAATATTTCATCATATAAATCACTTCTTTATTGGACATATTTGAGATATTGTAATAGACATTCTGGAAAATAAAGTTTTCCAACCCATTTTCCCGAAAAAATTGTTATATTATGTTTTTGGAATATTACTGAAGACCACTTCCATAGACGTTTAAGGAAAATTATTTGCAAAAGTTTGAATAAAATGTATTCATGAACATTTTCCAAGTGAATTATCATCAATGCTGAAAACAGAAAAACAGAAGAGAAAATCAGTGAAGACAAACAATACACCAGATTCCAGATATTTTAGGTGCAAATTCCTGCAAATATCACAGACAGACACATGCACACACAAATACGTTTTCCAATTTTCTTGCTCATATGCTCTATAATTCATGGACGATTATTGGGCTCTCCCAAAGTCGCTGGTGAGACTGAATGTATATTGCGTTCTGGTACACATTTTCAATTGCCATCCATATGGTAGTGTGTTAGGAGGCGCTGGAAAAATGTAGCAAGTCATTGCTTGTCGATTACTTTATATTACTGTTCATTTTTTCTGATATAAGTATTCTAGAAGACTATTCCGAAGGAACCGTATGCTGTCACTATAAAATTTATAGTTAATGGCGTCTCGTCAAAAAAATTTAGAACATTTATTATGAGTTTTCTGAATGAACAAGAGGAGTCTGCTAAAGTGTTGTCATGATGACTTCATCTACTAGTCCATTTAAATGCCATTTTGCGGAGTTGGCATTTTCAGTTTTCAGAGTTGGCATTTTGTGGAGCATCTACAAAAATGATATATGACGCAACACATGATTGCAAACACGAACAATCATTCAAACTCATCAACAATGAATATCCACTAGCTATTATTGAATCAAAATAGGGCCTGTTGCTCAGACAATAAAATTGGAGATAGCGGTGTGCTCATTATTTTTTATCCTTAATCAGGCTCTAATTTCAACGAACCTACCACTATCTCGGAAGTTTGAGATAGTTTTGATAAATTGAAAAAATCCAATGGCGTTGATGTGTCTAACCCCAATAGTAGAACATCAAAGGAAACCTGTTTCTGTTTGGTCTAACTTCCAACATTCTTTTCAACCGCTTGTTTTGATGAAAAACAATATAAAAAATTCCAATCTTCCAAAAATGAAACAAACCTGATGTAGAATCATCGTACCATTTCCATCATTTTCAGTTGAAATTTAAAAAAATGAATTGGAGTAAAAGATGATATCCATACTTTGAAGGAAAAATATTCTGAATTCGGACCATATGGCTTTCGTGCTCAACTGTCCAAGCAGTGGTTGGTTTTGTGAGGTTTACAAAGGAGGAGGCTTTGAAAAGGGCCTCGTCAGTACAGGTACACTATGTGATTTGATTAACGCATTGGATTGTACGCTCTCCATATTCTTTCAACGGATATGGTATACGAGGCGTAACTTTTCGTATGTCATATTAATAACGAACAACAATGTATGAATCTTATTGACAATTTAATCCACCTGAATACGGAGTTTCCACGGGACGTATTCCATTCATAGTCTCACAAATGACTCATATTTCCATCTATTGCCCTGCAAATATCTTATCAATGCAGATGATACATCTCTAGTGGGCTTCGAGAAGAATTATCGAAATTTGCTCGTTACCATGCTGAGGAATAGTCATGACTGGATATCATGACACTACCACCTATGTTTATTAATCAGTTTCTGTAAGATACTATAACACATTTGAGATTCTCACAAATTCGCAAGTTCATGGAATCAATACTCGACAGACGAATCTGCTTAGACCGCCTTGGTCCAACCTACAGAAATCTTTGGAAAATTCCTATGACGTCAGCCTGTCTCTAACATCCGATATTTACCTTTGAACAGTTTCAAACCATGTTGAAACACATTCTTGTAAATATTTTCCAGTCAGGTATGAGTCTAGGATATCGTGCAAACATTCTGTTACGTTTTTTCAGTTCTAAATTGTGGTTTTGCATCCCAGACTTTGTCGACTATCATTTGACTATCATATACAAAAGTTCCTTCGTCAACTTCGCTCCATAATTTCAGACATGACAGGTACAAGACTAAAATGTTGTTATGAGGTTGGTTTCTTCATTGATTTAACATGTTTTCTGGATGGAAATTACTCATATAACTTTTCAATGGGTTTTATGATATGATTACTGCATCAAAAAGTTGGGTTGGTATAATAATAGCTTCTTGAACTGGGTGTGAAATTATTTCGCCTATGGTTTCATCCTACCCAGCAACATTATTGGTGTTCATTATTGAATCTTGAATTTTTTTTTGAGTTACTTAATCAATTTATTTCTCCTGTTGTTTTTAGTTCTGAGTTTCTCTATAAGTTTTTTATGTTTCCAGTTGAAACTTTGGTTTATTAGTACAGTTGGCTCCATTACAGATCTACATATCTATCATAGTATATTTTTCCTTCTTTTGTTGAATATAAAGTGGCAATCATTGAACTATGATCTGACACCCGTCAGAGATATTATCATAACTATATTGCCTAAGGGGCCTCAAAAGGGGGTTGTTTGGTTGGTATTTTCATCCTCTTCCAGATGTCTGATATATTTGAAATTTTTCACACGTACCAAGAATCGATGACAATACAATTATTTCATAGCTATTTCATAGGTATTTTCACCTAGATCCCCAGAAAAAAAAATTTCAATGATACGGCGAGAGCACTGGTTTTCCACAGTATAATTTTCATTTCAAATATATGGCAAATGTACATTTGCCAAAATTTACCTATAGTTTCCATCCCTTGTGGAGGAATCAATCGAAGAGTTTGCCTCCCGTAGTCTTTTCAAGTCTTTTGCAGCAATATGAAATCAAAAGGTAAAAATAAAATTATAGTTCAACAAACTGAAAAACACGCTTATAAAACAATAAGGTCTAGGAAGTTGATAATAATAAGAATAAAGTCATCCACCAACCAATTTTCTCTTATGTTAAAGAAGCGTAGTGTGCTCTTTACCTTATTTTCCCAATTATATCAAGATAACTGATATCAAACACCTCACGCTTTTTTTAAATACGAAAATTTTTTGGTATTTTTCTTATTATTATGAACTTTTCATTCCTCATAATAATGAATCCAAATTGACACCACCTATGCATAAATCATTTCTCTATCAGTCTTCATTTTCCTATATGATACCACGGCTATACAATTAGATGCCAGATGATCTAAAAAATTCTTCCATTGGAATTTTCAAGAAAAAAAAATAAAAAACCTCTCTTGATGGCTGATATACATTTATCAGTCTTCCAGTTGTATGTCTACAATTTTAAATAAATAATTATCCATGTCCATCGATCCCCATTCTATCTGATCCGACATACTAATATATCATTACTTAGACAGGAAAGTTTTTTTTTGTGTCAAACACATTATTATATAGGTATATTGTCGGATATTGAAAATGAGCTTTCTCTTTACTCTCTATAAGCATATTTGAATATTGGTTGAGTGTAAAAAAGTACTTACTCATCTCATAACGCTCACTCTGCCCTTCTATAGTAGGCAGCAACATGAACAGCCCCAACATGAAATGTGTTTAGATTTCATGTACTAATTATTATTAATTTTAGTTTTTCCAACTATAATTTTATCTTTAACTTTTTATTTCTCTATCCGGCAACTGAGCAAGAACTGCTCAATTAACAAAACATTATTAGGTCTTCCACAGATCTGCCTGCCCCTCATTGTGGACCATCCTGGTATTGGTTTGTTGGTAGAACTTTGCGCCTGGATCTAAGTGTTTACTTTTCTTATTGCTCGTGGATTGGGGTTCCATATTTTGTACTCGGGAATGGAATGAGTGTAACTGGATTCATCACTTTGTTCACCCGTGGAATAAAGGAATCCTCATGGGATTTCCTGACACCAATTTGGACCCGAGTTTCTAAGAATGGTTTGTACATCTGGGATATGGCTCTCGTGCGATGTGACTCATGACTGGGATTCTGAGTCGAAGTCTTAGACTGACTGACTAGAACTTGGACTTAATGAACAGACTTTTTGTCTGCTTCCGCAGGTTCCCGGAACTGCTCGTTTTCCCTGTCATTCAACACCTTATAAGGACCTCAGTAGCTTTGTTCCACCCTCCTGTCGGTATCCTTGACTTCTACTCGTCCTGCTTTTCGGGTGATCAGTCCTCCTCTGAGATGTGTGGAATTCGATTCTACATGAAACAAAAAAAAAAGGCAGTTGTTTTCAAAATATAAACCAATTTATGACCTTACTATTTATCTCTGAATTTTTTTTTTCTATTATCGCCATGAAGATATTCTTAATAAAAAATAATCATAAACGGCATGAACTACTCTGTGTCAGCGAACTCTTCAAATCCATACTACCTCGACCATACTCGACTCATCATGTGTAGTTTGGAATTAAATATCACAATATTGAGATGAGTAATGAACCGTACTTATTGCATTTCTGATGAATATTCATTTCTTGTTTGTTCATCACACTTCAGCAAAATTGATTTTATATTTATCAAATAACTGTTCTGGTTTTGAAGTTGATTGGTCTGAATAATTTCTCGTCGCCCAAAAGCATGTTTTGAATTTCCCTGTTAAACAATAAATTATTATATTATCCTCTCAGTTCGCTCGTACTCATTCTGTCTGTGGGATTGTTCTCTCACACCAATAGAATACTATTTTCTACGTTTGTGCATTTTCTGGAACCCATTCATTCTTCGTGACTAGAATAGCTGTCTAGAGACTTACGATGAATCTAATTCGGATAATCTGGCATTCAGAATAGTTGCTGTCACGATCAGAAATTTCATGCACTAATTTTCGCAGGCCTACACTATCTCTTTGTCAGTGACTTATTTCGGTACTTCCGATGAAAAACACGTGGACATAAAATGTTCCTCAATTTTGCAAAATATATTTGATTATATTTCTGTCCTATTCGAACTATGTTTTTTGTTTGATTTTGGGATCCTTATACCGTTAATAAATTGAAGAGAAAAAACATATTATTTCATTCGCCCACTACAGTAACATTGTGGTATGTTCAATGTCCCACCCGGTCAATTAGATTTTTTATTATTTACTTCAATCATATGACGAACTTGACTTTTACCCCATTATCGTCGTTTGTATTTCCTGCTTCTCCTGCTATTTCAAATAAATTTGCAGAAATGTTTCCCTACATTACTCTTGAGATCGTGACCTTCATTATCACAAAACATTTCGAAATTTCCATAATATCGCTTTATATATTCTAAAATAATCATCTATAATCATTTAATTTAACGCAATAAAGGTTTACCCTGTCATTGCATCTTACAATGAATCTCAAAATTACTCGGAGGCAAGTAAATCACCCCACAGGTGACTTCGAAACGGATATTTCCCTGACTATATAACCATTGCGTATTTCGTCTCGTAAACGTGTCAATTCTCGTCACAATATATCTCGAGCTTTCGATGAAATACATCACATATTCTCATATAATCATCAATCAAGCTCAAACAAAAATCATTACCTTTTCTCAAAAATACACTGGAAGATCAAGCATAAAAAATAAATCTCTAAAGGTGGGCTTTCTTTTCTCTTCTTGGGTACACTTTCCCAGCCTTCCCTCATTTCGTGTATTCTTCTTTGAACATACATCTTGAAATCCCACGGGATATTTCGGATAATTCACGAGTCAATCACTCGAAACACATTTTACATTTTTCCCAACGAAAAAATATTCAACTATCATCAGCAATAAGGTATTAAACACATATTTGTCAGTTCGTCATAGGAATCTAGTCCTCACTTATGCTCTGAAAATTTTAAATAAATGAAAATTTTTACTTTTACATACTGAACATACCATAACCAATTTTTCCCATTTTTCTTCCATATTTGGGGTGAAATTAATTTATAATCTGCTCTCAATTGAATTTAAATATATCCATACTTCATTAGAATAAAACCTGGAGAATAAAACCGTGTAAAAACTAACCTACTTATATTATGAAGTATATATGAAATCATCATGTGAAATTCATACTAAGTTACTATTTAACTGAGAACGAATTCCAACATTGAAATGAAATGTGAAATACTATATATTTTCCCCGAAAACAATTTCAAAAAGTTAAATTACAAAAAGATTATTTCATAAAATAATCTTGAAATGAACGAAAACGATCGGTGTAATGCACTTTATTGCGTTTTCAAACCAATTTCCTACTGAAATCAAAAGATGTTTGAATTATCATTCACAATCCAGAAAAAAAAATCTTATCTTTTTAATCAAATGTTTATCAAAAGTTTCTAGCAAAGATATTTGCACGACTCACTGGAATTATCCATTTGCAGTATCTAAAAAATAAAAGAATCACGAAAAACGTTATTGAAAATTGTTCTTACTTTTTATACAAAAACTGAATTGAAAAATAAATTAAAATGGCTTTCATGAAAAGAATAATTCGAAACAGAAAATTGAAATTCTAACATAAAAAATACCCATTATTACACTTGTACCTTCAAATAATATATATGAAATTTTTACTACTTTCATACTTCCATACTTCTCATCATCAGTTTATCAACAGAATTAGACCGGAATTATAAAAAAAAATACAAAATTTCCAGAAACTAGCTCGAGGTACTTAAATGATATTTATTATGTCCAAATATTAGAGATGGTCTTTACCATAGTTCTCAAAGGGGGTTGGTAGCTCAGGATAACTTTTGTGATAACCAGATTATGATCTCAAAAACCAAAAACATACATACAATATTTATTAACTCAATATATACAATAACTATACTCACACCTATAACTATATTACAATGCTCCCAACAGGGCAGCTCAGCAATTAGGTCTAATCTACTGTATCACTATACTCAATATGGTATTTACTTCTGAAATGATTCTCAACCACTAATTTCGCGATAGTGCCAGCAACCCAAGTAGCACACATAGGTCATGATTCAGTTGTACAGACGTCTACTAGACCTTTCGCAAAAGTCCATAACTTATGTCTTGTAATATGCTAATGTATGCCAGTGCGACAAAAAGGCACACTCTTGCGAAGTCACATCGACGTTATAAAGTAGTGGTAATGACTTGCCAATATAGACTTATATAAGGCAGTCGAAAAAGGGTCGTTCTGTGGTCTTAGTGTAGTCATTATATCATTATGCATGAAAGTCATAATCTTTCCAATATAGTATTACAATATGTATACCATATCGAAAGATTTTATATAATATCAATATAATTGATTTGTTGAAAATATAAACACTATGTTCATAAAATCAGATGTGGAATCATCTGCGACTGAAAGATAAACCTTCCTTCACATGTGCATGATACTCTGTGACCGTGATAGTTATCGAGATAAAAATGATTTTCATCTATGTGTCTTTAAGAATTGTTCTGAAACTCTAGTGACCAAGCAAATCCATTTTTACGATCAAAATCCAATTCTGCTCACTTAAAATTCATGCGCCTCGAAAATGAAGAGAGATAAATATTTATTTTCATTTCAGAAAAAATATATTTCATCAATTTTTCTCATTAATCATTGAAATATGTAGACCATATTACGAAAGATACTTGATTAGCACATCTCCAATGATTTTTAAATTGATATAACACCCAGGGTCCCATATTTTTTATTATGAATATTTTTGTTCCAATATGGCTACCAGAATGATGTTATCAATCAATCGAAAACCATGGATGCCGTCATACGAGTGTCTCAAAGATATCGCAATATCTTAGATAAAAAAGTTCCACTAACGTCGTAACGCTATCAAAACAGAGTGTATAAGCATTCCGCTAGTTCCGCCTAATGGAAAACGCTGAACATAACTGACATCTACAATGGAGGTTATGTTGATGTTGAACAGTTATATCTAAATATTTTTAATTTATCACTCGAAGTGCACATACATTTTATTTATGTCTTTTTTTGTCGTGCAAACAATTGAAGGAACTGGATGAACTTAATTTTTTTGCAGTGTCCCGATAGACTAATTGATTATTTCAGATGTTAATTTTGGGGTAGGCACTCATCCTTCCTCTTTATATGTTTCTATACGCTCCAGTTCTCTTGTTAAGGCAGATGGGATTTTTGTTTTGGCATTTTAATCATTCATACCGAACTGAATATTCTACATACATAACACAATATACCTGTTACGAATGATTTCTGGTGAGTACTCTCTTTTGGAAAACATTCTTCTTTGCCCCATTCATCTTTATGAGTTCTCAATTAAAACGGGAATAGATAATCGAACAACTATCTGAATGAAAATGCAAATTTTCAATTTCAGTTTTTTTTTCGAGTTAGGGCCTTTTCAGAATATCTTTTAGATGTAGTCCAATGTCCAGCGTGGCCTTAGCCGGGAAAGTAGTTGTTTTCTGTTAGACATTCACAAAAAATAACTTCATTTTAATCGTGGATTTTTCAATTCACAGAAAAATCTTTTTATCAATATTCAATTGAGAATGTTTTCCTTTTCAACATGAATACCCCACAAGAGGTTATCTTGACGATGGAAGATAGTGACTGAAGTTTATCTTTCAGTCGCAGATGATTCCACATCTGATTTTATGAACATCCTGTTTATATTTTCAACAAATCAATCTATCATACCCCATGACAGGTTTTAATGTCAGAAAACACTAATTTCGAAGTGTCTCTCCAAAAGAAATTATTTTAACTTTTTCCATTTTTGCAAAGTGAGATTGCTTCTTGAAAATGTGTTTGTCATTCCTTCCGGTCTTCCTGATGATCGTGGAAGCGTGAAATAGATTTTCGTCGACAAAAATGTATTGAAGACCTAGTGAATGCGATGACTCTCCTGCGTCAATGTTACGAATGATTTCTGGTGAGTACTACCTTTTGGAAAACATTTTTCTTTGCCTCATTCATCTTTATGAGTACTTGATTAAGACTGGAATAGAAAATCAAATAACTATCTGAATGAAAATGCAAATTTTCAATTTCAGATTTTTTCTTTTGAGTTAGGGCCTTTTCAGAATATCTATCATATATAGTTCAATGTCCAGCGTGGCTTAAGATGAGAAAGTAGTTGTTTTCTGTTAGACATTCACAAAAAATAACTTCATTTTAATCGTGGATTTTTCAATTCACAGAAAAATCTTCCTATCAATATTCAATTGAGAATGTTTTCCTTTTCAACATGAATACCCCACAAGAGGTTATCTTGACGATGGAAGATAGTGACTGAAGTTTATCTTTCAGTCGCAGATGATTCCACATCTGATTTTATGAACATCCTGTTTATATTTTCAACAAATCAATCTATCATACCCCATGACAGGTTTTAATGTCAGAAAACACTAATTTCAAAGTCTCTACAAAAGGAATTATTTTAACTTTTTCCATCTTTGCAAAGTGAGATTGCTTCTTGAAAATGTGTTTTCCATTTCTTCCGGTCTTCCTGATGATCGTGGAAGCGTGAAATAGATTTTCGTCGAAAAAAATGTTTTGAAGACCTAGTGAATGCGATGTCTCTCCTGCGTCAATGTTACGAATAATTTCTGGTGAGTACTCTCTTTCGGAAAACATTCTTCTCTGCCTCATTCATCTTCATGAGTTCTTAATCAAGACTGGAATAGAAAATCAAATAACTATCTGAATGAAAATGCAAATTTTCAATTTCAGATTTTTTCTTTTGAGTTAGGGCCTTTTCAGAATATCTATCAGATGTAGTTCAATGTCCAGCGTGGTTTTAGCCAGGACAGTAGTTGTTTTCTGTTAGACATTCACAAAAAATAACTTCATTTCAATCGTGGATTTTTCAATTTACAGAAAAATCTTTCTATCAATATTCAATTGAGAATGTTTCCCTTTTCAACATGAATACCCCACAAGAGGTTATCTTGACGATGGAAGATAGTGACTGAAGTTTATCTTTCAGTCGCAGATGATTCTACATCTGATTTTATGAACATCCTGTTTATATTTTCAACAAATCAACAATATACCTATCCAACAAAAATAACATTACCAACAAAAATAATCTAACCTAGATACATAATGTAATCATCACGACCAAAGTTCATCAGTTGATAAAACTACATTACATGAGTACAATATGTAGTCGTTGAAACGTTGTCATAATAACCTCACATCAACTGCTCTTAAGTTCTACTTAACGACACAGACAATTTATTTACATACAAACCACAGTACAACTACATCTCGAGAATTCCTTATTGTACTCTCGTTATATCTATTACACGACGTCATAGCAACGCCTGAAGGTTATAAAACGCACATTAACTTTTTGGTTTTAAAACATACAAATACGTGGTCTTCAAGACGGTATAAGAAGTAATTATGTTAATTTTATGACTCTGTGCTACTTGGGAACACTCTCATATCAAACGCACATTGTCCGATGTGATCCAATCCCAAGAAAGTTGAGGTAGAATAACATTCAAATAAAATGAATATGAGCGAGCAAACCCTGATGAGGAGAATATGAGTTGATCAGCTTCAGAGGGCATATTTCTGACAAAATCTTTGATAACAAAAAAGGTCCCGAATATTTTGGGGATCGGTAGATCAGTACGTTGGTTTCTATATATTGATAAGTGATTTCAATGTTGCTCATGTATGACTTGATAAAAAATTCTACCCCTTCTGGGTGTGCAAAGTCTTCCACTGCAGCTCGTATATATTGCAAATATTGAATTGACGCGGCCGATACTTGATGAAAATCCATATTAAAAAAAACAAAAGACACTCACTTCACTAAATGATTTCCAATATGAATACCCCACAAGAGGTTATCTTGACGATGGAAGATGATGACTAAAGTTTATATCACAGTCGCAGATGATTCCAAATCTGATTTTATGAACATCCTGTTTTCAACAAATCACGACAAGTATTTCGCTATACAATAGCTCCTCCAAGTCAATCACGATGTATCATATCAAATATCCGCGCCAATTAGTAGCAAGTATAATGGATTTAAGGAATATCAAGGATATTGAGGATTACCCATAAGGTATTCATTAGGAATGGGGCTAAGTAGAACGGATATTATATACATGACCTGTTTAATCTTCAGTAAAACAAATTCATCAAAGGAGAATTATTTGAGTTGATCTGGTCATCGAGCAAATATTGCGACTTTTTGCATTAATTTCTGAACTTTCTAGAAATTGAGTTAATAACCTTTCATTTCTGTATGTTATATTTCGAAATCAATAACAAAGCAATGGTTTTCAGTCAAGAGATGAGTAGCAAAAGTTGAATCTATTTTTCCATTGACGAAACAGTTCATATGTTCTGATAATCGTTTTTTGAATGTCCTGCCTGTTCGGCTAATGCAAAAACTAGCACACGAGCCCCAAATTAATTTATATACTCCACATTTTTTCGATTTCTCAGTTCTATCTTCATTGTGCTATATAAATTTACTTAAATTATTATATTGATGTTATTTGTACGCAAAAAATAGAAACATTCTCAGTAGGATGGCCTGAATATGTAGTGACTTTGGAATTATGTTTTTCGTTTTGAGTAGAAAACACTTCTATTATAGCTTTTTCATAAAGTTTTCTTGAAAGAATATTATCCATCAAGTTTGGACTATAACCGTTATTTATAGCAATATGTTCAATTATATTAACATCTTCGAAATAAAAAACATAATTTCAAAGATATTACATATTTACGCCATCCTACCAAAAAAATTTCAACTTTTTCTGCGAAAAAATAACATTGATATCGCATATAAAACAGATAATAATTCAAGTAAATTTATTACGAACAATAAAGATAAATGTGGGTATAGGAATCAACTTGTGGCTCTTGTGCTAGTTTTTACATAGGCCAAACAGGCAACAAATTTAAAAAACTATTATCAGAACACGGGAACTGTTTTGTCAATGAATAAACAAATTCAACTCTTCATCTCTTGACTGAAAAACATTGTGTATTACATACAGAGAAGAAATGTTATAATCTCGACCTTCAAGACCGTTTAAAAATTAATAAATGCAAAAAGTCAAAATTTTTGCTTAATGACCAGTTTAACTTGAATAATTCTTCTCTGTTGAATTCGTTTTAATGAAGATTAAACAAGTCATGTATATAATCTCCGTTCTACTCAAAGTCATTCCTAATAAATACCTAATGGATACTCCTCAACATTTCTAATTAGATTTATTATACCTGCTACTACCCGGTTTGATTATTTAACATGAAACATCGTGATTGATGAGTAAGTATTATTTCTACTTGGAAAAGCTCTTGTATAGCGAAACAGGTGTCATGGTTTCGTAAGCCCAGTTAAGTGAGAATCATTCAGAGAAGTGAGTGACTTTTGTTTACGTTTGTATTGTGTTGTGATTACCTTTCGCCTGAAGGCGATTTGCAGGATATTTTGATGAATAGTTATGATGCTGTTAGTGTTATCGGGACAACCAAATTTTCAACAACAATGCTTAGTGAATGCAGATTTTTTTTGCAATATATGATGTTCAATATTTTGTCTATGAAATATGGCGCATCAGTTTATAATTTAATGTACAGAATTAAAACAAAATTGAACATGATTTTATCTCTATATGAACTTCAGATAAATTGATGGAATATGTTGACTAGTCACCACCTACCACTGAAACCTTCGAAAAAAATAAAATATCAATATTTTGTATTCAACAACAGTTGAATAGAAGGGGTACAACAATAATAGGTCAATAAATTTGGTAAAGTCACGGAGAGGGATTCAGGAGACATGCGTGTGCAACACGCATAATCCTGCTTTTCCAGTCAGCTCCTTAACTATACATGAATCATATAATATTTGTTATATAATATACAACAATTATATTGCTTGTGTAGTAGAATAATATAATCTAATAGATAGAAAATAAGCATGAAAAAATATTGAGGACAATAATGGTATTTAAAAAATTGTTTAACTTTTATATTTTATGAGAGAATAAAGCCTGAAAAATGGTAGTTTCAATTTTTTCAAATGAATGATCTTTCAAACAGTGTCGTGGTGTGCAGGTGGGGAGTTATTATATCGTTGTGACTGATATTCACTTCGTATTCATCTTCACGAAAACGAACTTTATCGTAAAGATACTGGTGTTATTTTGTTCATAATGATATTGTGGGATGAGGTTTACAGATTGCGATACGAAACGATTTTCCATTGCCAGTTATTGCATCTGACTGAGCTTATGAGAAATGTGCAGAAGTTTACGAATACCATACACAGAAAGAAATATTGGACCTGATATTAATGATTACTAATGATTGACTGCAAAATCATTGTCCCAACGTATTTTTCCTTGAGGCCATGACCAATCATAAGGAAAATGAGTCCCTTTTTTATTGCTTAAATAATCAACGAAATTATTACGAATAGGTTACCATGTCCATTACAATAACGTTATTTCATGATTAATGTTATATTGACTTGAGGAAAATACCTTTGGCAACTTTGGACGGAACATAAGAACCCGTGTTTCGATCGGATTGAGTTGCAGTTCTAAAATCATGAAAGAATCATTGAGATTTTGAAGTTCAGATTTGATAACAGCAACAGCTCCACTCAGCACTTCCGGTTTGAATGATACATAGTTGGGTATCATCAGCGTAAGCATGATACTTGCACAGATTTATCTTAGTCAGAATATTTCAAGTATATAAACTTAATAGTATAGGCCCACATATAGTTTCTTGGAAAACACCACGCCTTAATTTCACCGATTCAGAAGTTTCACCATTTGATGTCTGTTTGTGAACTATTCTTGCATCATCTTAACAGCTGCTTTTGAGAAGCCAATATAGTTGAGAGGGATATTGGTATGTTAAAATTCAATGAGTCGAACGCCTAACTGTGGTCCAGTATGATAAATAACAACTGAACAACTGAACTGAAACGTTGACATTAAATTTAGGTTACTGATGTCCGATTCGTTTCATTACAATGTTTTCCAATTACTTTGTGGAAAAAATACTTATGGGTCGGAAATCTTTGTAGTCCTGAAAGTCAGCTGTTTTGGAAACAGGTATAAGATACCTACTCCAGGATATCTAGTGAAATGATGTAGGTATATGAACGTTTCATTTGATTTCCACCAATAGTTTCATGTTCATAATACAGTGTTGTTTTGACTTCTGAACGCGGAGGTGTGCACTCTAGTTGATTTGAGACGAAATTGAGAGATCAAGCCAACTAACCTTAGTGATGGCACACTTCCCGAATATATATCATTGATAACTAGGTAGTTCACCTCTGCGCGGCTCACTACGCACAGTCTTGAGCCTACAAAAAAACAACATACCTAGGCTTTCAATACGTACAACTCATTTGGTTTGAATATGCCAGACCAATTATGGGTATTTCGTGAAGAGAGGGGACTCTGTGCATCATGCAATTACGAGCTAACTTCAGTTAGGTGAGTTTGTTTGATCGTTCAATTGTATTTCAGCAAACAGTTCTTGATATTGATTTCTGCAGAAAAGACTATTACGAAGCTGGTCTGATGGAAAAAATGGGTAGGTACGATGAGATCAGTCAGATAAAAATTACTAGAGAAAACTTGAATTACTCAAATGATTAATTTACATGTCGAAAACACTGTATCTGTAATATATATATATATATATATATATTAATTTGAGGATCACAATACTGTGTTGATAGTCGCTACGCTAACTGCAGGATTTTTACTTTCAAGTTATATCACATTTGTGTATCAGTCAATCTATACAGTACGGTCCATAGGTATGGATTAAATTCATTTTTAGCGTTATTATGTATTTTGTTCAAAAACCCTGAAACAGGTCGATTTCTATCGTCAATTTGACAATTTACAGTATGAAAATATCACCCCCTCCTTGCACCCCTCCTGAATTATGAGCACTCCCTCAAAATTTTTGAAATAGATGGGGGGACGTGTGGCATTTTTTTCGAAAGGGATTTCCATTACCTGTTCAGAAATATTGAGTTTTATGAATTTGGTGCTATCATAACTGAGAAAACTTATTTTCAAAATGTTAAATTGTGATACTTTACGTAGAATGAAAGAAATAATGTCACATAATGTTTAGGAAGTATTTTTCAATATATTATACATTCAAATTAAATATTAAAAATGACCACCATTCACTTCTTGACAATGAGCAAGTCGATTTTGGAATTCTCGTACAATATTTTGTAGGGCTTCAGGGGTTATTTTTTTAATTTTTTCCGTTGTCCTAACTTTTGGATCTGCAATATTGTCTGGTCTATTGAAATATACTTTTGATATTGATCAACCCCATAAAAAATAATCGAGAGGAGTCAGATCGAGGGATCTAGGCGGCCATTCAATCGTTCCACGTCTTTCAATCCACCTATTGGGAAAATCTTCGTTCAAATAATTCCTAACACTACGTTTGAAAAGCGGTAGAGATCCGTCTTGTTGGTACCAAATTGATCTATCTATTGCATTTGGATCATTAACATCAGGAAAAGTTATTTTTAATGTAGGCTGCAAAAAGTTCAACAAAAAATCTAGATAAACCTAACCATCAACTGTGCCTTCAAAAAAATAAGGGTAAATAATTCTGTTGTTAATGATACCAGCCCAAACGTTAACTTTTTAGGATGATGTGCGTGAGCCTCACACATCCAATGAGGATTTTATCTGCTCCAATATCTACAGTTTTGTCTATTAACCATTCCATTTAAATGAAAGATCCATCAGAAAAAAAAATGTTAATGAACTGCAAATCTGCTTCCATTCTGTCCATCATCAGTTCACATTATTCTTGCCTTATATCAGGATCATCCTTTAACTCCTGAACCAACTGAACTTTATGAGGATGGTAATTTTCTTCAGCGATTGAGGAAAATCCGCATATGACAAGTAGACAACTTGCCGCCGACAATGATGTGAGTAAATCATCGATATTGAGAGTTTCACATCTCAATATCGATGATTTACTTACATCATTGTCAGCGGCAAGTTGTCTACTTGTCATATGCGGATTTTCCTCAATCGCTAACAGTACATCTAACTTTTTTCCTCATCCAATTTAACATTTTGACCTGGTTTTGGAATAGTCTTTACATGTCCAGTTTCACAAAGTTTTGTTTCTATTTCGCTAACTGTAGACTGTGAGACGTGTTGGCCAGGGTATTTATTATTGAACATTTCACAAACTACCTTCTGAGTTCTTGTTAAATTACCGCATCCAATCATAATTGAAATGTCTATTCATTGAGCTTCGGATAAATGAACCATAGTTGAGAAAAAATATACACACAAATATTTTTCGATACACTGACTTGTGTCAGCAACTTATAAATATCGAAATAACACCAGTCTACTAGATTGAGATAACATTATTTATATGGGTTTTGTAGATAATTTTTTGGTGTTTCGAACGACTTTCTCCTGACGTTCAGCAAAACAGATAAGAAATACATGATTATTTCTTATGGGGTTATTAAAAATCAAAAGTATATTTCAATAGACCAGACAATATTGCAGATTTGAAAGTTAGGATAACGGAAGGAATTAACAACTTAACCCCTGAAGTCCTACAAAATATTGTACAAGAATTCCAAGATCGACATGCTTATTGTCAAGAAGTGAATGGTGTTCATTTTGAACATTTAATTTAATCGTAAAATATATTGAAAAATACTTCCTAAACTATGTGACTTATTTTCTTCATTCTACGTAAAGTGTTAAAATTTTACATTTTCTAAAAAAAAGTTGCTGAACAGAGAATGAAAATCCTTTTCGAACAAGGTACTACACCATCCCCATTCTCATTAAAAATTTTTGAGGGGGTGCTCATCATTCAGAGTGGGTGCAACAACGGGAAAATATTTCCATACTGTGAATAGTCAAATTGACAATAGAAACCGACATGTTTCAGTTTTTTCCAAACAAATGGATAATAACGCTAAAAATGAATTTATTTCATAACTATGGACCGCAGTGTATAATGTGGCTGGTAACATGATAAAGCGACATGGTTGTCGAATGCCGCCAGACAGAATTTTATCGTTTTTCTTTTTGAAATATTTTTAATTGTAATGAATATACTATTATCATTATCATAGTTTGGATCTGTGAGATGGTGTCTGTCCATTCAAAGTGATTCGATTGAGGAATATCCCCTCACGTATCTTCTGAATTTGGTTCCATTCATCTACTCAAATTCAGTAAGATGATGCATGACCTGACATTTTTCAAATCAAGAGCAATATTTTCGGGTGTAATATAACTAGTGAAATCAACAAACCGATGAAAATAGAACGAGTGCGCAGCGGAAGGTTGATTCGGTGAAAGAATATTATCAGATAAAAAAACTTCTGAACGTCAAACTGGCAGTCTACAATTTTTATAAGAAACAGTTGACTATCAACATGCGGTAATAATGGATATGGAAGCCTCTTCTACTCGGCCAATCACATTAGTCGGATATTTGAGGACGGAAAGATCTTATGGTTACGGAGATGGGCAGTTGCGTTTCAGACTTTCGGACAGTCACATCTGTCGAGACATTTTTTTTCAGTTATGTAGAGACAGGCCTTGCCAACCTGGTTTTTTTCTGGCCGATTTAAATTTTCCATCATTCAAGAATTATTACAGTTTTAAATAACGTTCATTTTGATTGAATTGAAAACACAAAAATTCAGCATATGATTATCCTGCCATTTGAAATCATATTCAGTTAATTTGAGATCCTAAAAGCCACAGAATATTACATCTCAATAAAATTATCAATCGTTATTAATGAGCTCGAATCTGTATTTTATTTCTGATGGATGATACAAAATACTTGAAGGAAAATCTGAACTTATTGAGTAGAAAGTTACAGTTCTGTGAAAGTGTTACCAGGATCTGGATTTATCCCAGTCTAGAGATGGTCCGGGGACTTGGAAGTAGATGGAAATATGTCTGTGACTCACAGGTAAAATCTCATATCTGCATGTACCAGCGCACGCAAATTATGGATTTTTAGATTTGAGTTTAATTTGGAATTCGCTCGGCCAACATCAGTTTCATATTGATAATAACAATGATGTCAGGTGGCCTAACTGGGTCATTTCAATGAATAATGTTTTTTCTTAGATAAAAGGCCGCTTGATACACACCCATAGAATCGACATATACATATTTAACACTCGTTCTGGTTGTCATGTATTATTAGATTCTGAAGGAAATATCTGATGAGTAAGATGAGTTTCAGCGATATAAATATTGGAATAGCATTTTGAATTAATGAACCTAATATGTATAAGAATAAACTGGCCTTTTATTGAAAGATACCATTATCAAACGCCTCTCAATTTTGGATACACATAAGAAAAAACTTGAACTCAAGTTGAGGAGGTCGAATATACAGGGCGTTCATGAAGTGTGGAAATGCTCTATTATCTTACGAGTTGATCATTTTCGGAGATAAATCTCAGACAGGTCGATTTTGTATTTTAGTTTTCCACCTTTTGATCTTTCACTTACCAGCTTACAAGATATGACGTCATCGATATTTTTTTGGCGTTAAAAGGGTATATTTCAATATCAAAATTTGAAAGCCTATATTTTGCTGAGTTCAACCATATATCATATGTAACACTTCAAGTTACAGTATACTGAGTATCAAGAAACCGGTATTCATATTCCTTAACATTTTTTCCATTATAAATTTTGCAATGAAAACCTGAGAATTACTCAGTAGTTAGTACGAGTACTCATATTGCTAAAGTTGAGTGGGCTATGAAAACAGCTGAAAGCCCTCAGCAACCAGAAAATAAGTTCTCAGTTACCATTGCATATGCCAGTATCAAATTGATTTGTTGTGTAGCATATCGATTCATAAGTCTTCAATAATACTTTTCTGAAAAATATTATCATAAAATAAATTATTTGAAATTACGATGGTGCTGTCAGAAAAACAGCGAATAGAAGTTTTGATGATCTTAGGTTGCGGCGATCGTGAGAGAACTATGGCGGAAGTATGCGATATTTTTAATGAAAAATATCCTGAACAAGAACCAACAAGCAAATCGACCATAAGGAAAATATTACATAAACGTAATGAGATTGGAAATGTTAGATATAATCCTAAGAGTGACAAGCCTACCGTTGCCGAAGACACTCAATTGAATGTATTACTTGGAATTGAAGAAAATCCTCATTGTTCAATCACAACTTCATCTGACAACAATGAGATCTGTCGTAGTGCTGTGCAGAAAATTCTGAGAAAAGCCAAATTGCATCCATATTAAGTTAAACTTATATATGAATTCGATGAAGCGACTTCGATAGACGCATGGAGTTTTGTGAAATCATGCGAGAAATGTGTAACAAAAATAATGGCATTGAATATAATGTCTTCTTTTAAGAAGAATAATTTTTTTATATAAACGGTACCGTGAATACGCGAAATTGTCATTATTGGGCAACACAAACTCCCAATTAGACGATGGAAGCGTATACCCAATATCCCAAAAAATACCTGTGTGGGCTGGGATTCTTAGGAATACCATTGTAGGACCAAATTTTTTCGGTGGTACTATGACGGGTTAAAATTATTTGGAAATGTTACAAACTTATGTAGTTCCATATTCAATTGTGACATGTCCAGACATTAATCAACCTTGTCGAATAGTTTCTACTATTCGGTTCCATCAAGATGGATCAGGTCCATATTATGCTCGAGTGGTTGGAGATTTTCTCAATGAAACCTTTCCCAATCGCTGGAGTGGACGACGCGGTCAGATTGAATGGCCCGCTAGGTCCCCAGATTCAACTCCCATGGACTTTTTTTTCAGAAGTTATTCGAAAAATATATTGTTCATAAATCGACCTATAAATTTGAAAGACCTTAAATAGAGAATTCAAACTGAAATTCAACGAATCACCCCAGGGATGTTGTCAAATGTAATCCAAGAATTCATCAGACGTTTTGGATATTGTCAACTAACCCAAGGAGCTCAGTTCGAGCATTTGTTGTGAATTTTTTATTTGTTTATTTTTACTACTTACTTATGATATTTTCACTTATAATTGCACGAGAGGTTTGTTTTTTACCGGGTAAATCTATCAAGAACCCGACACCGAAGGTGGAGCGTTTTTAGGTTGACAGTTCTTCGAGTCAAATTGCTGAAGGAAACAGTTTAGAATTTGAACAACACAAATTTACCCGATATCAATACAAATATCGAGTGAAATTCGGCAGGACAATTTACTGAATTAGGAATTTAGAAACATATCAATGCAAACTTTATTCAATTTGGCAACCAACACCGCGATCAAGATGTCTTAAAACCCTGGTGAATGAACTGATTCGATATTGCTTAGATTTTCGAGGGGACACCACCTGTTACTTCAACAGAGCTTCTCTCTGTGGTAGATGGCGCCGTCCAAAAATGTTTGTTTATATTCTCGCTTAATGTCAGAACTTAATTTCTGACATCTGCAGCATCATATGAAATTATTTTCAGTGTATTGTCGGTGTCAATGAGTTTTCCGTCTGAAGAGAGGAATCAAATGATTTGAAATATTGCTTAGCTTATTCCTGAGTTTGTTCTTCGTAAAAATCACTCGTTCATTAGTGGGTGAGGAATTGTTTATTTTCAGGTAGTGTAGTGTGTGAGGATACTTTTTGTAGAATGGGCCACATTTGTATTTTCTGTGGACAGTATAAGGCCGCAGATTCGAATATTCACCTGTATTCAGTACCAAAAGCAAGTACAAATCTTGACAAATTGACTAATAATTATATTTCCATAGTTCATCATATTGTATGCATTGAATTTTATATTTTCTGCAATTTGATGACAATTTCATTTCCAATTCTCCGTCTGTCAAAATGAAGTTAACCTCAAACTCAAATGGGACAAAATACGAAAAACAACACGACAGTGCTTTCTTCGTGCAATGTTCGGGGGCTTCTAATTCTAGCTCTGCTATCGGTGAAGTTTGACAGATGTCTCTGTCCAACCAATAGCGAAGCTAGATTTAGAACCCGTGAACAGTTCGTCTCAAAAAGAAAGCTGACGAAATAAATATAACCTGTTACTAAATTGGAACTAAAACGAAATTGGCGCCATCTGACACGCTAGTGATCTCTATTATCAAGTAGGCCGAGTGTCACCAAGTCGATCCCAAACTTCTACAGGTATGAGTGCAAGCACCAGGGTTTTTAGACATCTTAACCGCGATAATTGATAAACAAATGAATGAGTAGAAAAATCACCAGTGCATTTGTCGCTGTAGAAGTCTCAGTTGATTTTTGCCGCTATCAAACTGACAATTGCACTGTGGCATATGCGATTGTCATTGCAAAATAAATAATTGAATGAATGTTAAGAAATATGAACACTGGTTTGCTCAATACTCAGTATACTGTTACTCGAAGTGTAACATATGACGTATGTGATATGGTTGAAATCAGAAAAATATGAGCTTCCAATGTTTGATATAAAAATATACCTTTTTAATTTAAAAACATATATCGATGATCAATTTTTTGAAAAAAAAAGGTGGAAAACTAAAATACAAAATTGACTTTTTCGAACTTCACCTCCGTGAATGATTGACTCGTGAGATGATGGAGCGTTTCTACACTTTATGGACGCACTGTATAGCGTGCTGTGCTGTGCTTTCGCAGTTTTTCGTTCAGTAGCATAACTTCACACATTATAGATAGTGGGTAGATATTTTTTTCCTGGGGCTCCGAAAATAAACATTGAATAACCTTCGGAAGGATATCTTCATAATCCTCTCTACATAGATGAGCATGGACACCGTCCAACTCGAACCAGGGGAAAAATATTTGGGATGGAAAAATTAAACCAGCCCTTCAAGAGTAACAAGATCACCATGAGAACATATCCAAATATCGAGTCGGCAAGAATTTGGGCCTGCAAATCCATCGAGACAATCACACCATTGGAGGATTGTCAAAAGAGACAAATAGTGGACAAAAGATTCATTAAAAATGCACATCCTGATGGAATGGCCCTTTTTCAATCAAGGCACAAGATTCAAACAGCACAAGTATACTCGTCCAAATTTTATAATTCCTAACTTTCCGCAGAGTCAGACGTATCTGATATATGACGAAATAACCATCTATATGGAAGTTGGCATGGATTGTCAGGTGAATATCTATCTTTCAACGTTCTGCGTAGTATTTGCTAGGAAAGTAGTTGTTTTCCGCCTGTCGGTCTACCAATTGTTTCAATTTATATTGAACCTTTTGTGAAGACGACTTTGTGTGTGCTTTAGGCATTTAGGCATTTCAATTCATTTGAATGATCCCGATAATTTCTCATCCAGTGGGGGAAATTGATGATATAAAAAATATGCAGCTTTCTCATGTATTTGTGTTATTCAGTCATACTATCTGAATTCTAAATATGTTGTAGATTTGTAGATTTCATTGTTGCGATACAAAAGAGTTTACTTGCCCAATATTGGCATCAAGTTCATTTCAATACCAGTGACCTAACTCAGTGTTCTTTCCTGATCTCAGGAATGATATCGCAGGAAATGGAAACTTGAACAGAAGGGATGTTTGAGAGCCGCTATGACAAAGCAATGAGTCGAAGCGGAAAAATTATATGAAAGGTCAATGGGAAAGGTCAATCGGAAGAGATGCAACATGCCAGAAATCGAAATTGGCGGAATGCCTGAATGGGTTTCGTTCATTCTGGTCATCTGCGGAACCAATGAAAAACAATTTCACTACAACGTATCTTCCCGCTTGAAAGGAGTACCACTCCTGAAGGAAAAAGCAATCAACTAGCAGAAATACTCGCTGATAATTCCTCTTTCGATCCCCAAGGGAAAGCTCTACTTACCGTCAACTGAAAAACAATTCGATGTTCCGTTTTTCCAATTTGGATACCAATAAAATTACAGAAGATGACGAAACCCCACCAATATACTTCGGTAGATGTGACTCACATCTTACTCCAATCTTGTATATGGTATTCGCGCTGTCGTTCAATATGAAACTTTCCATACAATTGGAAAACAGCTCTGGTGAAAAAAGAAAATAACTGAAAAACTAAAAATGAAACTGTACGGAAATCGTCCTATCTACTGTTCTCTCATAAGTGATGGAAAGGGCCATAAATGACACACTTGTGAGATATATTGAACGATTACGTATTAGCAGCCAAAGATTATATGCATTTCATCGCCAAAGGTCTGCAGGAGACTATATTTCAATCGGACAACATGGCAAGTCACTGTCTGTAGCCTCCGATATTCCCAAAGATTACGATAAATTTGCTCTCCAAGGTCTTGTATCCAAATTATCATTATATGGCCTGCCTCCTTAACTCTCCGTTTTCTTGCCGATAGATCGATAAGTGTTGTCAGGTGGAGTTCCGATATAGTATATTAAAGTATAAGTGGATAAAAAGGGCTTTAAAACACGCGCGATTTTTCGAGCACGACGGCGCAGCCGGAGTGCTCGAAATAGAGCAAGTGTTTTTAAGACCAGTCATCCACGAATACTTTACGTTATTTTTTTTTATTGGTGCACTTTGAAATCATATATACTGGTATTATTACTACAAATAATAGAAATAAGAACTAATAATGCAAGAAGGTTGAATTCGTGATGTGACATCAGTATACCTTTCGTTGTCATGGAAATGAGAAAAACATTCATTTGCAATTTGTTACCAAAGATCAACATTTGTTGTCACCAGAGCTCAAAAATGAATTATTCTAATATCGATTTTTTGAATAGTGAGGCAGAATCGCGGTTAATACCGCGAAAATCCAATGATATATATAAAAAAGAATATGAAAAGTTCATCAAATGGATGGAGGAGCACATATAAATGAACGAATTGTGAGTAATATTTTGACGTTACAAGGTACTCCTGTCAGATCAATAATCAAAAATTTGTCATTTAGACTTCACGTTTCTCGATTTGTTGATGTTGTCATGGTTACCTTTAAAAAACGCGCGTTTTTTAAAGTTCGATTCAAACACGCTGAGGCGTGCTTTAAATGGTTAAAAAGGGGCACCAATAAAAAAAAATTTTACTCATCAACGCAAGCGTACCTCAAGGCTTCATCTCTACACTTACACTTATTCTCCTCCATATTAACCATCTGTTGAAATACATCAACAATTCTGTTCATCTTTCCATAAACCATACAAAATTTCGAACGAATTTCACGTCTGGACCATGTTTAATATTACACGAAACTCAAACTGCACAGACATGCATGAGGAAATTATAAACGAGGATTCGACAATAATTCTGAAAGGGGTGTCAGATAACTCGGTGGAATTCAATGAAACACACACTCAAACTTTTGTTTTCTCCAGGAAGGGCGATTTCACCATGAAAACTGTAACAATCTCAGGTGAAATAGTTGATTCGCCATCGTCAGTATCTATGCTTGGAATGATCATGTCAAAACCACCGAGAAATCATCTTTAGAAAAACTTAGTTTTATTTCTCGTGATAACAATTATTTCACACCAAAACAGCATCTCACCGCTCAAATTCGCTTTTTCCAACAAGACTACCGTTTTCATGTGTAGGAGGATCGACACTCAAGTACACACACACTGAATTATTTACAAAAGAGCAGTATGTTTGGTTGACGATTGGAGTAGACGACATATCGCTGTTTTTTTTTTTCTCAGGGCAGATGTTCCTTGAAAAACACATAATTTCTTGTCGCACTGCAAAATTGAGGAATTTACTACCTGTAATATACTGATCACTCATTTATATTAGTGAAAGAATAGATTCAAAATTAATGTATATTTTTTTTATTCTTGACAGTTACACGACATTGTATATCATCATCATAACAACATGCCTATTTTATTTCTCAACTAAAACTAACTAACTAGATGCATGAACAAAATATTAATAATAGGTGATACTATACTACATCTCCCTCCTAATGAGAGGAAAAAAAATCTAAATGCATGAAAAGAATATTAATAATGAGTGTACTATACATTTCTCTCCTAATGGGAATAAGAGGGAAAAAAATCAATCATAACTCCATTTATCAGGTGGTTTCACGTTCCTTTCAGGTCGACGTATAACTTCTTCACCCGAATTTTCAACAACTTGAGAATTATCTTCATCAACTGATAGAGTTACATTTCCTATATTGTCCCTCTCATTATTTTCCAAAATGTGTGATTGAATTATATTAATTTTTTTCATTTGATTCAAATGTTTTTTCCATTCAATGTTCTGCAATTCCAGAATCACTACAATATAAATTGAATGACTATTTTTTTTTAAGAATAACACCCTTAATCCAACAAACATTATTGATTTTTCGGTAATCCTTTACTGTAACAGTTTCCCCTATTTCAAAATTTTCTGATCTTCTACCTCTATGATGAAACCTCTGTTTTCTTTGTTTTTTTCGTACATGACTTTCTATGTTAGTATTTACTTCAACATTCTGACTCCCATCTGGAAATAATGCACTTAATCTCGTCCGCAAACTTCTTCCGAACATAACATTAGCTGGACTTGAATTCGTGGTACAGGGAGGTGTATTACGGTAAAAAAAAAAGTTGTTTATAGTAAAACCTTCATTTATCCCTAACGCATTTTTCAATGCATTTTAACCGTTTTCACGGAATTTTCGGCCGCTCCATTGGAAGAAGGATTATAGGGAGGTGAAGTAGTATGAATGATATTATTTCTCATCATAAACTCTTCAAACTCTTCCGAGCAAAAAGGAGTTCCATTATCGGTGACTATCTGCTTAGGCAACCCAAATCGTGCGAAACAACTCCTTAGAATTTCAATAGTCAAGGTTATTGATGTCATTGGGAAAACTTCTAACCATTTGGTATGAGCATCTAAAACAATTAGAAAATATCTTTCTAAAAATGGACCCATAAAGTCTAAGTGAAGTCTATACCAAGGTTCTTTCGGCCAAGGCCACGTATTGAGAACGGCTTTAGGTGGTGACTGTTTGTTTACCAGACAATTTTCACATGTTTTACAAAGATTCTCTATTTCTTTGTCTAAACCAGGTCACCAAAAATAAGATCTTGCCAAACTTTTCATTTTTACTACCCCCATGTGGGAAATATGTAAACTATGTAAAATATTATTTCTTAAAATTTCTGGTATAATGATTCTGTTATTCCATAATAAACAATCAGACTCTATACTGAGTTCATTTTCAATTCTTTGAGAATCTGAACCATATTCATCAGAATCATTGTCTCAACCTGATCTTATACGAAGAGAAATTTTTGATAGAAGCTTATCTTTAAAGGTAGCTCCTCTCACATCTTTGAAATTTATCGGAAAATGTTCATTATCGGAGAAATATAACATAAAATTCAAATCCATATTTTCAACTGAACGTTCATCTACTGATAAAGGTAGCTAGACAAAAAATCAGCCTGATTGTTTTCAGATTTCACTACTTTAATATCATATTGATAATTTGAAAATATAAGCGCCCATCTTCTCAATCTATTTGCAGAATATTGAGGAATATTTTTATTGGGATGCCAAATATATGATAAAGGTTTGTTGTCAATAACTAATGTAATTTCCGACCGAACAAATATGAATTGAATTAACACAAGCCAAATATTACTGCTAAACCTTCCTTTTCTATTTGACAATATTTCTCTTCCGCAATAGATAAAGTTCGCGAAGCATACGCAATCGGTTTCTCTGTACCATCAGGCATGATAAGAGTTAACATTGCCCCCAAACCACAATAACTCGCATCTGTTGTTAAATGTAAAGGTAAATCTGGATTATAGTGTACAAGTAATTTTGTTGAACTCAACAATTCCTTAATTTTTTCGAATGAAATTTGACATTCTTTCGTCCATTTCCACTTGGAAGACTTTATCAAAAGTTTGAATGATGGATTTAATATCCCCGAAAGATTGGGAATGAATTTTCCATAATAATTCACTAAACCCAAAAAAGATTTGAGGAGTCAAATCTGATGGTTCTGATGCATTTTTGATGGCCTCAACTTTCGGGTCTGATGTGTGGAGTCCGTCTTTGTCAATATCATACCCCAAATAAGTTATTTTATCTTTGAAAACTTGACATTTCTCTAAAGATAACCTGAGACCCGCATCTTGTAAACGAGCCAACACTTCTTCTAATGTTTTGATGTGAGAAGTTCTATCTTTACCTGTTATGAGAATGTCATCTAAAAAACGAACAACTCCATCTATACCTTGTAACAAAGATTCTATGATTTTTTTAAATTTCGAAGGAATGCTTGGAATACCAAACGGAGCTCAACTATATCTGAATAATCCTTTATGTGTGGATATAGTTACAATGTTTTTTGATTGATCATCTAAACATATTTGTTGGTAAGCATTTGACAAATCCAATTTTGTGAAATGAACACCAGCCTGTAGTTTTACGGAAAGATCTTCAATTCTTGGTAAAGGAAATGGATCGATTTCAACAAAAGGATTCACTGTTACCTTAAAATCTCCACAAATTCTCACAGATCCATCTTTTTTTAATATTGGCACGATTGGAGTTCCCCATTCAGAATACTCCACCGGTTCAATGACTCCCAATGTCACTAAACGATTCAATTCCTTCTCAACTTTGTCTTTGATGGCAGAAGGTAACGGCCTTGCTCTGAAAAATTTAGGAACTATGTTTTCAGATTTCAGTTTGATAGACATAACGCCTCTGGTAAAAGTTCCCAGCCCTGAAGAAAAAATGTCTTTGTATTTATCCTTCGAATACATTAAATCTTTCGGAATATCCATGAAATTTAAGTTTGTTATTCTCAAATTGATAATCCTGTAAAAATCCCTACCTAATAATGGAGGTCCACCATTTTTTATGATAAAATTTTCAATTTTGAAACTTTATTCCTAGCAACATAATTCTAAACAATAGGATGAATTTTTTACCATCATAAAGATTGAATACCTTATCAGTAATCATAATTTGTTTCGATCTCAAATAAGTATCATAAAAGGTTTTTGAAATGACCCTGTAACCAGCCCCTGTGTCCAAATAGAAATTGAATGTGTCATTGTCAATTTTGACATCTATGAAAACCGGCGTGACATCGCTTTCTATATTGAAAATATCGTTATTCTCATCAAAATCTAAAAAGTTATTAGATATATTATTTGTTTGCCGTTAATTCTTTCTGTTTGGACACATGGGTGCTAAATGACCTTTTTCATTGCAAATATGGCAACAACATTATCTGATAGAACACTTATCTTCTGAATGATTTTTACGGCCGCATACAGTACATTTCAACAATGAGTTCCTTCTAGTTCATGCATTGGGAAACGATCTTGATGTGACAAACTTCTCAGGTGACGATCTTGATCTAACAGACTTCCACACTGCTTCATTTCTTCCTTTTGATGTGATGTTGATTTCTATTTTCTGCTCCTCTTTTTTAATATAAGTTGACGTTTTAGCTGACGCAATTTCTACTGCATCCGCAAATTTAACGCATTCCTTTTCTTCATAAAGTCTCGTTTTAACAGGACCAACTTCATATCCAATGATAAACTGATTAACCAAAGCATTTTCAATTTCTTTGGCACCCCCAAACTTGCAAACGGCTATAAGTTCTCTAAGTCTTGCTGCCCATTCCGAATGTACCATTTTGGCTTCGAAGAATTTTTCTCTATTCGAGAATACGGACGTTATTGGTTTGAAATGTTCATCCATCAGAGAAATAACGTCTTTATACTCCTTTGTTTCCGGTTCATCTGGTATACACATATTGAATAAAAGTTTATAAGCTGTCTCATTCAATAAACTCAGGAGGATGGCACGTTTCCTTTTTTCTTTGTCGATATTATTAGCCAAGAAATAATTTTCCAATCGTCTTTTATAAATAGACCAATCGGAAATATTGGGTACAAACTCTTGTATGTGACCTGCCAAGGCTTCAAATTTTTCCGCCATTTCTGATATAGTATAATATCTGGGTTCTATACACAACTCGTCGCCACTGTAATATACTGATTACTCATTTATATTAGTATAAGGATAGATTCAGAATGAATGTATATATTTTTTGATTCTTGACAGTTACATGACATTGTATATCATCATAACAACATGCCTATTTTATCTCTTAACTAAAACTAACTAACTAGATGCATGAACAAAATATTAATAATAGGTGATACTATACCACACTACCTGAGGAGTTTTTGCCAATAACTACAACCTCCAAACAGTCCAGAAAAACCTCAACAGATGAATCCCTTTCCCATCCACTTCCCAGCCATGGTGTTCTCTTCCGAACATAATGAAAGTTTTATTCCAGAAATAACTAAACATTACGGAAAGAAACCATCTTCTTCCTTATCTCGCCTTATGATTTCTTCATTTTTGGTATACCTCTTAAGGCTACTATGTTATCATGAGCATTATACAGCAAACTTTGATGAAGTCAAAATCAAACAAAATAAAGAAAAATCGATTCAGTATTCAGGAGGGGTTGAACTTCAAAATGAAAAATCGCGACTTAAAATTTTGTGTGTGTGTGTGAACTTTTTCGTATAATGGTAAATTTCCGATTGGGAATATATTGGGAACGGGAGATAATCCATTAAAATATCGAACGATTCATAAAATATAAGTGTTTCTCAGAAAGCAATTCCGTTCTCTCGAAGAAATAATATGGATTCAGAAAAAGAGTAGGCACTAGCGACGCAGTGGAAATTTTTTTAAAAATTCACGGCTAGTCTCAGACCACAAATTTCTTCGTGTTAAGACAACTGTCATCACATGTTACCATCTGAACTCATCTATTCAGAACAATTGCCATTGCCAATTGCAATAAGAAAACATTTCTTTTGAAATTCGTGTTCTTGTGACATTAAAACCTGTCATGGCGTATGATAGATTGATTTGTTTGACAATATGAACAGGATGTTTATAAAATCAGATGTGGAATCATCTGCGACTGAAAGCTGAACTTAAGTCACTATCTTCCATCGTTCGAAATAACCTCTTGTGGGGTATTAATGTTGTAAAGGGAAACATTCTCAATTGAATATTGTATAGAAAGATTTTACTGTGAATTAAAAAATCCACAATGAAAATGAAGCTATTTTTTCGTGAATGTCTAACAGAAAACAACTACTTCCCTGGCTAAAGCCACGCTGGACATTGAACTACAGCTGATAGATATTCTGACAGGACCCTAACTCAAGAGAAATGAACTGAAATTGAAAATTTGCATTTTCATTCAGATAGTTATTTTACTTTCCATTCCAGTCTCAATGAGAAACTCATATAGATGGATGAGGCAAAGAAGAATGTTTTCCAAAGAAGAGTACTTACCAGAAATCATTTGGTAAATCGACGCAAGAGAGGCATCGCATTCAAAAGGTCTTCAATACATTTTTGTTGACGAAAATCCATCTCACGCTTCCACGATCATCAGAAAGAGAAAAAACTGAAATTGAAAGATTGCATTTTTATTCAGATAGTTATTTGACTTTCTATAAAAACACGAATTTCGAAGTATCTCTCCGAAAGAAATGTTTTTATTTTTTTCCATCTTTGCAAAGTGATATTGCTTTCAGAAAATGTGTTTTTCATTTCTTCCAGTCTTCCTGATGATCGTGAAAACGTGAAATGAATTTTCGTCGAAAAAAATCTATTGAAGAACTAGTGAATATGATGCCTCTCTTGCATCGATGTTAGAAATGATTTCTGGTGAGTACTCTTTTTTGGGAAACATTATTCTTTGCCTTATTCAGCTTTATGAGTTTTCAATTGATACTGGAATAGAAAATCAAATAACTATCTGAATAAAAATGCAAACTTTAAATTTATTTTTTTTCTCCACTGAGTTAGGGTCCCTTCAGAATATCTATCAGATGTAGTTCAATGTCCAGCGTGGCTTTAGTCAGGAAAGTGGTTGTTTTCTGTTGGACATTCACGAAAAATAACTTCATTTTTATCGTGGATTTTCCAATTCACAGAAATATATTTCTATTCATTATTCAATTGGGAATGTTTCCCTTTTTAACATGAATACCTCACAAGAGGTTATCTTGACGATGGAAGATAGTGACTAAAGTTTATCTTTCAGCCGCAGATGATTCCATATCTGATTTAATGAACATCCTGTTCATATTTTCAACAAATCAATCTATCATACCCCATGACAGGTTTTTATGTCAAAAAAACACGAATTTCAATGTGTCTCTCCAACAGAAATGTTTTCTACTTTTCTCCATCTCTGCAAAGTGATATCGCTTCTAGAAAATGTGTTTTCCATTTCTTCCGGTCTTCCTGATGATCGTGGAAGCGTGAAATAGATTTTCGTCGACAGAAATGTATTGAAGTCCTAGTGAATGCGATGCCTTTCTTGCGTCAATGTTACAAATGATTTCTAGTGAGTGAATTTTTTTTTGGAAAACATTCTCCTATGCCTCATTCATCTATATGAGTTCTTAATCAAGACTGGAACAGAAAATCAAATAACTATCCGAAAGAAAATGCAAATTTTTTATTTAAGTTTTTTCCTTTTGAGTTAGGGTCCTTTCAGAATATCTATCAGATGTAGTTCAATATCCAGCTTGGCTTTAGCCGGAGAAGAAGTTGTTTTCTGTAAGACATTCACAGAAAATTACTTCATTTTTATCGTGGATTTTTCAATTCACAAAAAAATATTTCTATTCAATATTCAATTGAGAATGTTTCCCTTTTCAACGAGAATACCCCACAAGAGGTTATCTTAACGATGGAAGATAGTGACTCAAATCTTTCAGTCGCAGATGATTCCACATCTGATTTTATGAACATTCTTCTCATATTTTCAAACAAATCGATCTATCATACCCCATGACAGGTGTTGATGTCAGAAAAACACGAATTTCGAAGTGTCTCACCAAAAAAAAAATTCTCACTTTTTACCATATTTGCGGAGTGCGTTAACGTCACAAAAAGTGCCAAAAAGTGATTCAGAATTTTCTGATTGACTTTCAAAAACGAATGGGAACTGCTGTAATTGAAATTTGATTCAACAAATATTGTATAGGTTCATTTATATACGCGTTATGTATTTCAAAGCATATTCAAAGCGATGATGATTTCTCATGTTTTCGCCTATTCAGTGTACTTGCATTTCGCCACTGACGGTCACTATTTTTTTGAATAGACGCGGCCGATTCTTGATGAAAATCCATAATTAGACTAAACTAAAAACACTTCACTACAATTTTCACAAAATTGGTTCACAAAACCCACGACACGTGTTTCACTATACTATAGCTTTTTCAAGTGGAACTGGATCACAATTACTGGCGTTCGATATAAATATCAGTAGCAGGTAGTCCGTTGGATATAAGGTAATTGAACGAAAGATTATTCAGTTTCTAGTAAACAAATTTGAAAGGGGCGAATTATTCAAATTAATCTGGTCAGTTAATTAATATTGTGAATTCTTGTATTTGTTAATCTTTAAGTTCTCTAGGAGATTAAGTTTTCGAACTTTTTTTTCTACATGCAAAACATCAAATTTATTAGGAAAGCAATGCTTTTCAGTCAGGAGATGGTTAGCGAAAGTTGATTCGGATTTGCCCTGAATAAAACTATTTCTATGCTCGGATATGCGTTGCTTGAAGGTTCTACCTGTTTGTCCTATATAAAAAATTGGACAAGTACCACACGTTAGTTCATATACTATGGATTTGTCGGACTTTTGAATTGAATCGCTGTAGTTTTTAATGAATTTTCCCAAAGTATTATTTGTTCAGTAAGCAATATTAATATATCTTTATATCCGAAATGATCAGAAATTTCATCTGAAGGTTTGCCAAAATGAGTATTGATCCCGAAATTTAATTTGGTATTTGAATCGCTTGGATAAACTGCCTGAATTGCCTTTTCATAAAGTTATTTTAGATAGAATGCTGTCAACTAAACTTGAGTTATATCCGTTATTGGCTGCAATTTGTTTAATTATATTCAATTCTTTATTGAAGTTCTCTCCTGACAGCGAAACATTCACTATTCTTTGGATCATGCTATTATATGAGGCTTTCTTATAATAATAGGGGTGAGTCGAAGTACTATGCATTGTAATATCTGCATATGAATGTTTGTGAAAAATTGAAAAATCAGGTTTATTGTTTATTTTCGTTATGGTCAAATCTAAGAAGTTTTCTTAGATTATCATTATTATTTTCTTATTTTGGCAAACCTCCAGGAGAAATTTCTAATCATTTAAGTCATAAAGATATTAATATTGCTTACAGAACATATAATACTTCGAGGAAATGTATTGAAAACAAAAAAGATCCAATTGGAGTCCGACAAATCTGGAGTATATAAACTAACGTGTGGTACTTGTCCAAGTTTTTACATAGGACAGGAACAGGTAGAATTTCAAGCAACGCATATCCAAGCATAGAAATTGTTTTATTGAGGGCAAATCTAATTCAACTTTCGCTAACCATCTCCTGACTGAAAAGCATTGCTTTGCCAATGAATTTTAACTTTCGCATGTAGAAAAGAAAGGTCAAAAACTCAATCTCCTAGAGAGCTTAGAGATTAACAAAGACAAGAATCAACAATATTTATTGAATTACCAGAATAATTTGCCCCTTTCAAATTTGTTTACTGAAATTGATTGAGCTTTGATCTTATGATCAGTTAATTACCTAATATCCAACTGACTACCTGCTACTAATATTTATATCGAACGCCAGTAATTGTAATCCAGTTCCACTTGGAAGAGCTATAGTATAGCAAAACTCTTGTCGTGGGTTTTGTAATCCACTTTTTTTAAATTGTAGTGAAATATTTTTAGTTTACTCTGACTATTGTGCCCAAATGATAATTCGTAGAAGATAAGTCACCGCTACCCAAGTGCCCGTGAGCGAAGCGTGTTCTGATAAAAATTGACTAGCTGGCCATCAACTTGGATAGCAAGGTTAGCCAAGTTAGGTTAGGTTATGTTCCCTTCTTTTACGTAAGACATTGACTGCATCTTAAAACCCTGTAAAATTAGATTTTTAGAGCGTACCGATTTATAGAGCTGAACTTATAACGCTTCGTTGGAATATATGCTCCTATTGAGACCTAATTTAGTGTACATACATCTCGTGACTGACTGTCACTATTGTGTCCAAATAATAATTTGTAAAAGATTAGTCACCGCTACGGAAGTACCCGCGAGCGAAGCGTGTTATGAAAGAGTTGATTGGCTGGCCATCAACATGGATAGCAAGGTTAGCCAAGTTGGGTTGAATTGTGTTACCTTTTATTACGTGAGACATTGACTGGATTTTGAGAGCGTGCTTCCAAAATCCTTCAAGATTAGATTTATAGAGCGGACCGAGACACGCTGAATTCGTAACACCTTTGTTGAAATATATGCTCCCATTGAAACCTAATTCAGTGTATAGTATTTCTAATCCCAATTGGAACGACATAAAAAGTTTCGGGAAGGGATTCTCTTTGCACTTGCCGCATTGACATAGGCGTTCGAATATTATTTTTCAGAGGTATTTCTTCGGTTACTTATTCTTACAATCATAGCAATTGATCACCCCATGTAAAAGTAGACACATGTTATCTCAACTGGATTTTATTATTTGTTTCGAAAGGTCTCCAGAAAGCCATAATGATAAAATTATTTTCAATGGATAATTCCTAACTTCACGGCACGGCACTGATTAAGGAATATTATTAAATGAGGATATTATGCAGCTGGAGATAACATATGTCCAATCCAGCTAGCCGAGCTTTCATTATTCAAATATATTTGATAGCGCCTTTACTGATAATCTGGGCAACTGAAAACACGCGCCAGATTTTTTGTATGATTGTACCAGGAACGCTTTGAAAGTAAAAACACTGGTAGTATATAAATTTCCCATTTGCCGGCCGTTCCAATTGGGATTAGAATAACTATACCTGCAACTCGTGACTGAATGTCACTATTGTGCCCAAATAATAAATTGAAGAAAACGAAATAAGTTATCGCTACCAAAGTGCTTGCATGCGAAACGAAGCGTGTATTGAAAAAGTTGATTGGCTGGCCATCAACTTGGATAGCAAAGTTAGCCAAGTTAGGTTAGGTTGTGTTCCCTTTTTCTACGTAAGACTTTGACAGGATTCGGCTATATTCAATATGAAATTGGGCTGAAAATGAGGATTTGGCGTTCTTAGTTATTGCAGGTGAAAAAAAAGGCATTGTCATTGATATTTGCGCAAAAAAATGGAGCTTGAAAAATACGTGTTTTGGATCAAAAAGCTATCTAACTCGGAGAGGAAAGAGAGCGCCGCGTTTTTTCGGATTCGTGTTCTGGTGGGAAGAATACGTAAGGGAAGTCTTTCAGCTATTTCCAGAGAAAAGGAGTGCTTTTGCTATATATTTCCGCATAAACGGTTATTTTCGGAATTATGTCACCAGAAAAGATAAAAAAGGCAATTTTCAACTTGCACTCATTTGACGGCTCAATTCCTCCATTTTTTCAGCAACACACTGGATGAAACCTTCAATCCCATAATTCTAATTATCACAATGAATTATTTGATTGGGGGAATGTTAACTTTTTATGTCTTTCGCACATTTTTTCATTTGGCAACATTACTTTTTCAACATTACTCATGAATGACTAATGACATTATTGACAATTATCTCAAATTGTCACTGTTTACTCAAATGAAAAGACTTTGAAATATTCAAATGGGAAAATTACGTTTTTATCCAAACATTCTGCGGGACATTTAAAACATATCTTCTTGTACCGCATTTATAAAGTCAAGTTCTCAATGTTTAGAGTGCTTGTTTCGTGAATAATTGTAAAATAATCCTTTCCAATTACAACAGTTCATTGATACCTACATGCCATTGAGTTGGGCATTTAAAAAAAAAATATTTTCGACATTTTCCGCAGAAAAATTTTGGTTGCTCAGCGTATTCTGAAGCATCTGTGAGAATTTCGTGAAAATCGGTGACATTTCACTTTGCTGCAGGTTATCCGAATTCAGTCACAACCAATGCATTATGAACAATTATTAAATTACGTTTCAAAATATTCAATATTCAGCATATAAGCAAACTCAATTCGAAAACTCTTATAATATACCGGAAATTATTATTTTATTTGGGATACATGTTGAAAATCTATAACACATTATGGAATTAGCTCACTAATGTTATAGAAAACAAAAAATATCTCAAGACGGTTCACTACTACCACCTATAAAATAGTATATTGTGTCGAATATCCATCAGGAAACGAATAATTTTCTGGCTAATGCCTCGACAAACATTTGATGAGATCCGATGGATAATCATGCTGACCACTTGCACACCGAATTCGATGTATTTGCTCAATGCAGGGTAGTTCGGGCAGACAGTGAATAATGTCTGCGGACCTGAATGAGACAATTAAAATTCATCCACTTCTAAGTTCTCGTTCATCAGTCAGATCTGAGAATATTACCCAAGAACCAATAAATCTTAATCAATATCAAGCTGAAAATCTGTAATATATGACAAAAATAGTGACACCTATTTCACAGGTATTATTAGTGAGTCGCCTTGGGAAATGAGACATTATTTTCTATATCATTCATTGGGTACTAAGGTGGGAAATATTATTTATTCATTTCCTAGAAATCATGTTTGAATTAAACCATACAGGTCTCCTATACAGCTTCCACATAGGTTGATGCGGGACTTTTTTTTTCATGCGAGTTTTCTCATCGTCGAATAATACACATTTCTATCTGATGAATTTGAGGATTCAGTAACAATTCATCTCAGAGATAAGTTGGGATTGGGCTCAATGGATTCAAAGAGATAACAATTGTTTCCCTGTTTCGAATTAATTCCAAGTACTCTCCACAATTGAACTGAGAGCTTTGGCAAGAAATCAATATATTTTTTTCGGCTTCATTGATCCCAGTTTCGACTTACATACTTCTCTTTTGGCAAAAACTCATCATCCACTCAATAACATGTCAGAACACATGATCACTGTATTTACCATATTCATATAAATAATATATACACGTACTAACTTCACGACAATCTCATTGGAATTATTATTTGCAGATGATTCTCCCATGATCTATCCCGACGATGTACAATTAACTCCCAAGATAATTTCAAGAAACTGCACTTTCGGACTCTGCGATGAGGTTGAAAATTATCCTGTGGATAAAATTCGGCGACTGATCAGTAGATCTCCGGAATTGAGACAATATTTTCAACAGACGGAAATACCAACACGATTCAACAATCGTTTTGGAGAAGATGGAGATGCTCTTTGTTCAACCATCACCCATACAAAGTTCCCAAAGAGTGCTCGCAATGTCCAAGATGTTGAGATGTTCCTGGTGAATCTTGGTGACTACAAGCAGGGTATCGTTTACGAAACGTGCTCCAAGTAAGTATATCTAAATCTTTCGCACGCGTTCTTATAATAATTCTTCAAATGGTTGTTATATTAATAACTAACTACAATAATCAAACACACAAAATTGAAAACCCATAGTTTTCCCAACGTCAACTGACATTTGTAAAATGAATATTGTATCTTGATTCACTAGTCATAACATAAACATATTTTTTTTATTTGTTCTTCATTGGAAATGTTAAATATCGGAATGTCTTCTCATCACGTATATAATAGAGTTTTTGATAGCGTCAATAAATATCCGAATATCAATTTCGAGAACGAAAAAACTGATATTCAGTGTCATTATAACAAAAAAAGGATGAAAATATAACTGATGAGACCATACAAATTGAATTTCGAAGAACAATCAGTTTTACCAACAAAGAACAATCCGAACTGATGCACTGAGAAATGATTCTGTTCTGATACTCCAGCCGAGGAAGCAGCCACATGTGGATGTGGAATGATGGTATGTTTTTTGAATCGATTCCGTGTTGTTACGCAAAAAGCAATTACGGCGGTGCGCACACTAGCCAGTGGCGGAATGTCCAAAATCGGCCAAAAAGAACGTATCATCTGACTGTTTCTTGGATTACATTGATTCCATAAAGTTGCATTCATTTTGTTAAGAAATACTCTATGAGATAAAATGAAAATTGTTGAAAATTAACCAAAAACCTGCCCATAAAAAAGTTACTGAAATTTATAAAAGGAATAGAATTTTCACTTCCAGAATTCAAATATGGAATCTCCAGAATAACCATATGGAGACGAATTTATCAGTATTTGTAAAATCAAGTTATAAATCGGGATCAAAATACCACCAAGATTTCCTCACCAATGGCGAAAAAAGTAATAAACATTTGCTGGAAGTCAAAAATTTAATATTCCCTGATTCTTCATCATTTGAAGTATCAGAATAAATTAACGCTTTCTTGGTCAATGGTCCGTTCCGCGACTACATCCACTTCGAAAAATGTACTAACAGGTTTATGAAAGATAATTTAAAGAATATTTTTCAGACGAATGAGGAACTTGGAATTCAATTGCAACAAATTCCATATTGTAACACACACATAGTTTCATAAAAACACGTGATGTTGTTTCTATAAGTGGCAATGAGTATTCAAGAGTCCTTTGGAATCACAGGAGAACACGATCAGTTTTACAAATATTTTCATATGATTTTCATATAATTCACATTCAATCAGACCATATGAAATAATCATGACAAGTTTGATTTTTTATTCCACCCATTTGGGAACATCCAAAACATAGTATTCTATCGGGGAAATAGGAAAAAAAAATGCAAGTGAATAGATGAGTTATTTCATTATTTACCTCTCAATTGGCCTACTGCATACTTGACCCTCTTGTCCATTCGTGATGTTTACAATCATAATTGATTAACTCACAGTAATGATTATATTCAAAATCGGTAAAAAAATATCGTTATAATTACTAATAAACTAATCCTCAATGTCGATCTGAATAACAGTGATAAAGAAACGTATCCTATTCGAAATTACTCTACAACTTTTCATTAGAATTGGAATACTGGTTCAACTGAAGAAGCAGCAGAGGAGTTCAGATGGATTCGACATTCTACAAGAGACAATAGAAGTTGTCTATTGAGTCTTTTTGGAATACTATACTCACACTACTCATTATTCCATGTAACTTACGATCTTTTTTCTGATATTTCATTCTATTGGCTCGTGTTGCCCAAAATTCCAAACACATTCAGCTATAAAAAAAAACTTGAGGTGGTTCAGTTGTCCGGACGAGAAAATCATCAGAGTAAATCACATATTATACAGAGAAAGTAATTTTTTATGAAGAGAACATGAATTCAAGAAAACTGTTGGCTAGTTATGTTTCCATTTTATATAACAAAATCAAGTCTTGTCGAAAAAACTTAGTTATGAAAATCTCAAATAAAAATTGATGTTGTGTTACTGGTTGAGAGTTTTGAGAATTTCACGGTGAAAGTTCAATACAAACATAAATTGAAATAATAATGTTATGAAACGTAACTGTGATAATTATGATTTGACAAATGTCTTGTTTCTTCGTTGTCAGTGGACTGTATCTTTTCTTTCTGCTTTAACTAGCAACGGTCGAAGCCTTGGAATGCGGGTTTTGCCGTGGAATGCGAGTCGTGCGATATTTAGTGCAACATAATAACCCCCACCTTGAAACACTCCAGGGTTTCAATATGAAGTCACAAGTGATTTGGAAGAACGCAGATCTTAACAACCAAACGTGTAACTTTACTCGTGACTGTTTTGATGGTAACAGAACGTTTGATGCCATCAGCACCCTCATGAATTTGCAGAATTCTGCCCAGTTTTTATTTCATGGGTGGTAATCCATCTTTTTTATAAGTACCAAACATTCTATTTCAAGCAGCTGAGGATGGTGTGTTTTCCATTTCACTCGAGTTTGTAGATGCGAAACATATTCTTTGTTCCATCGGGACCAGAGGTGCTGGGCGATTTGTTGTGTATGTTGAAATCTGGAGAGTCGGTTTGCCTTGAGATTCATTGAATTGGGCGAAGGTATAGCTGTCAGACTTTCTCCTATCAGGAAATGTGCCAGGGTGAGTGGAGCCAGGTCATTGGAATCGGTTGACATGGGGTATAATGGCCGAGAATTGAGACACGCTTCTATTTGACACAAAATAGTATTGAACTCTTCAAAGGTTGAGGAACCGTTAACTATCGTGTTGAAAAGGGAAACTAATTTCAAAGTGTCTTTCCAAAAGAAATGATTCTAACTTCTTCCATCTTTGCAAAGTGAGATTGCTTCTTGAAAATGTGTTTCCCATTTCTTTCGGTCTTCCTGATGATCGTGGAAGCGTGAAATAGATTTTCGTCGACAAAAATGTATTGAAGACCTAGTGAATGCGATGTCTCTCCTTCGTCAATGTTACGAATGATTTCTGGTGAGTACTCTCTTTTGGAAAACATTCTTCTTTGCCTCATTCATCTTTATGAGTTCTTAATTAAGACTGGAATAGAAAATCAAATAACTATCTGAATGAAAATGCAAATTTTCTTTATGAGTTCTTAATTAAGACTGGAATATCAATTCACAGAAAAATCTTTCTATCAATATTCAATTGAGAATGTTTCCCTTTTCAACATGAATACCCCACAAGAGGTTATCTTGACGATGGAAGATAGTGACTAGAGTTTATCTTTCAGTCGCAGATGATTCCACATCTGATTTTATGAACATTCTGTTTATATTTTCAACAAATCAATCTATCATACCCCATGACAGGTTTTAATGTCAGAAAAAACTAATTTCAAAGTGTCTCTCCAAAAGAAATGATTCTAACTTTTTCCATCTTTGTAAAGTGAGATTGCTCCTTGAAAATGTGTTTCCCATTTCTTTCGGTCTTCCTGATGATCGTGGAAGCGTGAAATAGATTTTCGTCGACAAAAATGTATTGAAGACCTAGTGAATGCGATGTCTCTCCTGCGTCAATGTTACGAATGATTTCTGGTGAGTACTCTCTTTTGGAAAACATTTTTCTTTGCCTCATTCATCTTTATGAGTTCTTAATTAAGACTGGAATAGAAAATCAAATAACTATCTGAATGAAAATGCAAATTTTTTATTTCAGATTTTTTCTTTTGAGTTAGGGCCTTTTCAGAATTTCTATCAGATGTAGTTCAATGTCCAGCGTGGCTTTAGCCGGGGAAGTAGTTGTTTTCTGTTAGACATTCACAAAAAATAACTTCATTTTAATCGTGGATTTTTCAATTCACAGAAAAGTCTTTCTATCAATATTCAATTGAGAATGTTTCCCTTTTCAACATGAATACCCCACAAGAGGTTATCTTGACGATGGAAGATAGTGACTAGAGTTTATCTTTCAGTCGCAGATGATTCCACATCTGATTTTATGAACATTCTGTTTATATTTTCAACAAATCAATCTATCATACCCCATGACAGGTTTTAATGTCAGAAAAAACTAATTTCAAAGTGTCTCTCCAAAAGAAATGATTCTAACTTTTTCCATCTTTGCAAAGTGAGATTGCTTCTTGAAAATGTGTTTCCCATTTCTTTCGGTCTTCCTGATGATCGTGGAAGCGTGAAATAGATTTTCGTCGACAAAAATGTATTGAAGACCTAGTGAATGCGATGTCTCTCCTGCGTCAATGTTACGAATGATTTCTGGTGAGTACTCTCTTTTGGAAAACATTCTTCTTTGCCTCATTCATCTTTATGAGTTCTTAATTAAGACTGGAATAGAAAATCAAATAACTATCTGAATGAAAATGCAAATTTTTTATTTCAGATTTTTTCTTTTGAGTTAGGGCCTTTTCAGAATATCTGTCAGATGTAGTTCAATGTCCAGCGTGGCTTTAGCCGGGGAAGTAGTTGTTTTCTGTTAGACATTCACAAAAAATAACTTCATTTTAATCGTGGATTTTTCAATTCACAGAAAAATCTTCCTATCAATATTCAATTGAGGATGTTTCCCTTTTCAACATGAATACCCCACAAGAGGTTATCTTGACGATGGAAGATAGTGACTAGAGTTTATCTTTCAGTCGCAGATGATTCCACATCTGATTTTATGAACATTCTGTTTATATTTTCAACAAATCACGTTAACTATCATTCGCTTTGAATAATATTTGGTTAATTTAGCACCGGCTTTCCAAATACCACCAAAATGTGGAGCACTAGGTGTAATGAAACGTCACTGAACACCATTATTTGCGAGTTGTTTTGTGATGTAATCTTCGAAGGAATCGAAAAAAAAATTATTTCGTTATTAGCACCGTTAAATGTGGTATCATTATCCGAATGTATTTCAACGCATTCGCCCCGCCTGGAAATGAAACAACGAAGAAATGCCAAGAAACATTCAGATGTGAGGTCACTAACAACCTCTTGATGTATAGCCCCAGTGGCTAGACAAACGAATAATGCAATATATGCTTTAGAATGATTTGTTTGAAAATGTTACAAATGACTTCTGGTGAGTACTATTTTTGGAAAACATCCTTCTTTGCCTCATCCATCTATATGAGTTCTTAATCAAGACTGGAAGGAGTTAGGGTTCTCTCAGAACATCTACCAGATGTAGTTCAATGTCCAGCGTGGCTTAAGCCACGGAAGTAGTTGTTTTCTGTTAGCCATTCACAAAAATAACTTCATTTTCATCGTGGATTTTTCGATTCACAGAAAAATCTTCTATTCAATATTCAATGGAGAATGTTTCCTCCTTCTACACTTCCCAACACGTATTAGAAATGGTCCCACGTAATCTACTCCAGATATGGAAAATGGACGCGATTGAGTAATTCTTGATGAAGGGAGATTGCTCTTGACATACTCTTGAGGTTTAGCATTATATCTGAAACATCTTAAGCAGTTATGTACGACTCTTTCAACTAAATTTCGACCAGATAATGGCCAAAATTTCCCCCTGATTGAAGCCAGAAAAGCTTGAGAGCCGGTGTAAAGAAGTCTAATATAATCTTGATGGACAATTATCGAAGTCAAATGATCATTTTGGGAAAGAATCATAGGGTGTTTCTTTGGAAATTCATAATTAGTTTTCTCTTATTGTCCACCCACATGAATCACTTTGTTTTGTTGATCGTAAAATGGATTCAAGTTCAAAGGTTTACTTTTTTTATGTATTGGTTCGGATTGTGACAATTTATGATAATAATCAGTGAAATGATGTCGTAGTATGATTTGAACAAGGAAATAAAGTGATTTCTCAATTTCAATTGTTGTTAAAGACCCATTAAGTTAAATTTTATTTTTATGTTTGATATTATTCAAAAATCTTAGAGGATAAGCAAATATGCGTTGTAACCTCATAATAGAAGAGTATGAATCAATGATAGTGAGAACATATGCAATGGAGTCATTTGATATATTAACCAATGTAAAACAGCTCCACCACGGATTTCTGGCAATTCAGCAGGTGTTATGATAGTTGTAGATGTCTCATTGAAAGGGCAGCTCGATTCATGCTGTGTTATTCATGGAGAACCATGAAACCACAGTTAAGATTTAGATGAATCGAATGGTGTCAATCCGCGTGACTGTAAGTCGGCGGGATTGGTATGAGAGCTTATGTGTTCCCAGGATTCGGCCTTCGGAAGATTCTGAATCTGTGCTACCCGGTTAGCCACAAATGTTTTCAATGTGTGTGGAAACGTGTCGATCTACGGAATACATATTGTAGAGTCACACCAATGAATGATGTCGACATTAGAAATACATTATCGCATCTTATCAATAAGCTCAGCCAGCAAAAGTTCCCCAGACAATGCCAATCTAGGAATAGTCAAGAGTTTTGATGGTGCTACGCGAGTTTCAGCACAATATGAATGGAGATGCAAATACCCAACGAATCTCTACAACGGACGTATACGCATGCTTAATATGCGGTTTTCGACGAATCACAGATACCATGAAGCTGTGTCGATACAGGATTGAGGCATGATGCTTGTCGAGGTATTTTTATTGCGTTGAGATATTACAATTGTAATTGATAATCTGGCCAAGTGGGATGTGGATTACTGGGAAGTGATTCATCCTAAAACAATTTGAATTCCCAGAGCTCTTGAAGAAGGATCTTTGCTTTTATAGTATCGGGTGAGGGTAATCCAAGTGGATCAAAAATGTGTGCAGTTAGTGATCAAACTTGACTCTCGTAATTTTGATGATGCTATGTGAAATATTGATGGAGTATTGTGAGGAATCATTTACTGGATTCCATAATAATCCGAGTGTTTTACTTTGGTCATCGTTTCCAATATGTAAAATGTTGAAATTATAATCAAAGAGAAGGTGTTTGGCATTTGAAATCAATTTTCCTAATGGAAATCCGTGAGAAAGTGAAATGTTTGTGATATTTTCTTTAATGTACGTGATTTGCTCGGTAATATCAGCACATGCTGGAAGATCGCCCACATAAAGTCATCTAAAATATTATCAGCAATTTGGGGAAATTCAATTAATATAGGATATGCAATTTCTTGCAAAGATCTGATTGCCAGAAATGCTGAAGATACTAATCCGTAAGTTATTGTTTTTAAGATGTACACTTCAATATCAGTTTCAGGTTTGAAACGACAAATTTTTTTTTGCCAATTGCATTGTTCCTGGTTTATAAAAACCTGACGGTACATTTTAGTTATATCGGCATTCAATACATGATTGTGTCGTCGAAACCTCAACAAAATATTGATCGGATTATCTTGAATACTTGGACCTACCATCACAATGTTGTTGAGAAACACCGGACGTTGTTTTTGCCGAGCCATCGAATACTACTCACAGCTTCGTGGTAGTTGAGTTGTCATTCAATACACAGTGGTGTGGGAGGAAAGAGCCCCTTCCATCATTCTAACGTTCAGCCAGTGTCATATGTTGGAGTTGAATATATTCTTGAATAAAATTATGATATTTTAGTTTTTTCTAGTTTTCTTTCGGGAATTTAGATTGACCAAGAATAGAGACATGTTGTCTGGAAGGAATGGAAATAATGAAACGACCTTCCTCATTCCGAAAAATAGTATCTTTGAAGTATTTCTCAGATATTCTCATTCATCGGATAAAAATAGTTTTTTTGGATAGTCTTCTAATTCCCAGAATTTATCAACTTGGGAATCTGAGCTACTTCTCATTGATACACTACAATAATGTGTTGTGGAATTTCGTTCCTTTACGTATAAAGGACCTGATACCAACCAACCCAGTTTTGTTTTCGCAGTGTGGGAAGACCATCACCTAATTTGACCTGACCAATACATAAGTTCCCAAAATGTGTCAGCCCCGAGGAGTAGATCTATGGGAGCCGGTTTATCAAAATCGGGATCGGCTAATGTTAGCTTTTCAGGAATATTCAATTCAGTTAAATGCAAAGGTGAAGTTGGTATATAGCCAGTGATGTGTAGTAATATAATACAAGATATAGTTTTTTCAAAATTGCTGATATTTGATTTGATTTTCAATGAAACAAAGAATTGGGATTTGTTGTGCATTTGATTTGCACCTGTAATTGATATTTTGATCGAATGTTAATTCAAATGTAAAAGGTTGTACAGTTTTTCAGAAATTAAATTCACCTGACCACCACTGTCAAGCAGCACCCAACACTGATGTGCCTTGTTGAATTCATCGTAAACTTCAATTACTGCAGTAGATAGTAATATATGTGATGGGGAGGACAAACCAGTTGTGAGAGTATGTCCTCTGAATCAGAAGCAGCCAGTCTGTTTGAGTAACCATTACTAATGGATGTATTATTCTCACCTATTTCATTATTTTGGAAATGCAGCATACTATGATGCACCTTCCCACACTTTTCAAAACCTGCCGACCTACAGTCTGTTGTATGATGGCTAGAACTCAAACAGTTTATGCATAGTCTTGAACGTTTGGCGGTATTCAATCTCTCTGGTGCCGTTAATTTATTGAAATCTGAGCATGAATACAAATCGTGATTATTTCTGCATAAAACACATATTTTGTTCAAAGTAGTTGCGGAATATCTTGAATTATTTGGAAGGCTTGTTTTGTAGCATGATGCTCAGATCCCTTGATAGGTTCAGCATCTAATGACAATAAAATCCGACAATGATCATTCAAAAATTCCAACACATTTCCAAGAGAAAGTATATCTTTTGAATAAGCGCGATATTCCCATTCATGTTTTGTCATGTTGTCAAATTCTGTTGTCACGAGATGAATGATTGAATCATCCCAATTAGTAGTTGGTCGTTTCAAAATTTCTAATGCATTCAGATTCTTCTCAATGTCGTCTGGGATCATGTTCAAACCTTGATACGATTCATCTTTGAGCAGAGGTTATTCAAAAAGAGGCCTTCACGTGGATTTCAATCAATGCCTGTTCATTTTCAAATCGGTCCATCAGTAATTTCCAAGCAACCTCGTAGTTGTCATCGCATATTCACAACGATTTTATTTTATCCACGGCGCTTCCTTGTTATGAGAATCGTAGTAAGTGAAGTTTTTTAACTTTTGACATGAATGCGTTGTCATGGATGAGTGATTTGAAACTATCCCTGAAAAACAACCATTGATTGAGGCTGTCATCGAATGTTGGTAGCTTCAGTTGTGGTAAGCAAATGTTCGAGTTAGCATTATTGTTCAAATGATTGTAAAAATTATTGAAATTTTGTGATCTTCTTCCCATATCGTCGTCTTTTGTGACTGCTTTTCAAAGTATGAATTCTCCAACAGCAGAAGGAATTGCGTAAAAATAATACTAAAATTTTTGTCTTTCATTAGAATGAATGTTCGGATAGTTTGTTCCAAAATCAGGGTCTTCAGTTTCAATTTCAAGCTGAGCGTTATTAAATTGCTCTAAAAGTTCCTCGGCTTTGTTCAACCGACGCTGTTAATCTTCGAGATCTTTGACTGCATTGAAATGATTGATGAACCGTGTCGAAGAGCCTTTGATGGAAGTTCGCTTAACCTTATTCAAATTTGACATAATAGCTGAACTTCAAATGCGTCAAATCCACCAAATATCGTATTCCGGGGGCAATTGAGTATTATGTAAGATAATCGTGTCTGAGAAATTATGGAATGAAGGAAGGGATGGAAGAAGAAGGAAGACACCAACCTGGTTGGTTGATTGTAGGCCATTGTTCCATTCGTGTTACAGGTAAAGAGTCTTAAGAATCTCACATTGGAAGTTCAATGCAATCGTATATTGAAATAGTAATAATATAAAACGTAACTGTAATAATTATGATTTGACAAATGTCTTGGTCCTTCGTTGTCAGTGGACTGTATCTCTTTTTTCTGCTTTTTCTAGTAACGGTCGGAGCATCGGAATGCGGGTTTTGCCATGGAATGCGAGTCGTGCGATATTCAGTGCAACAATTGGTTTTGATTAAAAAAATATTTTCAATCCTATTTTGTTTTCATGTGAGCGTTTTCAAACGTCTTCCATTAAAACTTTCTACATATTGAAAAATTATTTTTTGAAACCACGTATCTTCAGTCACCAGAAATATCTTTCGAAACATGAAACATTAGAGGGACGGAGAGGAAAACTCAAAAACATTTAACGAAGTACAGTATAAATTAAAACAATTGGTACACCGTATAAGCGGAAAACAACTACTCTCCTGGCAAATACCACGCGGAATATTGAATGACATCCGATAAATAATCTATGCAAACTTCCATATCAATAAAAATTGATTGCAAATGTTTTTTTCTGATAAACTTGATCATGTTTCAATTGTATCAAGTCCACCTAACAATCCGTATAACGGTTTCAGGTTTTTGGTCCTCGTCAGTACGGAGTAGTCACTAGCCAGAAATCGAAAGATCTCTGGCTGAAGCAGGACTCAACACACCTGAGAAAAAATCAAGCTCATAACCAACAGATACGCATCTAAAGATAACTGTGAGATGGCGGACCTAGTGACAGAAAAAAACACTCCAGAAGTTAGTCTCCTATGTCAAACAAAAATAGGAATGACTGTATGCCCGACGAGGCAGATACATTGTACAAGAAAGCCAAAGTGAAGATATATTAGAAGGACGGAGAAGATTACTCAAAGTCTTTTAACAATTGGTAGTCTATAAGCGGAAAACAACTACTTCCGTTTCAAATACCACGCAGAACATTGAGAGACATCCGCTTAATGATTTTTCCACCTCTTTTCTGCTTTCAGCTACAATAAAGTTGAAAAACTTCGGAAAACGTTGGAAAAGACAATTCGATTATTTTTTTACGGATTTTCGCTTTTTTCATTTCTTAGGCAATAGCAAAGATGTTTCTATTCCACATTGATCCCAAGTAGCTTTTCTAGTGGACGGAACGTAGCGGCCACGATTCTGGAAAACTTTGCGGTGTTTGACCACAACCACTGCCACGTAATATACACAGTTTTACCAAAATGGGTAACACTTTTTCAGTGACTGCTACGTTCCTGTTTACGTTCCTGTATCTCAGATAGCCACATTCCAACCACGTTAAACAACTGACTGCGCTTGTGTAAATTATATGTAGCTCGATCTCTGTCCAGCAACATAATTTTATAATAAATGTTTCTCATTCTTCCATTTGCCTGATTCATTTCCACCACTTGATCGACTATAAGTATAAGAATATACAGTGCATTCATAAATGAAGTCTTACGAATTGATCAATTTCCGAGGTATACCTCGGACAGGTCGATTGTGTATTTTAGTTTTCCACTTTTTTTTTCCAAAACATTGATTTTTCCCCTTACAGGATATGACGTCATCAATATTTTTTTTCAAATTGAAAGTATATATTTTTATATCAAAAATTGAAAGCTCATATTTTTCTAAGTTCAACTATACTACAAACATCATATGTAACCCTTCATGTTACAGTATACTGAGTATGAAGGAAACCAATGTTCATATTTCTTAACATTAATTTAATTATTTATTTTTCAATTTAAATATCATAAGTAAGTAGTAAAAATAAACCAGTAACAAATCTTCGAACTAAGCTCCTTGGGTTAGTTGACAATATCTAAGACGTCTGATGAATTCTTGGGTTACGTTTGACAACATCTCTGGTGTAATTCGTTGAACTTCAGTTCAAATTCTCTCTTTTGAGCCTTCCAAATTCGTAGGTCGATTCAAGTATACTTTACTTTTCAAGTAATCCCAGAGGAATAAGTCCATGGGCGTTACATCTGGGGACCTAGCAGGCCATTCAATCTGACCGCGTCGTCCAATTCGGCGATTAGGAAAGGTTTCTTCGAGAAAATATCTAACCACTCTAGCATAATGTGGACCCGCTCCATCCTGATGGAACCATATAGTGGAAACTATTCGACCAGGTTGATTTATGTCTGGAAATGTTTCAGTTAAATATGGAACTACATAAGTTTGTAACATTTCCAAATAATTTTCACCCGTCACAGTACCGTCAAAAAAATATGGTCCTACAATGATATTCCTAAGAATCCCAGCCCACACAGTTACTCTTTGAGGATATTAAGTATAAGCTTCCATCGTCCAATTGGGATTTTCTGTTGCCCAATAACGACAATTTTGCGTATTTACGGTACCGCTTATACAGAAAGTTGATTCGTCAGAAAATAAATTCAATGTCATTATTTAGATTAAACACTTCTTGCATAATTTCACAGAACTCCATGCGTCTATCGAAGTCGCTTTCATCAAGTTCATGTATAAGTTGAATTTTATGTGGATGTAATTTGGCTTTTCTTAGAATTTTCTGCACAGCACCAAGTATTTCATTCAATTGGGTGTCTTCGGAAATTGTAGGACTGCCACTCTTAGGCATATCCCTAACATTGCCAATCTCATTAAATTTATGTAATATTTGTCTTACCGTCGATTTGCTTATTGGTTCTCGATCAGGATATTTTTCATTAAAGATATCGCATACTTCTGCCATACTTCTTTTACGATTGCCCTAACCTAAGATCCTCAAAACTTCTATCCGCTGTTTTTCTGGCAGCACCATCGTAATCTCAAATAATTACATATGCAATGGTAACTAAGAACTTATTGTATGGTTGCTGAGGACTTTCAGATGTTTTCATGGCCTACTCGGAGTTTGGAAATATACTTGAACTAACTACTGGTTCATTTTCGGGTATGCGTTGTAAAACAAATGATGAAGTAAATATTGAGAAATATGAGCACCTGTTTCCTTCAAACTCAGTATACTGTAACTTCAAATGTTACATATGACGTATGTGGTATGTTTGTACTCAGAAAAATATGGGCTTCCAATTTTTTATATGAAAATATATCCTTTCCATAAAAAAAAATATCGATGACGTCTATTTTTTTTTCGTACAAAAAAATAGAAAACTAAAATTCAATATTGAATTGTCTGAGCTTTATCTCCGAAAATGATTAACTCGTGAGATAATCGAGCGTTTCCACACTTTATGTAATGATATATATATATATATATATATATATATATAAAAAAAAATATCGATGACGTCTATTTTTTTTTCGTGCATCAAACGATAAGAATACATTCACACTGATGTAGACCATAAAAGGGAAGAAGGTCTACCAAGAATATTAGGCAAATATAATTTCCAACTGAGGAGCGATATAATGATCTCAACCATCGTAAAGATTGGATATCGGAACTCTCAACAATTTTTTGAGGCAAAGGCACTTTTTTATTGACTTTTTTGGAATGCAATTCTGCGGTCTTTTCTAGTTAAAATTCAAAGAACTTTTCATGTTTTTTTTCTACAAATCCACTTACATCAATTGATAAAAAAGAAGGTTGAACCACCTGAAATCATCATATTAAATTGAAGCCCAGATGAGTCTGTTGAGGAAAGAGATTCTGCATTGTACACAGGGAATAATCTCATCAGTTTTCAATTGCGGAAAAATACATACACATGATTCCGGTTCATTGATTTATTTTTTTCTATCCAAAAAGCTGTAACATCGACAATATTGGAGTAATAACTCGACAATATGCATCTTTTTGTTTGGTAATTCAAAGATCTGGTTGAATGTTCAGTGGTTCAAATTTTGTTCTCTACAAAATCTGGTTTTGTAATGCTTGATTAAGATTATGCCCTGTTTTATTTGGATAATATTAATATCGGGAGGGTGCTTAGAGATCGATTGTGGATAAATGATAAAGAATTAAAATACAAGTAGTATATATTTCGTTCAATTGAATTAAAATAGAGGAGAAAAACACAAGGAGTTGAATATTCCAGTTTCTGATGAAGTACAGATTTTTTTTTTATTCTCAAATCTTCCAGATAATTTTTCATCCATTGAAACCTCATTGAAAAAAATAAATATATTTGTCTGTTGGTTAAAGAAACTCCTTTATTGACTTCTAGAATTTGACTCTATTGTTAGATCATTCAATATTTTTTTTCACTTGAACTCCCTTGAATGGACTTCATTCTTGGGTATATAAAAATCAATTAGCACAGATAATCTTCGAACAAAATTTTATATATGAAATGAGTTTGAGTTAAATGAAATGATTTTTCATCATATACTTCTTCAAGAATAATGTTTGATGCGATATTAGATACTAATGGAAATGGTAATTTTGGTGATGGCACTTTCTTCTTGACAATTTAAATTGTGTAAATATTGTTTTCTCAATATTGTACACACAGTGGAAAAACTTATTTATATTTATCACTTTTGAACCCGTAAAATGAGGGAGTCACCTGAATAAAAAACACATTTATTGATTTAACATTATTAAACAATTCAGAATGAAAAAAAATATTGATTCGTTTGAAAATATGAACAGGATGTTTATAAAATCAAATGTTGAACCATCTGCGACTGAAGAAAAACTCAAGTCACTATCTTCCATCGTTCAAGATAACCTTTTGTGAGAATTCATGTTGAAAAGGGATATATTCTCAATTGAATATTCAATAGAAAGATTTTCTGTGAATCAAAATCCACGATAAAATTTAAATTATGTTTATGAATGACTAACAGAAAACAACTTCCCCCCAAGGCTGAAGCCACCTGGACATTAAACTACATCTGGTAGATATTCTGAAAACCCTAACTCAAAAAAAAAATCTAAAATTGAAAATTTGCTTTTCATTGAGATTATTATTTGATTTTCTATTCCAGTATTGATTGGGAAACTCATAAAGATGAATGAGGCGAAGAAGAATGTTTTCCAAGAGTACTCACAAAAAATCATTTGTAACAATTGAAGCAAAGAAGGCATCGCATTCACTAGATCTTCAATACATTTTTGTCGACGAAAATCTATTTCACGCTTCAACGAGAACAGAAGACCGGAAGAAATGGAAAACACATTTTTAGAAGCAATACCACTTTGCAAAACTGGAGTAAGGAACATCTCTTTCGGAGGCACTTTGAAATCAGTGTTTTTCGACATCAAAACCTGTCATGGGGTATGATAGATTGATTTGTTTGAAAATATCAACAGGATGTTCATAAATTGATATGGAATCATCTGCGACTGAAGATAAACTTTAGTCATATCTTCCATCGTTCAAGATAACCTCTTGTTGGGTTTTTCATGTTGAAAGGGAACATTCTCAATTGAATATTGAATGGAAATATTTTTTTGTCAATAGAAAATCTCACGATAAAAAATTAAGTATTTTTTGTGAATGTCTAACAGAGAACAACTACTTCTCAACTGGAAACAACGCTGGGCATTGGACTACATCTGATAGATATTCTGGAAAAACCTCAAAAGACAAAATCTGAAATTCAAAATTGGCTTTTTTTATTCAGATAGTTATTTGATTTTCCATTCCCGTCCTAATTGAGAACTCATATAGATGAATGAGGCAAAGGAGAATGTTCTTCAAAGAGATACTCACCAGAAATCATTTGTAGCATTGATGCAAGAGGGCATCGCATTCACTATAGGTCTTCAATAAATTTTTGTTGACGAAAATTTATTCCGCCTCCACGATCATCAGGAAAACCGGAAGAAAGGGAAACACATTTTTTAGGAGCAATCTACATTTAAACCTGGCATGGGGTAAGAAGATTGATTTGCTTGAAAATATAACAGGATGTTCATAAAATCATTGGAATAATCTGCGACTGAAAGATTAACTTTAGTCACTATCTTCAATCGTTTGATAGTGCAAAAGCTATGATAATTTTACCGAATTATCGAGCAATATGCAGACTCGTGTAAAGGAGTGAACGATAGGTATATAGGGGTGTACCCTTGTTGAACATGCAAGGAATAATGCTCTGTTCACCTATTCTGATCAATATTCGATTAATTTACGTTTTATCGAGGGTACAACTATATATATATATATATATATATATATATATAGAGAGAGATGTACACGGTCATTGTGAATCCCGTGAAGCACATGAACGAGACGCAGTTTAGCCCGGAGTAACCTTGTTAGTCTCGATATCGGGCTCTACAAAATATCACCCTGTATCTTTCACTGGGTGATAGAATTGAATGTAGGTCATTTCCCACGTTTTAGATCAGGACACACAATATATCATTTCTATAACCAACATAGCGATATAGTTCTTTGGTTCGAACTAGGGGCGCTTTCCGTATATAGGGATATACCCGCAGAATTATATACTTCTTTGTAGAGCCCACAAACTTTGTATCGTTGTGAGCCCTAAATTTGGCAACATCGCAATCGCTGCCTTCATGAATGTAATATATATGGATTGTGGATCCGTGATCTGTCCTAACGCAAGGGGTAGTTCATAATACAATATAAAAAAATTTATCGTTCGTTTTTCAGATTAGGGGAAATTTTAGTTTGAAATAGTTACAATATTTGAGGATATATTTACCAATTCTTTTTTTAAGGGGAATTTTTGCGATCAGTATATAACAATATTGGTTAAAGCCTTATTCTTCAGTTATCATCGTAGATTTATTTTGTGAAAACGAAAAAATACACTTACACGAGTAGACCATATAGGGGAGACGGTCTACCAAGAATATTAGGCAAATATAATTTCCAACTGAGGAGCAATATAATGATTTCAACCATCGTGAAGATTGGATATCGAAATTCTCAACAATTTTTTGAGGCAAAGGCACTTTTTTATTGACTTTCTTGGAATGCAATTTTGCGGTCTTTTAAAGTTAAAATCTTCAGAACTTTTCATGTTTTTTTGATCAAATCCACTTAAATTATTCGATAAAAAAGGAGGAAGGAAAGAACAGTTCACCTATACAAAATAGGTTGAACCACCTGAAATCATCACATTAAATTCAAGCCCAGATGAGTCTGTTGAGGAGAGATATTTTGCATTGTACACAGGGAATACTCTCATCGGTTCTCAATTGTGGAAAAATACATACACATGAAGTTCCAGTTCATTAATTTATTTTTTCAATCTCAGAAAGCTGCAACATCGACAATATTGAAGTAATAACTCGACAATATGCATATTTTTGTTGGTAATTCAAAGATCTGGTTGAATCTTCAGTGGTTCGGAATTATTTGTTCTCTACAAAATCTGGTTTTGTAATGCTTAATTAAGATTTTCTCCTGTTTCATTTGGATAATCAAAAATATTAATACCGGGAGGGTGCTTAGAGATCGATTGTGAATAAATGACAAAGAATTAAAATACAAGTAGTATATATTTTGTCCAATTGAATTAAAATATGCAAAAAGATATGATGGAAAAAAATATCTCGGAAAAGGAACAACTAGAGATAACAAAATTGAGCTTCTCAGGAAAGTAGGCAATTGTTATTTTTTGTTCATGTTTTCCAACCATAGATATCTTTAGATATGGAAAACGAATCAGAACCAAACAAAAACTGAATTATTCGCTGATGAGTACTCAATATATTTTTGGGGTATTCCAATCCCATGAAACCATTAATTTACTTGGCATAAAAACAAAAAAAATTATATTTTCACAATTATTATTTCCGTGGAAAACTGTCTAGATCTATCAACGGCAAATTTTATGTGAGCGGCAGTTCGTAGAGTGATATTTTTTTCTTCTATCGGAAAGTTTTTATTATCTTTTGAGTATTGATATAAATGAAATATTGAATAGAAATTTATTATCCACTTTTTCCTATCTTACTTCTAAATCAATATCTATAACTCCGAAATTTCAGGATGAAATATCAATTTGATGAATATATGAGATATTGAATTTGTTGTTCCTTCTCTTCCCGCTAAGGGAGCGATCGACTATACAAAAAGCCTGAACAAACAATTGGATGAGAGATTGGTCATCTTATTTTTACTCTATATCTGACCCTGAATGGAAGTAACTTTATGTTCTCATGATAATCTGATCGGTGCTATTTCATGAATTATTCATGAAAATAATGTATATTATGCCGAAAAGGATTCAATCATTCAGAAATACTTTCCGAAAACTCGGACCTGAAACAGTAATAAGTATGTTTCTTTGTAGAGGAGAAAAACACAAGGAGTTGAATATTCCAGTTTCTGATGAAGGTACAGATTTTTTTTGGATTCTCAAATCTTTCAGAGAATTTACCATCTATTGATATTTCATTGCAAAATTTTGGAGATAAATATTTGTTTGGGAGTAAAACTTAAAATGATCGAAGAAACAGTTTCAGTTCAATATTTTTTCTTCGGAATCATTTGCCGAATGATAATGGAAACCTTATTGAAAAAAATAAATATATTGCCTGTTGCTTAAAGAAACTCCTTCATTGACTTTCAGAATTTGACTCTATTGTTAGATAATTTAATATTTTTTCTTACTTGAACTACCCTGAATGGATTCATTCTTGGAGTATATGAAAAAACAATTAGCACAGATAATTTTCTAACAAAAATCTTATATGAAATGAGTTTTCGAGTTGAATGAAATGATTTTTTCTATCATATACTTCTTCAAGAATAATGTTTGATGCGATATTAGACACTAATGGAAATGGTGATTTTTGGTGGTGGCACTTTCTTCTTGCAAATTTTAATTGTGTAAATATTGTTTTTCTCAGTATTGTACACACAGTGGAAAAACTTATTTATAGTTATGATTTTTAAACCCGTTAAATGGGGGAGTTACCTGAATGAAAAACACAATTATTGAATTTAACATTATAAGAACAATTCAGAATGAAATAAAATATTGATTCGTTTGAAAATATGAAGAGAATGTTCATAAAATCAAATGTTGAATCATCTGCGACTGAAAGATAAACTTAAGTCACTATCTCCCATCGTTCAAGATAACCTCTTGTGAGGAATTCATGTTGAAAAGGCAAATATTCTCAATTGAATATTCAATAAAAAAAAATTCTGTGAATCAAAGAATCCACGATAAAAATTAAGTTATGTTTTGTGAATGACTAACAGAAAACAACTACTCCCGAGGCTAAAGCCACACTGGACATTGAACTACATCTGATAGATATTCTGAAAAGACCCTAACTCAAAAAAAAGAATCTGAAATTGAATTGCTTATTCATTGAGATGATTATTTGAAATACAATTTTCTTTCATCGATTATTTGATTTTCTATTCCAGTCTTGATTAGGAACTCATAGAGATGAATGAGGCGAAGAAGAATGTTTTCCAAAAGAGAGTACTCACCAGAAATCATTTGTGAAATTGACGCAAGAAAGGCATCGCATTCACTAGATCTTCAATACATTTTTGTCGACGTAAATCTATTTCACGCTTCCACGAGAATCAGGAAGACCGGAAAAAATGGGACACACATTTTCAGAAGCAATCTCACTTTGCAAAGATGGGAAGTTAGGAACATTTCTTTCGGGGAGAGGCACTTTGAAATCAGTATTTTTCGACATCAAAACCTGTCATGGGGTATGATAGATTGATTTGTTTGAAAATATGGACAGGATGTTCATAAAATTAGATGTGGAATCATCTGCGACTGAAAGATAAACTTTAGTCTTTATCTTCCATCGTTCAAGATAACATATTGTGGGGTACTCGTGTTGTCAATAGAAAATTACAAGATAAAAAGTTTTATTTTTTGTGAATGTCTAACAGAGAACAACTACTCCTCCGACTGAAACAACGCTGGACATTGAACTACATCTGATAGATATTCTGGAAAGACTCTCAAAAAAAGAAATCTGAAGTTTAAAATTTGCTTTTTTATTCAGATAGTTATTTAATTTTTATTCCAGTCTTAATTGAGAACTCATATAGATGAATGAGGCAAAGAAATGTTTTCAAAAGAGTACTCACCAGAAATCATTTGTAGCATTGATGCAAGAGGGCATCGCATTCACTATAGGTCTTCAATACATTTTGTTGACGGACTTTTTATTTCACGCTTGATCATCAGGAAGACCGAAAGAAAGGGGAAACACATTTTCAAAGCAATCTCACATTTGAACCTGTCATGGGGTAAAAAAGATTGTTTTGCTTGAAAATATGAACAGGATGTTCATAAAATCATGTGGAATCATCTGCGACTGAAAGATAAACCTTAGTCACTATTTTCAATCGTTTAGTAGTGCAAGAGCTGATGATATATATTTCCGAATTATCTGAGCAATATGCAGACTCATGTAAAGGAGTGAAGGATAGGTATTAAGGAGTGTACCCTTGTTGAACATGCAAGGGAAAATGCTCTGTTTGCCTAGTATGATCAATATTCAATTAATCTACGTTTTATCAAGGGTAATATCATATGTGCTAGGGGTTTTATCTCTAATTTTTTTTTTTATTTTCGAGAAAGCATTTTGACGACAAATTTTACTGACTGCGATTTGCGGCCGCAAATTGCACGAGTTAAATTTCCTAGAGGCAAAATAGGAAAATCTCAGAATTTTACGATGGAATCCTCTAGCACGAATCACATTTGATGAGAATATTTCCCAAATAACATTTGAAACTGGATAAAATTATCAAATATGTTATATTTGAATTTTCAACAAGGATAATTACAACAATTCTTCTTGTTCCAAACTTGAAGGAATCGTGTGTCCGTTTCGAAATGCCTTGACCCTTGACTAATGTGGCCATTCCATAGTTATCTTTGGTCAATCTATCTTTCCAACAATCAATTCATTCAGCTATTTTCAGTTCCGCAAATAAAAATATATTTTCTCAAGAACTGCAGTGCTATTCGTTCATTTTTTTGCATGCCTAGAATGTTTATCACCCATACACTGAACACTAAATATGTATGTCTTCATTTGTAACGAATCAATTTTCATGATCCTAACTTGAAAGTAACGAACTCCACTTGAAATAAATGATAGTTTAAAACTAAAGGGAACCCTTTAATAGTAAACTAAACTAAAAAGAAAATAATTTCAAATGAGTTTGAAATAAGAATACAGTGACTAACAACAAATTTATTTCATCGTAAAAGCTGGGGTTGCTTGATGTTATTGTTGTTAATATTTCATGGACAGATTTTTGGTAAAGTAGAATCATTATGAAAATATCTTAAAAGCACCCAGCTTTTCACGATTAAATAAATTCGTTGTTAATCACTATTCTTATTTCAAACTCATTTAAAATTATTTTCTACTTTTCAGTTTGTTTTTTATTAAAGCGTGTTCTTTAGTTTCAAACTATCATTTATTTTCAACTTTTTAGTTTTGTTTTCTATTGAAGCGTGTTTTTCAGTTTTTTAAACTATTATTATCATTATTTAATTTTTTCAACTATTATTCCCCAATTTTGAATAGAATCGGACCATAATCACAAAACTCGTCCGCCATTTTGGAGCCGCCATCTAGAACTTCTCAATTTATACAAAAAAATCATAATAGTGGACCCCAAAAACCCCCACATACCAATTTTGAATAGAATCGGACTATAATCACAAAACTCGTCTACCATTTTGGATCCGCCATCTTGAATTTTCCAGTTGAGACGGAAGAATCATAATTTCTGACCACGAAAACCCTCAGATACCAATTTTGAAGCGAATCGGACCATAATCCACCAAAACTCGTACGCCATATTAGAGCCGCCATTTTGTTTTTGTTTTCCAACAATAATTGCTTAATGCATCCGGAAATTTTAAACACCTGCCAAATTTCAAATCATTCCCTACTTCTGGAGTGGGTCAAAATCCTTAAAGGGTCGGTTACAAACAAACATACGGTAACAAACATACATGTGAAGCTAATATAAAGCGTGTAGAATAACGGTACCCCATACAAACTTTCAACCCTCACTTTAATTAGTGTTGAATTTTAAAAATCCTGAAATTTGTGATTTTTATTTAAAAGAAAGCCAAATGCTAATTTCTCGACTCTTACTTCAAAACTTTCACACCTTTTTCTCCTCCACCCCCTCTAAGGATGGAATAAGAATACGCAGGTTTTATGAAAACTTCATAATTCTCCCCATATCTAGTTTCTCAGATACGAGGTTTTCCTGATTCAGAATTATATTCTTCTAGGCTGAAAAAAGTCGATATCTCACTCGATGTTCCATGGTGTAAGACTACTGATCGACTTTTAATTTTCTTAGTTCCTCTGCAGATATTTCCATACAACCGGGATCATTTTTCATTTTCGGTATTACTCGTCTCGCAGCTACTCAGATCGGAAAATTCAATTTCGTCACCTGAACCTGACGAAAAATCAACATTTTTGGAGCTATCAGGTTTTCTCATACGATAATCAACCTGGTAATACAAAAAAAAGTCTTCGAAGCGAGTTGCTTATTATTGAACATAAACATTATACTGAATATGAATTATGTGCTCACCTTTTTGCCTTTTCTCAAGTTATAATTTTGAAGGGTCATCGCCACAATCTGTTTTCCTCTGCTGGACATTTTTGCAAGTCACCGCACGCTCACTGATTTAAAATCCCTAATAAATATTTTGAACTGGAAAACGCGCGAGGCAGTACAGGCAACGCCGCCGGGACACACAGAGGCCGTTTCAATATAGGCAATATACATTTTGGGATTCATAGCGTAGTGAAAGAATAATTGGCTCTACAACGTTTCAAAGGGTATACAAATTTTTAAATATTAAGAATTGTTACCCCTCTAAGTGTGCTTCGACGGAACATGAGGGAATGATGTCATTGCACTGGAATATACTCTTCGCCCATTCAGAAAAGTGCGGGTTCAAGAGCGACCCGTTCATTTGGTGGGCTTCACAAGCTACCGTGTACAACTATATATATATATATATATATATATATATATATATAATGATGGTTATGGCAATAGATATATACAATATTTTGTGTTTTTTTCATATAAAATATATTAATAATGATTATGATTGAATTGAAATTCATAATATATGATAAACATGATAATGATTATGATGAATTGATAATAATTATACTAATGAATGATAATAATATGAGAATAAAAATTTCCCACAACATTATAACGGACTCCTTTGGATTTTTTAACGAATTTTTGCCCTGAATTTCAAGTGTATAATGAACGGAGTCCGACGAAATCTGTCATGATGCACCCGTTTGCTTCATCTTTCATCGAACCTGAAATTTTCATGTTTACCTGCGGAATACCGTACGAGTTTTTGCATGGGTAGTCGCTCGTATCGAATTTTTCCAAGTTTTTCCCGATTGAATCTCTATATACATCATCGCATTCAATTTCGTATATGAGAGAATCCGTATCAGTGTACATAAACTTACACTGATTGGTCTCGAATGTTTCCAACATGAATTCATAGTGAAAATCGTGAACGCAAATTTTGGAAATATCTAGAATAGCCATACCGATATTGAATAGCAGTTCAGACTTGTTCATTTCGATAGCCATCAAGTTTTCATCTAAAATGGTTTGGTTGTTGAATTTCGGGCTACTTATTAAATTTTTGCCCTATATCTGCCCTCCCATTTATTGACCATTCTCACCACTCTGTGCTTCCTGATGTTTCCCATAGTATTTCCGAAGATACGGTTCATGGCCAATTTATAGTTATTTTGTCCGAAAGTGGTTGTAGCTTGGGCGCGTAATTTTGTATTGAATTCAATGTAGGGCTGCAGCCATGCCGATTGTCTGAACTGCAACACCATGTGAATTTTTCTGAAAATAAGGCAGTTTTCCGAAGCTTGTTTCAATATGCGGTAATGTAAAAGATAGTGTTCTTCGTTGTACAGGGTGGTCGGTGATTTAGGGAATTTTGAACTTGAGAAGTTGGATGTTCAGCACCAAGTGGGAAATCTTTGTGATCGTCAAGTATTCCTTCAGGGTATTCCAAATCGACTTAGAGGATATACCCTGTATCAGAAGTATCCGACACCTCTAGAACGTTCAAATAATCGAAATCTCCGATCCATTTGCACGCTCCAGAGTGCAAATACTCCCTCATAGCCCATCTATAGAGATTATTCACGTGTAAGTATGATAAATATCCAGAGGGTTATTGAGGATCATGCCTCTTTCCCCATATATTTATTATTCGTTCGAGAGAATTGGTACAACACTGGCTTATACCGCCTTGAATCCATTTTCAATGAAAAGCAGCATGTCAACATCTTTGATAATTTCCAGCTTACACTTTGTGTACTTTAACATGCATGACCACGAATAGCCAGGCATTGTATTGTACCCAGCGGGGTCGAGTCCATAAGTAGCATGACCCAATTGCCGGAAATTCTCAGACATCACATAACAGAAGAATATCGGTTTTCATGTATAAGTCAGAGTAGTCGCCCAGTGTTGTCAAATCGAACGATTGCCACACCTTCTGGACATGTTGGGATTCATGCTCGGAGATATCGCAATCGTTCAGTTGATTGTGGAATTAATCGACATCTGGCAACGCTGTCACCTCGAGTTTCTCCATGGAATCCACGAAGTCATAGAGGAATACTCCTTTGCGCGTGATTCATGAAAATTGTTCATCATTTGAATTTTGAAATTCGCGCTTTGTATTACAGAGATTTTCCACTCTGAGCGTGCAAATGAATCAAAAAGAATCGATGAAACGATATTTGATGTCTCTCTGTTCGTCGAATTGTGTGAAAGATATATATTTCTCTTTGTTTATTGGGAAGAGAACTCACCCTGCCTCGTTTCGCGATACCTGGAATAATGAAATGGCGCTAAGATTATGGGAAACAATAGAAACCACAAAGGATTTTTGGTAGTTGAGGTTACATGAGGCATAATAAGCTCAACCCCTAAATTCACTCGTGAAATGGTTATGGTCGGCTACAATTTCTTTATCATTTTCAAAAGATTTCTCGCAAATATGACAAGTGGAATCCGTACGGATGGGATTCACAGACATAGGTACGATTTTAAAAAAAAATTCTCCAACGAATTTTGCCATGGATTTCAATTGTTCCGCGAACCATTCTATCGAATCCAAACCTCGATGGCCATCGTAATCACAGAGTGTCATCATAATTACATTTGAAATGGAAGCCTGCGCTATAGGGAATGTGTTTTTGGTATTTTGCTGTTTTGGACTTGGTTTCATCATCAGGAAACGGTTCCAAAATCGATTCTGAATGGGCATATATCACAAATGGAACCAGTTTTTTGTATACAGAGTCCTTGAACTCAATATGGTCATATTTTGGAAAGGAAATTTTGTAGTGATTAGCTTTTTCACAATCAACAGTATGATTGTCTAATTTCTCCTGACTCTGGAAATAGTTTGGACATCTGTAGCAAATTTAATGTTCCGCCTTATGTTTACTGATTTGTGATCTAACCAATCGGGAAACATCTTTCATCCAACAATTATGGAATTTAATGTCGGCGTCCTCATCAATTACCGGCGGTGCCTCGTAATCATTTAATTTTACAGAATATTTATTTTGAATCATGAGTAGGTTGACATGTCGAGCCAATTTTTTTTTTGTAAGTTTCGTCGGTACTGTTGTTAAAAATGTGTGTCCGTCATCGTTGTCATCGTTATTTGCTGATGATTCAACCAATTCCAAAATATAAATGTTCACCAAAATACCGTTGAGTTTTTATAATTTTGAAATTCAACTGAGAGTTTCCAACCCCTCCATATTCAGTACGATCGACCAATGAGGGTATTTTGATATTCGATTATTATTTTTCCTACGGGATACAAAGCTGAAACTACCGCCCATCCGAAACAATTCTTGTCGTCGGTATTTCGCACGTTATTACAAGCTTTTTGTAGCAATGGCTTCTGGAAGTTCGATGAAAGATGAGCCTCCTTTGCCCAAACCTGAGTGATTGATATTCACTCCCAAATTAACGATTGTTTGTAATGATCACCCGCTTCATTTCCCGCAAAATTCCTCCAATTTATTGCCTAATTTATCTACAACAAATTCCTCGAACCACCCCTGGAAATCTGTTTTTCTATCAATCACTTGGTAGTGTATCGAGATATTTCAAATCGAGTTTTTCCTCATCCAAGCCCATTTAGACGAATTCCCCGCAGAAACGAGTATTCACCTTCAACATGGGGAATTTTCAAAACATGTGATTGATTTTACGTTTGAAAAGGCTGAATGCGTCTCTGAAAAATTTATTTGTGTCTTTGTGAGCCAAATTTATGATTACCCCTGTACGAACTCGTTCCCTGAACGTCGATTTCAAATCTTTCCAAATGACTCGACCTTTTGTATTTCTTCTAGCAGTCAACCCCTGAACCTCTACCCCAATTGTTTTTGAATGTTCCAAACTTGTCACCAATTTCCTCAGTGATCCAATGGAACTGTTGGCTGAAATTTTGATTTCCTTATTACATAGCCGAATGTTTCAAATGTTGTAGCCAAGTTTTGAGTTCATTGGGCTATATTTTTGTTCGAGAAGTTTTTGAGCCTCCCTGTATTCAATAATCATCTCATCGCTGAGAGCGGCAATTTGCTCAAAATTCATGGTTATTCATAAAACGAGAAAAATGAATACTTTTTCACAAACAAAATACAAATATATTCTTTTTTCCTCTCTCTCACCTTGATTTGATGAAATCGAATACAGCCGTCCCAGTTGGCATTGGAACACACAAATTGATAAAAAATAACCCCTTCAAAACGTGAAAAAAAAAAATACCCATTTGGAAAAAAGTTTGAAAAAAAACTCCGTAAACAAATAGAAAAAATCCACACCCTCATATATGAGAATATGTTTGAAATAAAATTAATAAAAAAAAAAACGATTTCAGAATACCCTTCCGGCATACCAGAAAAATATTTTTGAAAAAAAAACCGTAAACAAATAGAAAAAATCCTCGATATATGAGAAAATGTTTGAAATAAAAATAAATTAAAAAAAATAATAATTCAAAGTACTCTTTCGGCATACAAGAAAAAGGTTTTTGGAAAAAAGTATTCACTTGAAGCAAAATTTGGAAAATTAAGTTCAAAAATAAAATAAAATAAACTCACATTTTCAGATGTTTGGTTTAAAGATGCACACACAAACTCAGAGAGAGAGAGAGAGAGCGAGATCATTGAATAGAACGATGCATAGAGTTCAAAGGACAGCAAAAGAATGTACCCGACGTCGCTGATCAGTCACGTAAACCAATTCTCTAAAAACTGATGATTCAGCAGCATTCTTGGAACTGATGTTATATTGCGCAATATAATGCAATAGTTATTGCTCTTGATGACGTCATATGCACTCACAAACAGATCTGCTGAACAAAATATGTTCCATTTTGTAAGCTCGCTGGCTCAGCAGAATGGTTCCAAATTATCGATCCAAATTCCCAAGCCATAGCCGCCATATTTTTTCTATATGGCCCCCATAATGCTTTCAGCTATCTCCAACCTCAGTGACACCACTCAGAGATTGTCACACACTCTGGGCGGCAGGCCCCCTCAAAACGGATATTTCGAAATTCCTAAGCTACAGCCGCCATATGTTTGCCTGTATATATGGTTGGGACTCCCCTACTGTCCCGAAACATCTCACACCTCCGTGGCAGCCTCCAGATACCGCTGAAGAACCGAGTCGTTGCCCCCATGACGGACATCTTGAAATTCCTATCTACAGCTGTCGTATTTTCATATACATATATTTATATATATATATATATATATATATATATATATATATATATATATATATATATATATATATATATATATGGATGGACCCCAAAAAAAAAACCCATAATGTTTTCTATATATGGTTGGGCCCAAAACGTCCCCCATAACGTTCCCACCTGTCTCAGACCGTAGTAGCAGCCCCTGAGAGAGCGTGTATAGCTGAGGGGATTCTGGCCCACCTGTGTTGAGTCAGAACCCCCCTAGCTTATCTACTCACTTTTCACCTTCCTACGCGAATGGCAGTTCAATTTTAATTCGTAATTTATTTTTCTCAATGGAATTCTGATCGTGACAATGAAAGAATTTTCTATGATGTTACACCAAGCGATCTTCGAGTTGAAGATACTCAGTAACATCTTTTGCTTTCATCACCAGTTCATGACCCTTTGGTATGAGACTGTAACCCGATTTCTCTGAGTCACGTTTCGGCCAAGGAAGATGCACTAACTCTAAAAGGATTCTGTTATTTCGACAACGATTTATGATTCCTGGGTTTCCACATTCCTTGAGAATCACTCCAATGGTAGAGCTCAAAACCAACCGCATCTCTGATAGGTAGCCTAATTGTATCGACGACTGATTATTCAATGTTTCTGGTAACTAGACCAATTGGCACCCGAATTATACTTATTTCGGCAAGCCAATTTTTCGGCAACATAATGGCGAATGTAACCAGGAAACTTGATGACGCATAATTTTTCGTATTGTACTTTTGTAAGTACTACTAATCGAAACGATTTGTCGAAATTGACTTAGCACCGAAAAATGAGATATATATTATGATCCAATTTAGGGGAGTCAAGCGCTATGGCAGACTCCATTTATAATCAAAATTTATTTAGCCCATTAAGTACAATTTTTGGTTTGATACTAATAACCAACTTTTTTTCTTCAAAAACCCATTTTTGGAGTTGGATGGTATATATATATATATATATATATATATATATATATATATATATATATATATATATATATATATATATATATATATATATATATATATAACTTGAGATTCACAATTTTTTCTTTACAAAAGGTATTTTGAAATCTTAATTATCTGTCAAAAATTGAAAAACATCCAAAGTCATGTCGCCCATACAAAAAGTGAATGCCTACGACATCTCTCGAGTGGAAGTTGCAACACTTTAGAATTGTGCTGTATGTACTAATGTTTATTTGGACACTTCAACGTTTTATGCATGTCTTTAGTTAATAATGCTCCGTTCACATTACAGCGGAAGACTTATATATTTTATAATGTTAATAAATCTTTGATTATGCACATTGGTATAGTGAACACTTTTTAATGAAACATGATAACGTATATAAGAGTTTATTAGCAATGATACATATAAAATACTATAAATCATTTTGTGGTTCTATTATAGTGTTGGAAGTTGGTATACGACGACCATATGAAGCCAATCGGTGCAAATGTTGATTGTGACTAAGACAGAAACATTCCTGGAAATGAATTTTTTCACTAGGAAATAAGTGTCCATCGTGCTCGCATAATATCCAATTTTCTCGACACAAACTGCATAAATTATTACAACAATTGTCCGCATATTCATCACAAGGTATACAGCGCGATTTGAGTGGCGCTACTGTAGCCTTATTATGAATTGTGTCTGGATTTTTCTTTATGCATTCCTTACAGAGGCCGGTGCATGGATTCAGATGCTCCTTGGGCCAACCACAATCACATTTTCGCCTATTCTGTATGGGTAAACACACCTTTTTGGTTTAGAATCCCACTGTTTTGTGAAAGGCATGATGATATAATTGAAGAACTGTCAATAAGCACAATACTGATCAATACTGAATGCATGTTAGAATTTTTAGGGCTTATATACCTTCCAGGATCGTAGTATAATTGAAATGGAGGAGAGATATTCTATTCTACTTGAGGCGGAGTGGTGGTGGCGCCCTCTGTCTGGAACCATTCAAATATGAGTGAGCATAGCTGAAGAAATCAGTATTTGAATTGTATTCAATTTGACAAGTACCATTTATCATGGAAAGTAAAGTGGTAGTTTCAGACATGTTGGCATCTATTGATGTCAACAACGTTGTCCAAGTAGAAGTACTTGTGAACGACGAAACCGGTGAGATGGGAGAAGTAGTGAAACGAGTTGGCGGTGATGATGAAGCAATTGATAATGGTTTTTGAGTTGTGATGAAATGGACAAAGGGGCTACATATCGTTATTCGGTTGATGTGCACGTGATATTGCTGCAGCTGGGGCAATATCAATATTTCATTACAAATTATTTTAATTCCATTATATCCTAATAATCATCCGGCTATCATTCCAAGTATTATTCAATCGCAAAATCTTTGACTTTTTATATTTTGTCTATGTGTAACATCCAATATTTGATCAATTATGTTTGCAGATTCACGTATTCTCCTCTGGAATCTCATTCGATCAATTGGTACATATTCCCAATACACATTTCTTGCATGTCTGTGAGCAAAATTCCATGCTACTTATGGTGAATGGTATTCATATTTTCATTAAAAGTCACCCTCTTCATATTGTTTACTGTGTTGATCATTCAGCTCACAAAGTTCGGATGGAAATATTACAACTATATCAACAAGAGACATCTCCACTGATGACCTTGGTTTTTTGAGTCAGCTACACATGTAACTTTCAAATCATAAGAATCAGATGGAGGCGATGACGCAGAAGAGTCCGATTTACTGGGCATATATATATATATATATATATATATATATATATATATACTCATAAAGGGTACGTTGTCACCTCGAAAATAAATATACGGTTCACGCTGTGACCTCAGATAAGTGAGGTGACAACGTTTTGCCTTGATTTCGATATAAAATCAACCTAGATGTCACCCTGAGTTAATTAACAAAATATTATTCTGGGGTCCCTTCGTATAGTTTTTTCCTACAATTTGTCCGTTTAGTTCGAGCGTATATCACCAGCGCTAGTGTCGCCGTACCAAGAAGTGACGGGCAGTCCGTTGTGTCCTCAGGCTAGTATAACAGTGAGAATAGAGATTACAAATACGTTGTCACCTCTGGCTGTTGGCAACGTTGCGTCAATTCACCGTTGATATATTTGTGCACTTTAAATGAATATTATATGTGTGATAAGTGATAAATAATGGCTCATAGGGGCCTATTCAACCTGTGATAATTTTAGAAGTATTTATTTACCTTCACCTGATCCGACGTGTGTAATCAAATCTTAAAAGTGAAATTGATCGATTAACGTGAAATTTGGCACGTGCTTATAGCTCCCGTGACACTGTATTATGGAATTTTTGGTATAAGGGTATTTTTGAGGTCGAAGATTGTGCATTTTTTCTCAAAATTCATAAAATTGCAGCTCCGACGATCTATGTGATTATGGTCCGATTCTATCCAAAATTGATAAGTGGGGGTTTTCGGGGTCGAAGATTATGAATTTTTAACAATCATCACAAATTCAAGATGGCGGACGAGTTTTCTAATTATGGTACGATTCGATTCAAAATTGGTATGAGGGGATTTTCGGGGTCGGAGATTATGAATTTTTTGTCGAAATTCATAAAATCAAAATAACGGCTCCTGACGATCTCTGTGGTTATGGTCCGATTATATTCAAAATTGGTATGTGGTGGTTTTTGGGGTCGGAGATTATGAATTGTTTGTCAAAAAATCATAAATTCAAGATGGTGGACGAGTTTTGTGATTATGGACCGTTTCTATTCAAAATGGGTATGTTGGGGTTTTTGGGTTCGGAGATTATGAATTCAGTCAAAGATTGTTGATTTTCTAGTCAAAATTCATGAGTTGAAAATGGCAGCTACAGGATGGCGGACAAGTTGATCTTTAGATGGTCTCCCCATGGAAGAACTCGATAGCTCAGAACTTACAGAAAAGAGGCCTCATTATAACGACGCTTCAACAAAAATGCATAGATTAAGATATTAAAAACCTTCGTGAAGACAGGTTTCTATTCAAATACGCCAAAAGTAGAAAATAATTGCTTTGGATGTGTGATGTAGGTCATTCAGTGAGTGAGTTCGAAAGCTTTGCGCTTTTGTATTCGAACTGAAAACTTGGAGCGACAACTCTTGAATCTATAAGGCCCGATATTATAATGTCAGTTCAAACTCTGGAGTGACGTCATCGATTTTAAACCTCAAACCCTACCTCAGGTATGGTTTGAAGAAAACGAAACGGAACGAAACACCATAAGGCCAAGTGACGATGACATTTATATACATGGAAAATAAAAATCTTATGTGTTTTTATAAAACGACTTTCTCACCACCTTTGGTTTGAACTTGAAGATAAACTGGTTTTAGGTTTTCAGAGTTTAAACTGACATTATAATATCGGGCCTAAGTCACGGGATAAACTACGTCCAAAGCAATTATTTTTTACTTCTCAACGCATTTGAATAGAAACTTGTCATTCCAAAGGTTTTTTATTAATTATTCAATTTTCTACTGAGTTTACTTCTTATACAAAAAAAAAAAGGAAATTTAAAATTCAATACAAAATGAATCTAGTTTCATGATTTATTCCAAAACCCATGACAAAATATAGAAAATTTCAAGCTTTATTGAGGGTTGTGAATAGAGCAGACTGTTTAATTCAAAATATAAAATATTTTTCTGTAACATTTAGCAATATTTAAAAAAATACCAATTCAGGTGATTGTTTTCCTGCACGCCAGTTGGCATTCCCTAATAAATAATTTGCCATATGATGCGGATTTCACAGGTGACTGTGGAAAATATAATATTTTATTGTTTGTATCTCCACTATAGAAGGTGGACCATCAAAGATATTTTACGTAGATTTATTTTCTCCTAAATTAATAAATCAAAGTACGCTTGAACATTAGTTTTTAGGGGGAAATATTTCATTGGTATTTTTCCACCCTCTGCATCTCAAATAAAAAGGGGGAGTAATGCCTTATTTCAAAGGAAATTGAATTGTCTTTTCAACAGAATATTGTTCGTTGATGTCGAGTGAGTAGTTTGGAAAAGATAATGCGTTAAATTTAACCAAATTTCTCACCACTCGTCTCAATCAAATGAATGTTGAAAGTGTCTATCCCAAACCTCCAAAATATAATTTCAAAGGCACTGTTAGAAATATTCGCGAACATTGTGGAGCATTTCAGGAGTTATTTGTCGACACTCGTACACTATTTGTTGTCGCAAGTATTCTAAAGAATTCGGCTGGGTTGCATACATTTTAGATTCGAAATGTTTCCACTACAAGAAAAAGACAGCTGGCGATGAATCAGCAGGTCTTGCAGGCTATTCAGAAGAAACCTTCCCTTTCAATCCATCTGCCAGAAACATTTTCATCCAGAAACTGTTTTGCAGAACTTTCATAGGATGCGGGTGCTCTACCTTGCTGAAAAACTAGATTTGCTGGCCCATGAAAGATATATTATTAAATGGCATTCGTTAAAGAAGGATCAAGAGTGGTTCACAGCAACTCTAGGTATATTTCACCAGTTGAATTTCCAGATAGCTAAAATGGGCCCAGAATATGCGGCTAATTTTTGTCTTCTTTAATTACACAGATTAAAGAAGACAAAAATTAGCCGCATTTTCTGATTTCTTTTTTTAAATTTGACATTTAATGCCAAAGGAATGATACAAACGTAGAACATGTATGCAGGTGAACCACTTGATGCTTAAAAAAAAATAACAAATAAAAAACATTTTTAAAGACAAGCTTTCATTTAAGCCGCGAACTAAAACGTATAAAATGAGTTTTAGTCATCGCTGACAATGATTTAATTATTTTTCGTTAGATCATTTGATTTCAGAAAGCTTGTCGCGCGGAGTGTTCATAAAAGTAGGTACCAATTAATTTTATGACAATTCGCGACAAGCTTTTTGAAACCAAATAATTCGACAAAAAATAATTAAATTTTAATCAGCGATGACTTGAACTTATTTTATACGTTTTAGTACACGGCTTACATGAAAACTTGTCTTCAGAAATATTTTTATTGGTTATTTTATTCTTTGCTTTTTAGGAAGTTCGCCTTGATCTGTTCATTTCGGATACAGCATCGTTATTACAAGGTCTCTTCCCTGTAAGTTTTGAGCTGGAAAAAATCATGATCTCCGACCCCAAAAACTCCCACACACCAATTTTGAATAGAATCTGACCATAATCATGAAACTCGTTCGCCATCCTGGAGTCGCCATCTTCAATTTATAGATTTTGACAAAAAAATCCTGATCTCTGAACCTAAAAACACATACATACCAATTTTGAATGGAATATGTCCATAATCAGAAAACTCGTCCTCCATCTGTAGAGTCGCCATCTTCAATTTATAAATTTTGACAAAAAATTCAGAATGTCCGACCGCAAAAACCGCTGCTACCAATTTGAATCAAATCGGACCATAATCACAGAACTCGTCCTCCATTTTGGGGCCGCCATCCTGATTTCATGAATTTTGACAAAATCTCCGACCCCGAAAACCCCCTCACACCAATCTTGAATCAAATCGGACCATAATCACCAAACTCGTCCGCCATTTTGGAGCCGCCTTCTTGAATTTATGAATTTTGACAAAAAATTCATGATCTTCGACCCCAAAAAACCCTACAAACCAATTTTGAATCGAATCGCACTACGGACACTCCTCGAATACGCGGCAAAACTGTATGAAGCGGGAAGTAATTGCAAATCTCGCGCAGCCATATATATTATGAAGTCACTTCGTATCTGAAGTATCTATACATATATATATATATATATATATATATATATATATATATATATATATATATATACATAAACATATATTTAAAAAAACAGAAATCGTTTCCCCTCTTTTGAAAACCCTGTTTTGGAGCCTCCCCTCAGAAGATATATGCATAAATGAATAAAATGTTACAACCAGGAAGGGGTGAGGTCAAGTCGTCCAGTCGACGACACTGAGGTGACAACGTATTGTCTATATATATATATATATATATATATATTAATATATATATATATATATGTATATTGTTATGTTATGAAAAACCAGTTATATATATTAAAAGGAAAAAACCCACAAGAAGAATAATTACTTAATAGCTATTAGTTTCAATAGATTGTATTTACATAATTTTTGAAGTTCTTTTTCCTTTATTGAGCCTCTGTATAATATGAGTAGATAAAAATGTCCAAATACTATAACACAATCAATTTCATACACTGTCATAATGATTATAACCCATAATTGTTCAAAAGACAACAAAAAAGTCTAGATTTACGAAATCATCCTGTATAAAATGTGATCCACAAAATTATAAGCTTGAAACATACAGTATATGAAATTGTATCTAACTAAAAGTAGCCAATGGGAGAACAGCAAACTTCTTGATGACAATAGCCAATCAGGGAACAGTATGGTGAAATGTAAGATTTGAAATTGTGAGAAAATAAGAACGAGAAAGTGTCAGAGACAATTATCACTGGAATTGTATATAGTTTATAAGAAAGTAAAAAACAGTTGTATTCATAAGTTTTGACAAATAACCCCAAAGAGTGAAAATGTGACAATATAGTGCGCGAATTCAAAAATTCAAATCAAAAGGAATAAGGAAAAATGGTACCTGGAGACAGAAAAACAAAGCCAAGAGGAGACTAAAAATAATTTTGAAACGAATGCCACGTTTTGTTGGGAGAGAAAGAATTTTTTTAATTTCAACATAATAAGCAGAAAACCAACACTACCTTATTTGTACAACATATACAAGTATCCAAAGCTGATTTTTGGATTGGTATGGTTCCTTCTTTCAGGTATTGGAGTTCCTGAAAGCATTGGATTGAGAGGAAAACCAAATCCTGGTAACAGCGACAGTTCCAGACAGGTATAAACTTTCCTAGTGCACATCACGAACTGAACAATTTCACTAATAACTCATATCCCATCAGAAGAACTTTATTTCATTTGAATTTGAACTATTAAAGAAAATTCAACTTTCAAGGTAAAAGTGAGGTTGTGTATATTTTACCCATGAACTTTTCTAATGATTATCCATGAATATTTGTAGATTCACCATAGAATAATTTATCTATCGTAGGCCAGGTGAATTTAAGTCTTCCTGAATAAAGGAAATAATTGCTTTATGATACTTTGGTGCTCATTTTCCACAATTATCAGCAATCGTATTTATAAACACTGAATAGAAAATGACATCAAGCAGTGGCTAGTGGCTAAATTGCAGTGGCTAGTGGCTAAAAACGGCTATCTGAGATAAGAGGCGTACCAACTGTGCTTAGCTGTGGTAAGGGAAAGTGATAACAATTGGCAGCAACGTGACGAGAAAACAGTGACGTTAGCTAGCAATTATTATTACATCATTGCAAAATATATTATACAGAGCGAAAATATTTATCTATCAATATTTCATAACAAAAACTATTATCATAACAACTATTGTGTTTACAATTATCATTACATTACAATTGACACCCAAAACGTGGGGCAAAAATATATTAATAATAATAATAATAACAAAATTCAATTATAAAATTCATTTTATACAATTTGTTATATCATCATTACATAACAATTTGGCGCCCAAAACGTGGGGCGAAATAATAACAAAATAATATGTTATATTCTCATTACATAACAATGGCGCCGCAACATAAGGGCAAGTAAGGGAAATATATTATTTCTCAATATTTACCGCAACGTAGTGGCAAGTAGAGGCAATATTATTTCATAATATTTATCAGGGCGAGAAAAGGCAAAAAAGGCGAGTAAGGGCAAGTAAGGGCAATATATCATTTCAAGGCAGGGTAAGGGCAAGTTATATTCAAGGCAACGTAAGGGCAAGTAAAGGCAATATATTATTTCTAGATATTTATCGCAACACTGTGCAAACATTGGCAATTTTTTTTATTTTTATGTTCTGGTTCCCACGAAGAGGGATATTCTGTAATGTTCAGAGAACATCGTGGGAACCAAGGAAAAGGTAGGTAGGAGTTGGTGTTCTTCTTAAATTTCTGGAGGTTGTATGCCTCGGGGAGCACCTCCCTAGGCAATGAGTTCCAAAGCCTCGCTGTTCGTTGGATGAACGAGTCTTTGGAAAGTGATGTTCTGCAGGTCTCCGAAGTGACCACGAAGGGGTGTGATGACTGAACTTGACGGGTTAATCTCGAAGAGACTGCCAAAGCAGGAACGATTGTTGATATTTCAGAAGAGCATCGCCCATGAAAATATCTATAAAATAGAGACAAATCGCCAACTTTTCTACGGTGTTCCAGACAAGTGAGCGAGTTTGTAAGCGAGGCATCACCGACGGAACGAATTGTCCTTTTTTGGACAGAATCCAATAGCCTCAGGATATGTTTAGGTGCCACGCTCCAAATATGGGAACAGTATTCCAGGACAGGTCGGATCTGTGCCTTATAGATCATAAGCAGCTGAGTGGGGGTGAAATAGCTCTTGGCACGAAAGAAAAAACCAAGTTTTTGGGATGCACTTTTGGCAATGGACCTCACGTGATTTTCCCAGGAAAGATTATTGCTGATAGTAATACCAAGCATCGATATGGATGATTCTAGTGGTATGGTTACTCCTGACAAAGTTATGTTAGGCACAGTGAGATCGGCTTTTCTAGAGAAAAGACATGCTTGTGTTTTGTTTGCATTGAATTCTACCAAGTTATTAGATCCCCACTCGAGAATTGTTGCTGAGTCCATATTTATATCATTAACATTTCTTCCTCGTTCATTTCTGGTTTCACGGGCTGATATAGGGGCCCTGGAAGAGAAAGCGGTATGGCAAAAGCTGTGTACTGGACATGAAGTTGCTTTCAACAGGTCGTTGATGTGAAGTAGAAATAGTGTTGGTGCGAGAATAGATCCTTGCGGAACACCAGCATTATAACGTGTAAGGCTAGATATTGGTGAATAAAAAATGGATTTGAGAGATGGTAAGAAAGTTGGCTTGGAAGAAGGTGCAGAAGGTAGAGAGAGGGGCGATCAGGAACAAGGAGAGAGTAGTAAAGTGAGAGAGATAGAAATAAAAAGTGAAAGTACAGGCATGGAAAGTAATAAAATGTTAGAAACATTTTTAGAAAAAATGAATGGAAATATAGCAAATATGAAAGAAGATTCAGTCAGGAGGGATGGAAAAATGAATGAAAATATAGCAAGTATGAAAGAAGATTCAGTCAGGAGGGATGAAAAATGGATAAAAATATAGCAAGTATGAAAAATGATATGAAAGAAATGAAAGAAAATTCAGGAAGTATGAAAAATGAAATGAAAGAGCAAATAGAAAGAATGAATGATGGAATGAGAGAAAGTATGGGAAGAATGGAGGAAAGAATGGGAGAAAAAATGGGTAATATAAAGAATGAAATGAAAGAAATTTGAAAAATGAAATAAAAGAGTTGAAAGGAAACACAGCACGTATGGAAGAAAGATTAGAGAAAATGTGAAAGAAAATATAAAAGATATGAAAGAAAATATGGAAAGAATGGAAAACAAAATACAAACTAAATCTAATCATAATGAAGTAGAATTTTTAGAAATGCACAAACAATTAGAGACAAAAATAGGACAACAAAATGAGGAATTTTATGTGGCAATAACACAAGAAGTATTAAATAATCATGTAGAAAGGCAGGATGAGAAAATAAAGACATGAAATTAGATATGAATGGTAACAAGAAAGAGTTAAAAATGAAATGAGTACTCTCGAGAAAAAAGTAGAAAAACAACATAAAGATACCTATTCAAAAATAATAAATATAGAGAGTGAAATAACTGAAAATGTAGAAAAGATAAAATTATTAGAATTAAGAAGAACAGACAATAATTTAGAGAGTAGAGTCATTAATAATTGTCATGGAATACAAACAAATAATAAGGAATTTGAGGAAGTAGTTATACAAAAAACAGATCATATAGGAACAGTTTATAAGAAAAAAATTATAAACTGATACAAAATATAAAAATGAATCTTGATCAAAAAAATAATGAGTTTATACATAATATGAACGTGAGGAATAAAAATTTTCAGATGCAAAAGGGTAAAGTAAATAATAAAGTAACAAAAATTAAAATATACGACAGAAACATGGTGAAGATGAATTTTGAATTGCAAAAAGGGAATGAAAATGATAAAATGATAATAATAAAAATGAATGACATGAACGTGGCTAACAAAACATTTGAGTGGGAAAAAGGAAACATAAATGAAAAAATAATAGTAATGCAAATCAATGACATCTACAGGGCGAATAGAATTTTTGAAATAAGCCAAAGCAATACAAATAATGAAAAAATAATAATAATGGATAGTGAAATGTTAAATAGAAAAATAGGAAAGAATTTGAATAAATTTTACTTCAAAAAACAAGAAAAAGTTGAATTTATGAAAATGAAAATAAATGATAATGTTAACAGAAAATTTCAATTGAAAATTTGTGAAATAAAATATAGGCTTGCAGTTACAAAACAAGCAAGATTCCATAGGAGGAGAGACAAATAATAAATAGAAAGATTAGGAAATAATAAATTGTAGGTTAACAAATTTGATAGGTAAGTTAGGGAATAACAAAAAAGGAAAAAAGTTAAAAAAATAGTTTGATAGATAGTTAGATTTTAGAAACATTTGAATAAAAGAAAATAAAATGAAAAACAAACGTAAAGAAAGAAATACATCAATGAGAGAAAATATTAGAGGAAACAGAACAACGCCTAAATGAAAAGTATAGAAAGAGAAGAAAGATATTGAATAACAATCATAATACTGAAAAACAGAAAAGTTGATGCAAATATTGGTACAGGTTAGTTAGATAAAGTAAAGTGGAAAAAAATATTGAAAATGTTTACAAATATAAAACAATATAGATTATAAAGAAGGAAAAATATAGAAATAGATAATAAATAAGGTGAATTTTGAAGAAAAATGCCAAGAAATGAAGATTAAAATATTTTTTAAAATGAATGTATGTGAGAAATGAAAGTGGAAATGATAATAATAATAATAATACTAAAGAATTATATTATAAGAAATATGATGATGATGATGAAGGTATATTGATAAATAATATGGAGGTATATTAATAATTAAAATGAAGGTATATTAATGAATTATAAATGAATATAATATGTTTATTATGTGTGAATAAAGAAAAAGCGAAAGAGTATGTACACAAAATAAAAGTGAATGAAATGAGAGATTCAAATTGATAAAATATCCAATTCAATATGAATATGAAGAACAACTGAAGGAAGAGATAGGAAAAATAATAAAACAGTATAATTGAAAAGAGTACCAGTAATTGTAAAATCGATAATTGAAAATATTATCATATAAAATATAAAATATAAAATGAAAGTAAGATAATAATAATATATAAAATGTCATATATGATAATATCTTGAAAAGTTTTCTCTCTCCGAAGAGATATCTGAAGTCAAGTTTTTCTGGAACGAAAGAACGTAGTACTAGTAGTTGTAAATAATAGTTATCGTTGTAGAATTTGTTTTTTCTTGAACTGGTGGGAAATCCACCATAAGTAGTTTTCTGAAATTAGAAAAATAGTATTAGTTAAAGTAGATTCAATAACTGTAAATGAGAAATTGATATTCAAAATTTTTAACTAGTAGAAAATTATTGAATATAAATTCAGGAATGTTGGTATGTTATGAAAAACCAGTTATATATATTAAAAGGAAAAACCCACAAAAAGAATAATTACTTAATAGCTATTAGTTTCAATAGATTGTATTTACATAATTTCTGAAGTTCTATTTCCTTTATTTAGCCTCTGTATAATATGAGTAGATAAAAATGTCCAAATACTATAACACAATCAATTTCATACACTGTCATAATGATTATAACCCATAATTGTTCAAAAGACCACAAAAAAGTCTAGATTTACAAAATCATCCTGAATAAAATGTGATCCACAGAATTATAAGCTTGAAACATACAGTATATGAAATTGTATCTAACTAAAAGTAGCCAATGGGAGAACAGCAAACTTCTTGATGACAATAGCCAATCAGGGAACAGTATGGTGAAATGTAAGATTTGAAATTGTGAGAAAATAAGAACGAGAAAGTGTCAGAGACAATTATCACTGAAATTGTATATAGTTTATAAGAAAGTAAAAATAGTTGTATTTATAAGTTTTGACAAATAACCCAAACAGTGAAAATGTGACAATATAGTGCGCGAATTCAAAAATTCAAATCAAAAGGAATGAGGAAAAATGGTATCCTGGAGACAGAAAAACAAAGCCAAGAGGAGACTGAAAATAATTTTGAAACGAATGCCACGTTTTGTTGGGAGAGAAAGATTTTTTTTAATTTCAACATAATAAGCAGAAAACCAACATTACCTTATTTGTACAACATATACAAGTATCCAAAGCTGATTTTTGGATTGGTATGGTTCCTTCTTTCTGGTATTGGAGTTCCTGAAAGCATTGTATTGAGAGGAAATCCAAATCCTGGTGTGTATTGAACAGCGACAGTTCCAGCGACAGGTATTAACTTTCCTAGTGCACATCACGAACTGAACAATTTCACTAATAACTCATATCCCATCAGAAGAACTTTATTTCATTTGAATTTGAACTATTAAAGAAAATTTCACTTTCAAGGTAAAAGTGAGGTTGTGTATACTTTACCCATGAACTTTTCTCATTATTATCCATGAATATTTGTAGATTCACCATAGAATAATTTATCTATGTAGGCCAGGTAAATTTAAGTCTTCCTGAATGAAGGAAATGATTGCTTTTTGATACTTTGTTGCTTATTTTCCACAATTATCAGCAATCGTATTTATAAACACTGAATAGAAAATGACATCAAGCTAGTGGCTAGTGGCTAAATTGCCTGAACCGGCTATCTGAGATAAGAGGCGTACCAACTGTGCTCAGCTGTGGTGAGGAAAGTGATAACAATTGGCAGCAACGTGACCAGAGAACAGTGACGTTAGCTGGCAATTATTATTACATCATTGCAAAATATATTATACAGAGCGAAAATATTTATCTATCAATATTTCATAACAGAAACTATTATCATAACAACTATTGTGTTTACAATTATCATTACATTACAATTGACACCCAGAACGTCGGGCGAAAATATATTAATAATAATAATAACAAAATTCAATTATAAAATTATTTTTATACAATTTGTTATATCATCATTACATAACAATTTGGCGCCCAAAACGTGGGGCGAAATAATAACAAAATAATTTGATATATTACATAACAATATATATATATATATATATATATATATATATATATATATATATATATAAGGTGCAGAGTTTCTACATCAACATAAATTGTTTTCTCCACTCCTTAACTCAAGTTTTGTGTGTAAAAATCAGTTGTTTCCTTCACTACAAGTTCCATTTACGAATTAATCGCCATGAATTCCGATGACAGCAACATTTTGGCTAAATTACTTGCTGATTGTGGTGATGGAGCAGTGACTAAAGACGTAGACTTGGACTTCAATATGGATCAACATATTTTGATGGATGCAACGGAGGTGCCACGAAGTCAGTTAGCAGATATTTCAGCAGATATATAATTTTCCCAATTATTGTCGCCCATCTCTCCACCTGTGATCCACATTCTAGAGGATGTCCAAGTTGTCGAAGCGGCCAAGCGGAAGAGGAGAGCTCCCATTGATCTTTCCACAACTTCAAGGTCTCCTCTGAATGACTCAGTGGCGTGCACATCATCCAAGGCCAAGGGAAAATCCAAAAAAGTGCGTCATCAAAAATCAAAGACCTACCAAAATGAACAATACATTTTGTGCATGTATCGTTCTTGTGTAACAAAGTGCCTCATAAATTCTCCAGTTAGAATGTTAACTTTCTCAGGTATTTCGAATTTTCGAGACGACTTCTCTGTAGCGAATGCGCGGAAGCCACACCATTTTCTATCTTTGATGCATGAGTGAAGATTCGAAGATGTGATGGGTACTTGGATATTATAGTTCGATAGTTGACCTGAATATGATTATGGTTTGTATCTTTCTTGTTCAAGGAGAGAACTTTTTTCATCCATGTGAGGTAAAAGTATGAGCCTGGTGGAATTGTATGAATGGGAGCGGGTTGCGTTGGGGAGATTTGCTGAAATTGAATGAGGGTGAGTGATTTTGGCAACGATTTCGTACCTGAAATATTTCAACCAGATGACCCAACTTGCCAAACGACCAGAAGCATCTTGATATTCATGTACCCAACAAAGATTCGAGATTTCTCACCCCAAATGAACTGTCTAAAAGATGTTACCCCAATTTAAAAAAAAAAATCAGTTATGTTAAATTTTATTTTGCATTCAGACAAAGTGTCGCGGAGCATAAGCTACCGGATGGGTACTCGGGATCGCTTTTCGAAACAATGGCTGCAATTCCGTATCCAGAGGCAAACGTGTGTAATTCTCTGAGAAAATTCAGGTTTTAATGAGCCAGGACAGGTTACAGTTACGTTTAATGAACTCTTTTTCAACGTATCAAATGAATTTTGGTGTTCATGATGTATTTATCCGCGGAAGATTAAACAAACATCCCTCTTAGAATATTGCAATTGGTATCACCCCAGTCATTGCATGATATAACTTCCATCTTTGATGATGCCATTACATCCTCCATCTTCCCTTCACAGTGGAAGCTAGAGGTCTCCCTCTGTCAGAATGTAATAATACTGAGTTAAACTATATCCGCGAATGATTGAACAAATTTTCAATAATTATTGGCCAAGTCTAGAAAAGACTGAACGTCTTTGACGTATTTTGGTGTTGGTAACTTTGAAACTGTAGACACTTCCATACTAACAACGGGACCTCAAATTTTCATTTTTTGACGAGCAAAGTTACATTTACTTGGTTTGAGCTTCATGTTTGCTGCTCGGAAAACTTTCCATAATTTGAATATGTGATCCTCAAAATCATGTCCTTCGACGATTACGTCGCCTAAATGAACCAAACAAATATCCAACTCAGAACCTTCTGAAACCTGGTCCATATACCTAGGGAAAAAAGCTGGGCTGGGAGCAAAGGCTTCGTGGAAAGCAAAGAAATTGATTCAGATAAACCTTCTGGAATTATGTATTAACAATTTTATTCGTCAAAATCCCAAAAAGCAAACTGAAGAAAAATATAATTTTGAACCTTCTACAGCTGTTCATGAATCTTCAGTTACAGGAAACGGATAACGATCTATCTTAATTCAACTGATTCACCTTTCGATAGTCCACGCTAAGTCTCCAATCACCCGATTTCTTTTTAACAGATATTACCGGTGACGCCTAGCAACATTTGTATCACCTAATTCAGAGTTACCAGTAGCGAAGAAGTTTTGTTGTTTCTTCACTGAGATTTTCATCAATTTTCAAGCCAGTACCTAAAATGTCTGGAGACTGTTTTGAAATTTCACTAGTCTCACTACTCAAAAATATTTCGACATTGTCTGAAATTATTCCAGGAAATTATTTCAAATCTGTCGATGTTCGATTTGCACTATATTATATAATAGTATATAATATTATTAGGAATAATTTTTTATCGAATATTTGTATGCAATTCAACTTTTTCCTGAATTCTAACTGTTTTGGACCAAACAAGATATTTCGGTGCGATTTCAATAAACATTTCAATCATCTCAAAATAATACTTGTCTGATCTATTTTCAATTGACTCCTTCATACAAACATTGAGATATTTATGGAGTTCTCTTTCTTGGGTGAACTGAAGAACAATGGTCCCTCATTGAAAAAAAAATAGAGAACAGACTGAAACATAATGAACAACTTTTCGTTTCAAATACGCGTTTCGTCTCAGTAACTATTCATTTTATTCCATTTGATTTATTGATCCATGTACAAAATTTTTGTTTTTTTTCCAATCTCCTCTTTGGCATTTCGTCTAAGATTGCTCACACAAACCAAATTAATCCAGAAATGGAAAATGATCTCACCTAGATATGAATTATTCTTTCAACTGAATACTTCAACGTTTTGTTCATTTCATGTTATATTCAGAGTTTTGCGGTATAACTGCGAATGGAAAAACTCGTAACTCGATAAGAATTGAAAAGAAAGTTATTTTAGAATTTTCCACGATCTACTTGGCGAATAATACGATTTCTTTTTTTTTTTGCAGTTATGATAAACCTTATTGACATGAATTTTTTTTCAATTTTTGCAGGGAAGGAAGGTCTTGTGACTTCTCTGACACATTCCCGATGGGATATACGGCTACCTGCAAACAGAAATTCACAGTCAGACGGTTGATGGCTGTTGGTAAAGAATTGGATAATCCAGCCTTCGATAATTTTCCACTTCCGTCGTGTTGTATTTGTACTGTGAAAAAAAATCTTTGATAGTGCATGTGATAATTTTTCTATATATATATATAAATATATTTTATATATTATATATATATATATATATATAAATATATATTATATTATATATATAATATTATATATATATATATATATATATATATATATATATATAATATATATTCCCCAATTTCTTCGGATTATAGGTCTGATTCAGTCAATTTCTGCCAAAAAAATTCATTCCGACTCATATACTAGAAATCAATATTAACAATCCGGTGTACTTATAAAGAGGGTAAAAATGCATGAAAGATAAACAGACCATTTCCGATAACTTCGAAGTCACACACCTACGATGCGAACGCAGAAATTCAAATTAAATAATTTTGTTTTAACCTGATGATGACGAATATTATGTCGAAACGACGTTGAGAGACATTATACGAATTCACTGAATCAGACCTTCAATCCGAGGAATTGAGGAAAAAATATATATATACAGGGTGTCCCTGGACTTCCTCTTTTCCTCTCGGGAATATATATATATATGGGGTCAGAATATCACCAGTACTTCATATAATTTTTGTTCCTAGAAGCCTTCGTTACCAAATTACGAGCCCCAAAAGTTACATAATGAAAAATGATTTTCTTTAATAACTTTCAAAGTGAATATTCAAAATCATCAAAATTTTGGTGATTGACTAAACAAATGAATTCCTTCGATGAGCTTTCATTCAGGAGTCAGTTGTTCCGCTACAAAGTCAGGAACGGACTACCCCCGATGGTCCACACCCCAAAACTTTGGAATGACTGGGATTTGTCAATATGTTTTGACAAAACAGTGTTACCTGGACAATTTCCTGAATAAAAGTGCACGTGTGGAAAATCGATCGAAGCAACGATTTTTGATAAAAATGCATTTTTGTTCGACGACATCCAACCTGAGATGTCTACCATTATTCGAAAAGATTAATTTGTAATGAAAATAGAAATGATAGGTACAATGTTCAACGAACTTTCATCATGCAAACACGTTTACCTTACAAAATTCATGGTGTAAATAATCAATCACAATCCTCAAGAGCAAACAGAAATGCAAAATCCGTTACAAAAACTGCTCGATATGACCCCCGTCTCTCTCAATACATTTTCTTAGTCGGCGCAAACACCCTCTCTGCACTTGAAATAGAATGCCAGGGTCGTTTCGTATGGCTTCACAATGTAATGTAATTATATTCAACAAAGCATCTCTGGTGTGAATTGGTGTAGCGTAAACGAGGCTTTCTAGATGCCCTCACAGAAAGAAATTCAATGGATTTAAATCCGGAGACCGCGGTGGCCATGAATATGGCCCACCTCTACCAATCCATCTATTGGGGAAAATCTGGTTCAGATGGTCCCGCATAATAACAAAACTGAAATGGGGAGTAGCGCCATCATACATAAACCACATATCTCTTCGGGTTTGCAATGGAACATGTTCCAAAAGTCCATTCAAATCGTTCTGAATGAACTCCAAATAACGTTCTCCATTCAATCAGTCATGTAGAACGAATGGTCTTATGAGATGGTTTCCTATAATACCAGCCCAAACATTCACGTTGAATTTCCGTTGGTGTTTGGTTTGCAATATCCCATGGGAATTTTCTTCGGCCCATATGTGGAGATTATGATAGTTGATTACTCCATCTCTACTGAAACCTGCTTCATCAGTGAATGAAACTCGAGTAATAAAAGTCATATCCTCTCTTTGCTTATCCAGGAACCAATTGGCATATTCCAGTCGTGCTGGAAAATCTTCAGGTGTCATGGCATGTACCTTCTGGATGTGATATGGGTGGATCAGTTGTTCCCTAATTATTCTATGAATAGTGGACTTGGATGTATGGAACTGTTCTGATAGGTTTCTAATGCTCATTGGAAGGATCATCAGCGACAGCTTCCAAAATATTTTCCCCCAATACAACGGTACGCACAGCCCTAGGAGCGCCTCCACCACCTCGTTTTGGCAAAACTGAACCTAAAATAATATGGAAATGAAGCAACAGTCTCCAATTAATTATCCATTAGACATACCTGTCTCCCTCGAACTGCGATCGACACTCTCGAACGTTTCTCCTGCCGGTAACGTTCGATTGGGAAAATGCTCGGCATACAGACGACGGGCTTCTGCAGCATTACCAAATGCTCGTCCATACAATGCATGCATATCTGCATATTCGTTGAATGTAAATTGTTCGGCCATATCAAAACACTTCAAACTGTCCTATTAGAATATTGACAATAAAATGACAACGCACCACTCAACAAAACAAAATCGCATCCCAGTTGTCATTTTTCATCCACACTAATTTTATTTCTTTCTATAAGGTGTTTTTGCCAACATCTGTGGAAGAATTGGAACATAAATTTATTCACCGGATATTTTTCACCTATTCATGTACAACCGTTTTTGTAGTTTATTCGTTTGCTTTTTATTAGTTATGTCTTCCGATGTGCGTTTTTTCAGCTGAATTCATCTTTGGTTTAAAGATTTTCTCCCATGAAATTATACTTATTAGTGAAACTCCTCAACATTTATGCTGGGAATACGAATTTGCAGCAACCAAAAGTTGAGTTTCATAAGATTCAGATAACACAACACGAACGTGCTTATTCCACGCGTATATACAAAATATGGACTCAATTCGATATTTCATAGTGGAGTAGCTTGTTAGTTCAAAAACACCACGAATCTACATAACTTGATATTTCATTTGGAAAAATATCTACATTGTGAATGAACCTTTCAACTAGGCAGTGTACTTTTTGTTTACAACTTTATCTCAGCATATTTTGTATTATTCCTGTTATAAATGTTGTTGAATTAACGTTAGCATTAGTTTTTCTACTGTGAAAATTTTCCATTTCAAATAATGGTGGACGATCGGGTTTGATGTCGTCGAGTAAAACTGCATTTTTATTAAGAATCATTGCTCCGATCGACTTTCCACACGAGTACTTTTATTGAGAAAATTGTCTACGTAACCTTATTTTGTTGAAAACTATTGAAAAATTATCTGTCATTTCAAAGTTTTGGGGTGTGGTATTTACGGGTTTTAGGGGTCGGAAATTAGGAATTTTATGTCAAAATTCATCGATCATGATTTCTTCCAGCTCAAAACTTACAGGGAAGAGACCTTGTAATAACGATGCTCTACTAAAAATGAACAGATCAAGGCGAACTAACTGAAAAGTAGAAAAAAAAATTAACTTACAAAAAACCTTTTTAAAGACAAGCTTTTATTCAAGCCGTGTACTAAAACGTATAAAATAAGTTCGAGTCTTCGCTGACAATGATTTAATAATTTTTTGTTGAATTATTTGGTAACAAAAAGCTTGTCGCGCGAATTGTAATGAAATTAATACTTCGACAAGTTGTTACTTACCAACCGATCATTGTCCAATGAAATTAATTGGTACCTACTTTTATGAATACTTTTTAAAAATTATATACTTTCAGTTCTTACTTACCAACCAATTACTTTTCAATAAAATTATTTGTTACCTACTTCTATGACCATTTCGCACGACAACCTTTTTAAAACCAAATGATTCAACAATTTCTTTCCTTGATAAATAGGCTGAATGCCCTATGATCTTCGCTTCCGCTTTCTACTGTGTACCAAATAGAGAAATGCGATACGTAATCGGCACCATTCGATGTTTTTTTTACTTCTAACCGGATGAAAAAGAAATCTATTGTTCTCACATGTTTGTTATTGAACTTATGTTTGTATGAAAGTCTTGACAGTTCACCTTTCATCTCATTATGAGCTGATGATTCATTTATCTGTATTATTTCAGTCCGAAAACTTAATTTCGAATATGAAGTCGGAATTCCCATTATCCATCAATCCATTATTTCCATATCAAAAACAACTGAGAATGTTGGAATCCATGAGATATATAGGGTATCATGTCAAATGTCAAACAATATTTTCAAAGTGATGTCAGATTCAATAAAAAATATGTCGGGTATAGTCCATCCAATATCAATTGCAGAAGCTGTTTCTATAGGGGGCAAATGAAAACTCACTTCGCTGACACGAGCGTATATGCGAAGAAACGGAACGGGAAATGAGCTGTACTACTCGTCGGCAAACGGTAGATCAAAAGAGCCGATAGTCAACGTGGACTCGAGTGACGGCTGTCTGTTGTACAACCGATTCGTCTGGGCCAATCAAGTCGGACATTAATGCTGGCAGGTGTGTCTCTACGATGGGGGGTCATAAATCACGCGTTATATTTGTGTTTTAATAGCTCTGAAAGATCAAAAACCAGTAGCGTCTATGGTCTTGGTGTGTGCCGATCGAAATACGTTTTAGGATATGATAATAACCTACATCAAACAATGAAAGAAATTAGTTTTTTTTCTTGATGTATTTGTATAAATAAAAGCTTGTCTTTAATTTTTTTATTTTTTTTCATTTTTCATTATTTATGAATTATTTCCAAAATCTTGAAATATCTAAATAAAATTAGTTATCTCCGCCACTGCTGCTCACAGGATTTCGCCGCAAAACTTTTTTATTCTTCTGCAATTGATATTGGGAAAACTATACATATGCAAATTGTATGATTTATAGAGAGATTTGGACTCCGAAATTATCACCAAAATATTGCCGGCCTTCACCTATGAATCAGCGTCCCACGGTGCGCGACTTGACGAGCTTGGCAAAGGTGAGGTTTGTGCAATTTCGAGCCTGATCGGTCCCACGGCTTTATAATTTGATCGACTCGTCGTCTACCTGTGGCTAGAGGGTGATACGCGAGCCTAAAAAGAGATGCATCGTCCAGTGCAGTCGTTATTCAGTTTACAATGGAGGGCATGTGCAACAGTGTATTATATAACTATTTTTTTTGTGATCGGGTTTCATATGAATCTAAGAATTTGATTATTGCTTCTTTCCACTCCATGTTGGAACACAATACTCTACCACCACCAAACTCTATCTCCGCAGTGACCGATCTCCCGTCGTAGCCGACACTGTTGACAGGAACCTCGCGCCGTGGGACCACTCAACAAGCCACACAGTATGAACCAGCTAGACGAGCCTTGCGCATTTGATGTTTGGTGAATCAATCGACATATCATGGAAACCTTTAGCTTACGTTTGATGAGAGTAGTATAGCTATAGGTATACGAGCTCACTCTCAAGTGAGCTCGAATTCCCATAGGGTTTTGGGTACCTAGGTCATACGGTTTTCGTGGGCCTAGGTCTGAGACACCTGTGTGTGCGTGGGAGGGGGAATTTTATGGGAGCCGTATTGGAATTCAATAATTCATAGAAAAAATAACGCTTTTAGGTCAAGAATTTCATTAATATTTGATAATGCCACTAATGCCTGACGCATTCAATGGTACCTGAGACTCAACCATATATGAAAAAAAAATTGAACCACTCAACGTTAACAAGGAAAAATGTTCATGCGATAGCTGCCAGCCTCCATATATACACGTCGTCACTGAGGTTTGATATGTATGAATATACTTATTCGCGGGAAATGATTGCACCATAATTTGGCCTTGAACATACAAAACTTTCCCACGGTTGAGCGTGCGTTCTGAGAATTCGTTTATTGCTTCTCGGAATTAGCTACATTGAAAAATTCCAAGAATTGGATAATGGTAGCAGCAACTTCCAAAAGGATCTGACAACACCTGAATAAACAATCAATTCCGAGAACAATGTCTCGCCACTGATTCTGAGGAATCAATTGCGTCGCAGTTCTATGTTTCTGAACGGCAATGGTTTCATCATCCGAAATTTTATAGTACAGTCAATTTCGGACATTTTACACAGCCGAATTACTTCACTTTTTTCATGTCAAAGAGGTTGGACTTTTTCATAATTCTACATTGCAGCTGAACTCGGTCATTTCATGTAGATAGGGTGGTTGTTGTTGTCGTCCAGTTTTGTGGTTTATTCGAAATATTTCATAGCTTCTTCTGTTTTGTTTTAATGTCAAAGAGGTTGTATTTTTCATTTTCCATCACAGCTGAATCTAGTTCTTGTTTTACCCACTATGTGGCGCCACCATCGTTCAACCTTACGCCCTACCAATTTTTTTTAGGGATCGTCATTTTTTTATCTTGTAATACTCAATATGGTAGTGAGCGTTGCTTTCGTTGTCGTCGTCGATCAGCCTTACATCCTAGCAATTGTTTTTTTGAGGAGAGGTTTCATAGTCTTTTGCCCTATTGATGAGGGCCAAGAAGCCTGAAACCGGTATGCGGATTGTTAGGTGAACACGACATAAATTAAACATAATCGAGCTTATCAGAGAGAAACATTTGCATTCAATGTCCATTGATATTATATGGAAGTATGCATGGATTTTCAGGTGAATATCATTCAGCGTTCTGCGTGGTATTTGCCAGGAAAGTAGTTGTTTTTCACCTGAGATCTACCATTTTCTGGTTCAATTTTACATTGAATCCTTTATGTGAAGAAAACCGTTTAATTCGATTTTTTTTCTACCCTATTCAGTTGGTTCATTATTGTTGCGAACGTCGGAGAGAAAAGACGTATTTCTTCAGAGCAACTGTGTGTGTTCAGGTAATATCACAAAATGTATGTTTTCTATACATGTACACGATGTTGGCAATCGTTTTGTTATTTCATTAAAAATTCTGTCAGATGGGGATAAAGGAAAACCAAAATGCAGCGCTGCGACATATGTCGACGTATCACATTATGGATGATAAATGAAAAATAACACCGGCACACAAAAAAAAAGAAGTTGTCTGTGCAACGGGCGCCACCTATCTACGGGCATGTTTTTCGACCCGCTGAACACGAATTTCAAGTCAGTTTAGGCCTTCCGGGCTTCAATTTCGAGTAAATTGCAAAAAACCCCAAAAATAGCGAAAATTCGATATTTTGACAACATAAAAAATTCTGATTCTGCAATAAATTTGGCCCATAGTCCCCTCAAACATTCATAAAACTGCAAAAAACCGATAAAATAGCAGAAAATTGCTGCTGAAAAAATGGAAATTTTTTTTTAAACACAATTAAATAAATTTCTTGTATTCTTTATTTCTAAAATACAAGATCAAGATCCAAGAATGTACACAAATTGAATTTTTAACGGTTTTTCGAGGGTATTGTACTGTTTCATTCTCAAATGATCTACGATGTGGATACCTCTTTTACCACCTTTTCCTTTATTTAGTAAAAATTTGTCATCGTGTTGGAATTTCAACTTCTTCGAAGTGCAGACTTCATTTCATTGCATGATCGCTTGTACTTGCAACCAGGGCACCTCCTCGGGGTGACGGTGGGCAACAGAACCATCTGGCAGAGTCCCTGGGTTAACGGCGTGTGTGCCGTCATGGCAGGTAAAAGTGATGAGTACTTTACGATGCAGGGATTCGGAAACCCAGTATCGGCGTCTGGTCAGGGTGAGAAAGCAGGCCCGCAGGCGTCGTCATCCAGCGACTGCAGCTATTCAGTAGTGGAAAACTTGGCTACTGGAGAGTATACTATTACAAGAAGCAATTCTCATCTATGCAATAAGAGTCCTGATCAATTTTGTTACGTTTGTGGGGAGTTTCAGCCGGTGAAAAACCGCAGAACGTTTTCAGATAGATTAAAACAAAATCCCAATTTTCTTCGATTTTTGTAATTTTTGATGATTTTTTACAATTTTTTTAGATTTAAAACGGTTTATGATTGAAGTACGATCGAAATTAGTATTTATCAGATCAAAATACATGAAAATTATGCTTGCATTAGATCTCAAAAAATTTTTTTTTGCCAAAACATCGAATTTTCCCTATTTTTTGGGGTTTTTTGCAATTTACTCGAAATTGAAGCCCGCACGGCCTGAACTGACTTTAAATTCGTGTTCAGCGGGTCGAAAAACATGCCCGTAGATAGGTGGCGCCCGGTGCACAGACAACTTTTTTTTTTGTGTGCCGGTGTAATCTTTAGGAAAATGGAAATTATTGTTGAAATATAAAAGAGTAAAAAGTTGTAGTATTCTTTTTTCAAATGAACCCAACCCAAACAATTTTTTGCATCCAATGATATTACATAAAAAAATAAGTTCCTCTGCAAACGTTGAAAACGTTTTAGGTGCGTCGAACATCAAAACGTGCGTTGAAAAACGTCCAAAGTTCATCTAACGTTCCAAACGTGCGTCTAAACCATCTGTAAGTATATTGAGAATGTTCGTTGCACGAACACCAGAAAATGAAATTATTCGAAAACAAAAATTCATAGTTGATAGAGATGAACATGCATCAATGTATGTGTGTTCAGAGGTTGACTTGGAGTATCCTCATTATCTTTACGGTCGTCACAAGGATATACCACTTTATCCAGAACATATAATCAATTCAAAATTGCAGTTGGGCTTTTGAAGCGTCAACATCTCTATTAACTACAAATTTTGTACCGAAACCCGGGCGCGAACCGGGGACCTATAGATTATGAGTCTAACGCTCTCCCAACTGAGCTATTTTGGCTAACAATCATATGCATACGACAAAGTATATAACAATAAACATTCACATGGCTTGCGACAAATGATGAGTGACTATAAGCCTGAAGAGATCTGGGGGAACATAATATAACTTTTTTTCGAAAAAAGTACCTAGAACCTAGGGAATGTTGGTCCCATTTTCAGAGTCTGAAATTCAATTCAATTCATTATATCTTACACATTACTGCAAAGAATTCCATTCAGAATTCTGCGGAATTGAACTTGCATCCAAAAAAACTTGCATAATTAACACTTATAGATCATGTTAATATGACGAATTGAACACATTCTTTGATCAATCCAGTCAACTTATGGACATGCTCATTCATAAATACAAAAATATTGTAATACTGGGCGATTTTGATATTGATATAGAAAAATCAAATAAATATTCGAAAGAATGGGTCGATACTGTGGATTCTTTTGGACTCGTTTTGACCATTGATGATTACACTAGAGTGAGCGCGATATCTGCCACATGTATCGACAATATTCTAACAAACATGGATAAGGAAAACTTCCCAGTGAAGGTTGTTGATCCATGTCTATCTGATCATAGGGCGCAAGTAATTTTCATCAAGGAAATGGTTGAGTTACGCACTGATCACAACTTTGTAAGCAAAATAAAAGAAGTTGATTTACAAAATTTTAATGATTCACTAGGCAGACTAGACTGGAACATTTTTGATACCCCTCAAGTAAATTGCAACACCTAATCGGAATTTTCAGTAGACAACTACTCATATCTTGTAGAAAAACACTTTCCACTAGAAAAATCAACAAATAAGATGAAATCCCCTGTAAATTACTTTAATGAACATCTCCGTACAATGAGAGACTCACTATCTGCGATAAAGTTATTTTGTGACGTAACAAACGACCCTCACGATAGGGCAGTATATGATTGCTACAAATTACAATATAAAAGATCCTCAGTAGCTTCCAAACAGAAATCCTACGATTCATTCATTCAGAATTCGCAGAACAAACAAAGGGACAGTTGGAAACTTATAAACTACGAGAAAAATAAAAGTGTAGAATCAAAAAAATCTAACCTGAATCCTGATGAACTCAATATTTTTTTCCCGAATGTTGCCTAAGAAGACATAAAAACTCTACCTAGCTCCGATCATTGTGATACAGACTTCCTGAAAGACTTACCCAAATCTGAAGACTCCCAATTTTTATCACCTGTGAGCCATGAAGAAGTGAAGGAAGCCATAAATAAACTTAAAGATTCACATTGTTTCAATGTATATTGCCTGAATACTAAAATTATCAAAGGAACGTCAGATTTACTTCTGGAACCCTTGACTGAATTGATCAACCAATGTTTCCAATCTGGAGAGTTTTCTGATAATCTAAAAGTGACCAAAGTAATACCAGTCCTGAAAAGGGGAGATCCCGATTTGGCTGACAACTACAGGCCAATATCTATAATCCCAATCTTCGGGAAAATAATCGAGATCATTTTAAAGGATCGCTTACTAAACTTCTTCAAAAAGCATAATACCCTGGATTCAAATCAATTCGGATCCCGTACAAAGTGCTCTACAGTACAAGCAGTTCGAAGGATTGTTGCAGACGTAATCGAGGGCTTAGAGGGAGGAAAACACACGGAAGTCACCCTGTGTGACCTTTCGAAGGCCTTCGATTGTGTCTCACACAATGAACTTCTAGACAAATTACATTTTTATGGCATCAGAGGTATCCACTTAAGTTGATTGAATCTTACTCACAGAATAGAACCCAATCAGTTATCATCAACCATAATAAGTCAGAATATCGTTATATCATTCATGGAGTTCCCCAGGGAAGTGTGCTAGGGCCTCTACTTTTTCTCATCTATTTGAATGACATTTTCCACTATATGTCTCCCACAGAATGCATCCGCTATGCTGACGACACAACACTACTGAATTCTCATAAAGACAAAGATACTCTGAATAACCTCACTGTTAATGCACTTGAAAAAGCAAACCTATGGTTCTCTAGAAATGAACTAAAATTGAATCAGGCTGAGACGCAAAAAATTATCATCGTCATTCGCACCTCAACTACGGCACTCTTCTCTGGAGAAACTCATCCCACGCGATTAGAGTGTTCCGGCTACAGAAAGAGGCCATCAGAATACTGGATGGAAGCGGTTACCGTGACCATTGTCGGCCTCTCTTTCTTAAATATAGGATTTTGCCAGTGCCGAGTATTTACATTTAACAAACACTACTAGAAATAGCTCATAACAAAGAACATTACCGAACAAATGCAGATGTTCACAATCATAGAACAAGGACATCCAGGCAATTAAGACCAAATAGACACAAATTATGTATCAGGAAACAAAATTCGCTTGATGTGAACCTTCATAATAAACTACCGACTGTAGGGAAATCGCTCAACTACATTGAATTTGAAAAATGTATAAAATCCTATTTCCTTGCTCACTGCTTTCATTCGATAGATGACTACATCGCTACACCATATGACGCTGACACTAGAATGCTCATTCCCAACCACTGAGTGTCAACTAATTTTCAATCTTCAAGTGTCTTCACTTTTTGCTGTATTGATTTTAACTGTAAATTTTTCACAAACTATGTTTATAAATATGTGTATAGTATAAGTAACGGTGAATTATTACTGAATTTGACAACAATGACTCGCTACAAATGTAAAAATAACGTAGTCAAATAAATATCTATCTATCTATCATAGCCATTACGATTCCCTCGTCATAGTCGAAGACTTTGATTCGAACAATTGCAGGTACCGCAAAAACTTTGACATGTATATAAAAATATAGTTGTGTCAAGAGCAACAGAAAAAATGGCAGAAATTCGTCAAGACATACGGAGAAAGCACCTGGTCCTGAAACTTTGAAATTGCTCTGGACAATATTTTATGTATTAAGTGAATATTTTCCATTGAATAGAACAATAATTGTAAATGATTTATGTTTTGAATGAAGAATAGTGTATGGTGACATTGCATTTCATTTTCTCTACCTTCTTTTCTCTTTTCAGGCATGATGAGAAAGAGAGAAAGAGAGAAAGAGAGAAAGAGAGAAAGAGAAAAAGAGAGAAAGAAAAAAGAGAGGAAGAGAGAAAGAGAGAAAGAGAGAAAGAGAGAAAGAGAGAAAGAGAGAAAGAGAGAAAGAGAGAACAGAGAGAAAGAGAGAAAGAGAGAAAGAGAGAAAGAGAGAAAGAGAGAAAGAGAGAAAGAGAGAAAGAGAGGAAGAGAGAAAGAGGGAGAGAGAGATATAGAAAGAGATATAGAGAGAGAGAGATAGAGATAAAGAGAGAGAGAGATAGATAGAGAGAGAGAGAGTCTGTTCCCTCAGGCAATTGACATAGTCTTCAAATAAAATTTCATTTTCCACAACATTATTTCGTACTCCTTTGGATTTTTTGAGGCATTTTTTGCACTGAATTTTAAATGTGTATAATTTTGAAAGTAGTCGGACGAAATCTGTCATGATGCATATGTTCGCTTCATCTTTCATCAACCCCGGGATTTTGTTGTTCACCCGCGGGATACCGTACGAGTTTTCGTATGGGTAGTCGCTCGTTTCGAATTTTCCGCAATAAAATTGGTAAAGACATCATCACATCTAATTTCAGATATGAGAGTGTCTGTATCCGTGTACATCAACTTACACTAATTGGTCTCGAATTACGATTGGTCATGAAAAAATGGATGAATTCGGCTGTGAAACGTCTGAGATATACCGCATTTTATTATATAATTTTGAACAATACCAATGATAAAAATTTCTATGTTGAATAAGTCTGAAAATATCATACTTTGAATTCATTACGGCAACTCTGTTAATCACTTTGATGCGCAAAGAATAAATATCTCATAGTCGGCTGATATAGACGAATCAAAATAAGCGCTACGCCGCCTGGTGACAATCAGAGTAACTGAAAATATTGACATAGTTCTTGCATTCTGCATTGTGTTTGTTCTGTGATTTTCTACAAATATTCATATTTTGACATCATTTGTAAAGTTATGAGTCGTTCGAATCGCTATTGTTCAGTTCCTCAGTGTTCTTCCTGGGAGAAAGAGAGTTCAAATATCAATTTCCATACTTTCCCTTAAGCTGGTGATAAATATCGTGTTTGGGTAGAAGAACCAAAATTGGGTAGTAAAGTGTTGATGGATCGACAAAAAGCTTGGCAACTGAAACTCAAATGATGATGATTATTTTTATCGAGGTAAGCACGGATCACACATGAAATTTGAGGTTATATTTATGGGGATAATCTTCTACAGATTCCAGTTCCAAACAAAGAAAGTTTTTGAAAAAGACTGCTGTGACATCCAGAAATCTTCCTAACTACAAAAAAACAACCTGAATGTTCTAATAGTAGAACTGGAAGATTGAGACAAAGAAGTATCAATAAAGAAAAACTTGTTGCTGACGAATACTCTTGTGACGTAATCAAACCTGCTGCACAAACTGCTTCTGCAGATGAAATCGAAGCTGCACAAGGTCTATAACAGCTTCTCCAGTGTCAGCCAGATTATAATGGGCCTTAAACTTCAAAGGATTTTGAAGTGCAAGTGAATACCCCTAAAGTGTCTTTTTTGTGTGACCTGATAACAACAGATAGTGCTCTAAATAGTTTTATTGGTCTCAAAAATATGAAACTGTTGGATACAATAGAAGAAGCAGTACAATATGTTCACAGTGATCAAAGGTCAAAAGGTCGCATCGTTTAACAATCAAACAGCGAATTGTTTAAGTACTAACAAAATTGAAATGTGATCTCACATATGTGACATTATCTCTTCTATTTGGCATTTCACAAGAATTGTGCCAAAAGTACATTTATGAAATGCTACCCATTTTGAGTAGAGTTCTGAGTTGTGTTATAAGACTTCCAGATTTTCCTGAGATACAGAAAAACATACCAAAATGTTTTGAGAGTTTTCAAAATATCAGAATCATCTTAGATTGTACAGAAATGTTTGTTCAAAAACCAATATGCCTTTGCTGCCGAATTAGATTTTACTCTCACTATGAATTTAATAATACAGTTAAATGTATGACGGGTGTTTCCCCTGGTGGTTTGAATACTTTTATCAGTGAACCATAGCAAAGTGACTTGATTTCAAAGTTAGAAAGTTCACAGGATACTATTATGGTGGACAAATGCTTTTTAATAGATGATATTTGTCATCAGTTTAATAGAGTTGATCAGGCCACCCTTTTTAAAAGATTAAAAACAATTAAGTACTGAGGAAGCAAATGCTGCAGTAGCAGCTGCTTGAGTACATATTGAAGGAGTCAATCAGCGTATTAAGATATTCAAATTTTTTTGATGTAAATTGCAGTGGTCTCTTGCGAAGAAAGTTGAGAATATATTCACAATTGCTTGCGCTATAACAAATTTGTCCAATTCAATATTATATTTTCAAGGAATTAGATTATTTTAAAGTAATGGAATACAGCATTTCCCATCAAATGGACAAATTGTTCATAAATTGATTTCTCAAAAAAAATATTTATAATAATAAAAAACTCATGCCGAATTTTTTGTTTCGAAGTCTTCAAAACTAAAGTACCTTTATTTTTCATGATATTGGGAAAATTCATTAGATATATTTCATTTTGACATGTACTATGAAATTATATATATTTATTCACAAGTGACGAGCTTTTATTTAGCTTCACTTGTGAACTACCAATGTAATAAAATCTGGCAAGTTAAATTTTACCCACTTCAAATTGTCCGATTGATTTGAAATTGAATTTCAATTCGATTCAAAATTGATATGTAATATAATTGGTTAACTAGGCATCAATAAGATTGGTTTTAAGTAGCATAATTATATAAATTTATTTCATTTATTTTTAGGAAGATTCTATGTAAATTGAGTTCACCCCTTAGTAAATAAAAAAAAAGTGGATATGTGACTTTCTGTAGTTTCCTAAAAATATTCAATACATTAGTATTTCTTAAACTCTGTTGGGACTGTCAAATCCAAGGGTAGTAAGTAAAAAAAAAATTCAACTAAAGTTCATTAGTTTTGCAAATGACATATAACATTTTTTCAAAAAAGGTTTCTTTGTCACTGTTATTAATTTTTTTGTATACGTATAATTGAAATCTATTTTTAATATTTCTACACTCTTATCAAATGAAGCATATAATATGAAATAACAAGAAGACTTATTTAATAATGCCATACCCAACTGAATTTGACCATGATATTTATGTTTTTCTTTTAAAAAAAGATTCATTTGCTCTTTTTTCGATGAATTTTGTGTTTTCCCGAACGTTATTCATGCTCCTAGTAGCACCTGAGAAATAAGGTTCCTATAGTGAGGATTTCCATCACAGATTGCATCCAACAGAAATTCAAGAGAATAACTTGTGTTAGTTAGTCTCTTCACTCTTTTGAAACAATTGAATTATGCACTACCATATTTGCGAATAGAAATATGAAAAAAAAATTATGATACTGAACATCAGGTGTTAATTCCATTTCATGAAAATTCTTAGGAACATCACCTTCATATAAACAGTTCACTTCCAGTAGAGCAGCAAGTCTGTTGCCCTCAAAAAATAACACCGTCTTGAGAATAACCCAGCCGGGGAATTTGAGTGTGAGACAACCATACCATAATCCACAACTTGGAAGGATGTTTGAGCAATGAAAGCATCTTTGTACTTGACTCCATGTTTGGTGAACCTATTACTGAAGCCGTTACCATAAAAATATCTTGATGCTTTGTTATCCCACTCAGATTTGAAGTAGATATACAACTCATATATTAATGAGCCTATAAATAAATATATATAGTTTAGTTTAAAAAAAAGATATTTAGGTTATATAAAACTCTAGATGGTACTCTATATTTCCTCTGTTCATGCCACTCTTCATAATTGTATCAGAAATCTCATTGAAAAGTTCCAAACACAACATTTTACAACACTAATTTTCATTATAGACTGGTATAATTGAATTTCCCAACATGATAATAGACTGACATGCATTGTCCAAAATTGCTTGAAAATCATTATTCTCAGGACCAACTTTTTTTTTTTTATTTTGTGATTGAAACTTTTTCTTGCAATGCTAAAAGCTTAGATTACAATGTTTCCATTTTACCAGCCATTACCTAATATGATCTAGGTTTTATTATACAGCAATCTACTTATGTGTATATTCTTCGTTTCTTATGTGTTTTTGAACTGACCAAACACATTTTATTTCTGTTTGAGAAATGATCTCAAGATCTTCAAGATTTTCCCTGAAACAAAAAAACAGCAGAAAACGAACAAAGACAATAAGCACATAATTCATTCTTATTAAGAATCGACTCGGCACGATAACGCCTTTTTGAACTAGTAAAATGATACACCTTGTACACTTGATTAAAACAGCAGAAATGTGATTACATCTACCGCTGTTTCCAGCTTTACATGAACACAACATTGTCTTAATTTTAATACTCCATCTCCCTGAGTCACAATGAAGTTCTCTCCGAATGTGATGTGAGTCTGAATTAAGTGCGCTACTCTGAAGGCACAAAGCACAAATCATGATTTTGTCGGAAGTGGAAGAATTCAACTTTCCACATAATATTATGTGACCAGCATTTAGAACTTCTTCACCTTCATAAACACTTCTAGAAGTTAAGAAATAAAATGCATAAAGTACACAAAGTCGTCTTCACGAAAGGTTCAATCTAAATTGAAACACAATTGGTAGACCGACAGGCTAACAACTACTTTCCTAGCAAATACCACGCAGAACGTTGAATGATATTTACCTGACAATCCATGCAAACTTCCATATAAATGGATATTGTTCGCAAATGTTTCTTTCTGATAAGCTCGATTATGTTTGAATGCATGTCGTGATAATCCTATGATCTAAACATAGTTGTCATGAAACGTTCAGTTGGATTCTCTTGTGGGTAGTAGTTACCATTGAACAGTATTTTACTATCATAATTCGTGGCCAAATCTTTGAAATTTTACTAACATACTGTCGACCGTTTTCACAAATAATGCGAGCGGGTGCTCCATATATCATAAACACATCTTTTTGGATATGGTTGAAGATTGCTCCACTCGTAGCTAATTTCAAAGGAAAAAAGGGGATTCACTTTGTGAATACATCTCATACTACTGGAATAAGTCAACATTTTCTGAAACTGAAAAGAGTCTCATTATTGAAAAGGAAAACATTCTCAATTGAATATTGATAGAAAGATTTTTCTGTGAATTGAAAAATCCACGATTGAAATGAAGTTATTTTTTGTGAATGTCTAACAGAAAACAACTACTTCCCCGGCTAAAGCCACGCTGGACATTGAACTAGATCTGATAGATATTCTGAAAAGGCCCTTACTGAAATCTGAAATTGAAAATTTGCATTCTCATTCAGATAGTTATTTGATTTTCTTTTTCAGACTGGAATATAAAATCAAATAAATATCTGAATGAAAATGCAAATTTTCAATTTCAGATTTTTTCTTTTGAGTTAGGGCCTTTTTACGTCGTCAATATTGTGGCATTTTCGTAGTCCATTATATGTATCTTAAAATTCATTTTTGAATCTAATTACATGATTTTCAATGGTTCTTATAACGAACAATTTTTTGGTACGCCAATGGGCTCTACTGTTTCACCAATATTGGCGATTTTTGTACTGGATGATTTGATAAGTGTTCGACCAGATGTTCATTTTCCTATACCGTTTATCGAAAGATATGTAGACGATCTGATTATTTCGGTCTCTTTTGACAAAATAGACGAACTTCTGGATATTTTTTATAGTTATAATGCAAATATGTAAGTTTTTTGAAATTATTCGATTCCGTCGAAAATAATTTCCTAATTCAACTGTTATTATGATGTTATTATATTGTTTAAATTTCATTATAGACTTGAAAAAGCCTGGAGGCTTCCAGGGAAAACGTCGTACCAAATTATAAAAAACACAGACTCTATATTGGTTTTTATTTTTATATTTATACAGAACCAATCCCCAAGAAAGTACCCCCTATATATATATATATATATATATATATATATATATATATATACATATATTTATTTGAATATATATTGTAATGGTAAGATAATTCGTAAATAATTTTGGTATTATTTCGCCCCACGTTTTGGGTGCCAATTTTAATGTAATGATGAATTGAATAATAATAGTTGTTGTTATAATATGAAAATTGCTAATAGTTTTCATTATTCTTTGTGGGCCAAATTGATATGATATAGATAGATATTCTCACCCTGTATGTATATTTTGTATGATGTAATAATTGCTACGTCACTGTTCTCTCGTCACGCTGCTGCCAATTGTTATAACTTTTCTCACCACGGCTAAGCAACAGTTGGTACGCCTCTCATCTCAGATAGCCGGTTCAGGCAATAGAGCCACTAACCACTGCTGTCTGATTTCAATTTATTCAATGGTCATCGGTATAATTGTTTATCATTGTAAGAAAACAAACAACAAAGTATCAAAAAGCAATTATTTCCTTTATTCAGGAGGACACCTGGCCTACGAGAAATAACTTATTCTAATGTGAATATACAAATATTCACGGATAATCATGAAAATCAAATCATGGATGGATAGACACAACCTCACTTTTCCTTGAGAGTGAAGTTTTCTGTTATAGTTCAAAATAAAGTGAAATAAAGTTCTTCAGATGTGAGATACGTTATTTGTGAAATTGTTCAGGACCGGATGTGCACTATTAAAGTTTTTATACCTGGCTGGAGATGTCGGTGTTCAAGATATGCCCTGAAACTGGATCCCTTCTCACTACAAGCTCTATCAGGAACTCCAATTAAATAAATCAGGAACCATACATATGCAGAAATCAGCTTTGGACCCTTGGATATGTTGTATAATTAAGGTAATATTGGTTTTTTCCTTCTAATGTTGGAATTATTTCATTTTTCTTTCTCCCAAAATGTTGCGTGGCATTCCCTTGTAAATTTATTTTCGATCTCCTCTGGCTTTGTTTGTTGCTCCCTTGGATACGAATTTTCCCTCTTCTTTTTCATTGGAATGTTTGAATTCGCCCACTAAATTGTCACATTTCACTGTTTGGGTTTATCTTATATAATTTATATATACAACTTTTTCCCATTCTTATTACTATGTACTTATTTCAATAATAATTACTTATGACATCACCCCGTTGTTATTCTCTCACGATTTCCAATTTTCATATGACCATCTATTCCCTGATTGGCTATTCTCATCAAGAAGTTTGCTGTTCTACCATTGGCTACTTTTAGTTAGCTACAATTCCATATACTGTATGTTTCAAATTTATTAAGGTGTTGATCACTTTTTATTCATGAAAATTTTGTAAATCCAGACTTTTTGTTGTCTTTTTACCAATTATGGGTTATAATCATTATGACAGTGTATGAAATTGATTGTGTTATAGTATTTTGACATTTTTATCTATCCATATTATACATAGCTCAAAATAAATAGAACTTCCAAAATTATGTATAAACAATCTCTTGAAACTAATAACTATTTAGTAATTATTCTTTTTGTGGGTTTTTTCCTTTTAAAACTTATAACTGGCATAACATAACATAACAACATATATATATATATATATATATATATATAATATATATATATATATATATATATATATATATATATATATATATATATATATATATATATATAAATATATATATATATATATATATGCGCTTACCCCTAAAAACTTCGTCCATCGAACACGTGGGCATGCAGTTGGAGGACGGCATCTGCATATATGGAATATACAAAACACCTAGAGATAAATTTAGACAAGCAGATTTGCACGTAGTTTCCACTTCGGGTGATAAAGTATTGGTGATCGGGAACTTCAACGCCAGGAGACCCGAGTGGAATTGCTTCAATCGACCCAGCACAAACGGTAACACATTGTGGGAATATTCTCTGAATTCTGATGTCATAGAACACCCTGATGTACCTTATCATTTTTCCAGTAACGGTTCGACGCCAACCACTAGCGACTTGGTAGTAAAAACAAAACGTGACCGACATTGGCGATCTAGCCACAATGAATGCAATGACATCGGACCACGACCCAGTCGTGTTCTTATCAAAGGACAGAAACAACCCCAACATAAAAAGGGAACAGTTCCATTTTGGGAGCACATACGCTCATTCTCAGCATAAAAATCAATCAATAGATGACGGGCGCGCAACTTGATGGAGAAATAGAAAAATTTATTATAATATACAAGTAGCAAGGGACAAAACTACCGTGGAAATAGTGGTACAAGACGGTCGAGTTGTCTTGCCTCAGCATATGCAACAACTCATTGAACAAAAAAGAGAAGAGCGTAAATTATGACAAGTTACAAGAAATCCAACACATAGAATCAATATAAATTATATAGCCGATCAAATCAGAACGCAAATAAAAGAACACAATCATATACTGTGGGCAAGGAAACTTGAGAAACTTATAGTGAGGGACAATTCTCTGTGGGGCATGACGGAACGTCTAAAAAGGCATTTCGAACCCATGGTCGAACGCGGGCGATATCGCACCGAGGGAAATTGGAGAAGTTCGGAAATTATTTCCAGAATGTGCGGACAACGCACGCTGACAACACGGAACAACGAAAATACATTAGTCAAATTGCAAAAAATACAATGGTCAAATTGCAAGTTAAATCAGAGAAATGCTGCCTTATCAATCAATCCAAGAACGTTAGTAAAATTAACCACAAACGTTGACAAACTGACGGACATAATAAGCAAACTCTCAACAAATGAAGCGCTAGGACTCGATAATACTGACGCAGTTCTACTCAAGAACTTGCCAAAGGAAGCCCTGGTCCAATTTGTACATTTAATAAACGCCATAATATAGTGTCAATATTCCCCCAAAATATCAAAGAAGGCTGTTATAGTCCCGATACCTAAAATAGGACAGAATGAAAGCCTGGTTAGTAGCTACCGACCAATCGTTGCTGAGGTTGCCAAATAAAATCATACTCAAGCGTTAAGTCAAAGTCGGGGATAGGATAAAATTCATTCCTGATGAGCAATTCGGCTTCCGCAAGAGGCACTCCACGACCTCACAGGTGGCGCGGATTGTTCATGTAGTGAGAAAGTCCTTCAATTGTGGGCAAAACACTGTTATGGTCCTGCTGGACATCGAAAAATCTTTCGATACTATCTGAATATGAGGGTTGATTACGAAGATGCAAAGGGCATGCCTTCATATACGGTTGATTTTTTAGATTCCTACTCGGATCAACGAAGTTTAATAGTTAAAATAAACGAAACCAGCTCGGTAGAATATTCAGTTGGAGCAGGTGTCCCACAGGGTTCGTGCCTATCATCTGTACATCTGTACTCATTACATACGTATGATTTTCCATTGTTTGAGCGGACGAATGTTGCAATATACGCGGACGACACTGCACTGCTAGTGAGGTTGAAGCCAGACAGCTGCAGATTCACTTAGAAGATCATTCCGTATATGGTGGGTTACAATATTCAGATAAACGATGCAGAAACAGAGGTAATTAATTCTACAAGAAATATCACAAATAATAAAATATTCCGAAAAAGAAAACTATCCGCTTATAGCGAGAAACTCCAAATTACCAACTTAAAACAAATCAATTAGTTACAAAACTTCAATGAGACTGATAATGTTATACTGCTGTCCAGTATTTTGCAGTTTACCCAAAACAATTCTGTTGATATTGGATAGGATGCAAAATAAAATACACCGTATCGTCACACAGAGCGACAGATACATTTAACTGGAGCTGGCAGGAGTAGCGTTCATCCAAGATTATATCATTTGCTTATCGAACAAATTCTATAGACATTTCATCTCTGAAAGTCCGTTGACTCGAGGCATAACCAACATTAGAGCTTATCATAATCAGCCCCGCAAACACGGAGGGCTGATATACCAAAGAACAGAAATATTCCACGAGTAAAATTAGTATGAAAATTTCCCAAAACAAAGTTTAGACAAATCCCACGAGAAATCGCCAAATGGTGTGGAGTAAATACAAACCTTTCGTGGAAGTTTCATACTATTTGAGCGCCGCCCACAGTACAGTTCTCGGTACGAACAAAATTTCATTCATTTAGAGCAACCATTTGGGGAGCATCAAACACCTCGCAGCGGCCAAAGGCTGTTGAAAAATTATCTTGAGACAGATAAAAATCAAATGGAGTGAAATCGGGTGATCTCGCTGGTCAATTCCACGGTCCCAAACGCCTCATCCACCGATCGTAAAAAGCCTTTCAAGTTCTCCGCTCACTTCTCTCGTATGATGTGTGTTAAGGCCTATATTCATTATGTCTATTTGAACACATAAAACAGTTGGCTGAAAAAGACCATAGTAATTTGGTAATTTTGATAGAATTGTCATTGTCAAAAATAAATACGAAAAAGTAAAATATTGCATCAATAGCACTTTAAATATCAACATAAATTGGTCCTTTGAGCAGAATTACCAAAAAGTAACGTAATATTGGTTATAACGCAACAAAACAACGCATAGAAATACATTGGTGCAGCGGCGCAGCAGAGAGGTGAGAGTCTCACAGCAGCGGACTGGGCAGTATCCAAACCAAAGCAAACGAAGTAGCATCCAATACGTGACAGAAGGTGGGTTCGTTCCTTATCATCCTTATCATCCTCATTTCCTTGTACCTAAGGCTTTGCTTTGAATCATCACAGCGGTACAAAGGCATTTATTTGGAATTTTTGAATTCTAATAATTAACACTGAGATTTCTAACATGGAAAGTCTCAAACGCAAGCGGGGAAGCTTGAAAGCGAAACTTACATCATTCACAAAGTATTTAAAGAATATAACCGACAAAATCGCTCTCAATTCTGAAGAAAAGCTTTCAAAACTCGAAATGATAGAAATTGAAGAACGTTCAATCAACAATCTGAATTTGATAGCAGAATTCAATGAAGTACAGAATCGAATTGAATTAGAGGTCGATGGAAATAATTTACAGGGTGAATACCAAGAAAGAGAAAATTTTGAGAAAAATTATTACATTCAGAATTCAATTGCAAAAAAAATTTAAATGATTATAAAGAAAATATTGAATCTGTCCAGTCAAATGCACGCGGTAATCAGCAAATACAAAATAACACGGGTATAAAATTAAAACCCATTGAAATACCAAAATTTGAAGGTTCTTACCAAAATTGGTTGGAATTCGCGGATTTATTTGAATCACTGATAAACAAAAATGAATCTTTGGACAATATTCAACGTTTTCATTATTTACGAGCATCTTTGGAGGGTAGCGCAGCGCAGGTGATTCGTTCTCTCGAGTTTACCAGCGATAACTATTCTACAGCTTGGTCCCTACTGCGTGGTAGATACGACAACAAACGACTTTTGATTTCTAATCACGTCAAATCTCTATTCAATATAGAATCCATATATAAAGAATCATCCCTTAAATTACGACAATTAATCGATACCGTTTTGAAAAATCTCTATTCTCTCAGTCAACTAGGACAAAAATCAGATACTTGGGATGTTTTACTCATTCACATAATATCAACAAAGTTGGACCCCTCTACACTAAGAGAGTGGGAAAAATGTAAGGGAAAAAACGAAATACCAACATTTGATGATATGAAAGCGTTTCTAAAAACACGTGCGGACTTTTTGGAAACAATTGAAATAAATCAGGCGGATAAAAAACACCATACACACTCGCATACTCATTCAAGCACATCTGCAAACTTGAACGCAAAAAATTCTCAAAACACACGAAGTTTTTACTCAGCTACACTTGTATGTGGTTTGCAAAAAGGACATAAATTGTACAGATTTCATGAATTTAGCTCCAGATAAAAGGTTTGAAAAGGCCAGGTCACTTAAGTTGTGCACAAATTGTTTGAAACCAGGGCATTTTTACAAAAATTGTAGGCAAACCACGTGTAAAAAATGTCCATCTAAACATCACACGCTATTGCATCCCGACAATGAAGTAACTGACATTAACGTTAAACAAACAGAGCCATCAGAAAATACCAACAAGGAACAAATCACAAGCAGCTTGGTGTTAGCCAGTTTTAATGAAAATAAACATGTTCTTCTGTCTACCACATTAATTAATGTTTTAGATGTTGATAATAAAATCCATACGGTCAGGGCTTTGTTAGACTGTGGTTCGCATAGTTCTTTCATATCAGTTCGTCTTTGCGATTTATTGAAAATCAAAAGGCACAAGACAAATGTTTCTATTTCAGGAATCAACAATACGTCATCCAATATACAATACAAGTGTAAAATAAAAAAAATTCTTTATAATACCCGAATACAGGTTTAATTCCAGACATGCAATAATCAACCGAATTGAATACCCTTAATTAATCTTCAATCACCCATTAACGCTATATAGGAAATGATTTATTTTGGAGTATTTTACATCAAGGACAGTTCAGTTTAGGAAAAAATAAACCAATACTCCAAAGGACAGTGTTTGGATGGATTGTAGCAGGACCGTATTTAGCCCAAAATGCTTTTTCTTCTATTAATTGTAATCTAGTGACAAATTTACATATTCAAGAAGAACTACGTAGGTTTTGGGAGCTTGAAGAGGTTTTTGATTGTAAAGAATCAACTTTTCGAATGAAGAGAAATCTTGTGAAGAACACTTTAAAAGAAATACATATCGCGACACCACAGGTAGGTTCGTAGTAGCCCTACCATTGAAAGAGCCCGTAGAAAGTCTTGGTGAGTCATTTGAGTTGGCAAAAAATAGATTTCTAAATTTAGAACGTAAATTAAATCGCGATTCCAAACTTAAGGGTTTATATGCGGATTTCATTGATGAATACATCGCAATGGGTCATATGGAAAAGTCAGGCATAGCTGATGATTATCAAGCTCTATTCAACTCAAAAAAATAAGTCTTATTTCATGCCACATCATGGGGTATTGCGGGAAAATTCAGTAACCACTCGCTTAAGAGTCGTGTTCGATTGCTCTATGCCAACTTCCAATGGAATTTCATTGAACAACATACAGATGAAAGGCCCTTCTCTACAAAACGATTTAATCTCAATTTTATTAAGATTTCGTTCTCGTGCATATGTTGTGAGCGGTGATATTGAAAAGATGTATCGTCAAGTGATCGTTCGAGATGATCAAACACATCTTCAACGCATTTTATGGAGGAAAGATTATAATGAGCCATTGGAAATTTTGATATAAAAGAGTCACATACGGGAGGAAATGCGCATCATATCTTGCAATCAAATGTTTGTATACACTAGGTGTTGAATGTGAGCATTCCAATGAAAAAATCGCAAAAATCATTAAATCGGACTTTTACGTCGATGACCTGCTGACAGGATTCGAGTCAAAAGAGGAAGCTACTAAAGCGTGTAAAGAAATTTCCGAAGTACTGAGCGCCGGCGGTTTTCCTATTAGGAAATTTTATTCAAACGATTCGGGAGTATTGAAATACATTGAACACAATTCTAGCTTTGCTCAAACAATAGAGTTCGGAGAAAATGAAAAGGCAAAAACACTCGGTTTGTCCTGGGCACCACATCCAGATACTTTATTATATAACATTTCATCATTCATTTATAAAGAAAAAATCACTAAGCGTCGCATGTTATCTGATATCTCACAGATTTTCGACCCTTTAGGTCTACTTAGTCCATGCATAATAGTAGCAAAAATCATACTTCAAAAACTTTGGTTAGAACAATTATCATGGGATGATTTGGTACCATTGCAAATTCGAAATTCATATATAACATTTAGAGAGCAATTGCCAATGTTGAATAATTTGAAAATTCAGCGTCATGTTAAAATCAAGGAGGCCATAACTATTGAACTACATGGTTTTTCTGACGCTTCGGAAAATGCATATGGCGGTTGTATTTACGTCAAATCCATTAACGAAAACCATGAATCAGTTTGTCATCTTTTATGCGCCAAAAGCAAAGTGGCTCCTATAAAGACGATTTCTATACCCAAATTAGAATTATGCGGTGCTGTCATACTATCGCGTTTGGCAAAGAAGGTATTAGATTCATTAGATTTGCATTTCGACAATTGTTTTCTCTGGTGTGATTCGTCCATAGTTCTTAGTTGGTTGAAACTCCCATCCAACAGTTTGAAACCATTTGTATGCAATAGAATCTCTGAAATTCAAGAAAATACGACTTTTGCACAATGGCGTCATGTACCAGGTAAAGACAATCCAGCGGATCTCCTTTCAAGAGGACTTGCTTCTGATCAACTTAAAGAGTCAGATCTTTGGTGGCACGGCCCATCTTGGATACTACAAGAGCGTGAGAATTGGCCAAATTTACAATTTTCAAGTACAGACGTTCCCGAAATCAGAAAAAATATCAAAACATTATTTATCAATCCGAGTGAAAATTTGATTTCATTTGAAAGATTTTCCAGCTTTACCCGACTGAAAAGATGCGTTGCGTATATATTTAGATTCATTAATAATTGCAAGTTGAAATCTGATAAGCGTTCATTCAGAACACTGTCCGTTCAGGAGCTTAATCACGCTTATATACATATTGTAAAATTAGCGCAGCAAAATTCTTTTCCCAATGAGCTTAATCTTCTGTCAAAAAACAAGGTATTAGAAAAACGCAGTAAGATTATCAACCTAAATCCATTTGTTGATGAAGACGGAGTTCTGAGAGTTGGTGGACGATTGACAACTCTGAATTTTCTTATGACAAAAAACATCCAATTATTCTTTCTTCGTCTCATCCGCTGACGAAAATTATATTCGAATATTTTCATACAAAGTTGATGCACGCTGGACCTCAACATTTATTATCTAATATTCGCGAAGAATATTGGCCTTTGAGAGGTCGACAACTCGCACGAAGTATTGTCCATAGATGTGTTCGTTGTTTTAGAATTCGACCTAAATCAACCCAACCTTTAATGGGAAATTTGCCTGCGCAGCGACTCACCAAATCCTCCATTTTTGTCTCAGGGTAGATTATGCAGGACCCATATTGATAAAGGATAAGGGGCGCGGTTTAAAATTAATTAAATGTTACATTTGCATTTTTGTTTGTTTTAGCACTAAAGCTGTTCATATTGAGCTAGTCACTGATTTGTCTAGGGATACATTTTTGTTAGCTCTTAAACGATTCATTGCAAGAAGGGGCAAACCGAAGCATATTATTTCAGACAATGGTAGTAATTTTATATCTGCTAATAGTGATTTAAACGACATTGGTGAGTTTTTAACTGCAAGCGCATCATACTTGGCAGATTCTTTGTCAAAAGATAATATAACGTGGACGTTTTCGCCACCGTACACTCCCCATTTTGGTGGACTTTGGGAGGCAGGGGTTAAAATGATAAAACATCATATGCGACGTGTTTTAGTTAATGCTCGATTAACATATGAGGAATTTTATTCTGTGATGGTTCAAATAGAAGCAATCCTAAATTCCCGTCCTCTATTTCCCTTGTCAAATGATCCTGATGATTTATCTCCCCTTACACCTGCCCACTTTCTTGTCGGAAGACCATTAACAACCACTCCCGATCCTGATCATCTAAGTACGCCTATGAATCGCCTTACCAGATATGAGTTGGTTCAGAAGTTGTTGCAACATTTATGGTCGAGATGGAGCAAAGAATATGTATCGGAACTCCAAAGGAGAACAAAGTGGACTCGAGGCAACGAAAACATCAATCATAACGCATTGGTTTTAATCAAAGATGATAAGCTACCTCCCATGAAGTGGAAATTAGGACGTGTCGTTGAAGTGATACGTGGGGCTGACGCTATAGCTCGTGTTTTCAAGATAAAAACTTCTAATGGAGTCATATCACGTTCTTTTGCAAAACTTTGTCCTTTGCCTTTGACTGAAAACTGATAGTGAAGGAATTATTTCTCGATTAATACTAAATCATAAAGACTTCCTTTGACTAAAACTGATAAGACTTATATGCACTCACTTGTTTTGTTAGTTGACACATTTGCCAAATTTGGGGGTATGTTAAGGCCTATATTCATTATGTCTATTTGAACACATAAAACAGTTGGCTGAAAAAGACCATAGTAATTTGGTAATTTTGATAGAATTGTCATTGTCAAAAATAAATACGAAAAAGTAAAATATTGCATCAATAGCACTTTAAATATCAACAATGTGTAGAAGTCTAGTTGGTTTCAACAGTTTCGGTATTTTCAGAAATCAGATTATCGACAAATCTCCTTCTGGATCTTCATGACTCCCCCTATGGTATGTACCTTGGTTATCCATCAACATGCAGAAAACCGCTAAACAATTTTTTTTCCAGCTTCTATTGAAAACCATTTTCTGGAAAATTTTGATTCGTCACTCCAAATTATTTTATCAGAAGAAATGGATCATCTAGGGTGCGTACCAACATCGTTTTACAAAATTCAACTCACTGTTGAGAGTCTTCAATGCTATGTTATGTCTTTGCAAGATTTTTTGAACTGAGGAATATTTTCCCCAAATTTTCACCAGGACTTCTTTTTTTTCATCGATGACTCGGGAAATGCATGAAAATATGCCAAAACAACAATCTGGTTGTCTTCCGAAGTTACGGTCCAGGCATGTTTTTTGGAGCTTCTTAAGTTGATCCGAACGCAATGAAATTGTTCTGAATTTGTAAAAATTTCCCAATGTCGGATACATTTCTTTGACATGTCCAGTTTATAATTTTATCACACTGTCAATATATAATGAACAAATTCATAGAAACTACGTTAGAATGATTTTGTTCCATCGTATCTGAAGGTATATTCGACTTCATGAAGAACAAAAATGTCGATATTACTACGATAATGTAAAAATGTCAATGTCAAATAGGTATCATGGCCTACTTACTAAAAACCGAATGGAGGTACCATTTTCGGAGATATTTTCACACATAAATGCTCATAAGTCAAAAACTCGACCGGTTAGGTATCATATACATACATAAACGGCAAATTACAGCAGCTTTTCGGATCATTAATGATATACAGGGTGGTACATTTGAAATAATTGATTTTAAGTCACTTCTTCAAGCAGACGAAATAACTATATTTCCGAAACACCCTGTATAAAAGTAACTGGAAATCTGCTAACGCATGGAAACCCTCTGAGTATCACGTTACACTGAACCAAATTCCGGTATTATTTCATCACTACGCTAGAAGATATCAGCCAGCATCTTTAGGGATCATATTTTTTGACGGAAAAAGGGTTACAGATGGGTATAGGGAAATATCGAGAGTAGTTGTCATAAATTGATGTAGATCCTAAAAATTATATTATATACAGGGAGTTCTATTTGAAAGATCGAAGTTGCTGAATTTTTCCAATACAGCTATAGGTAGTGAATGTCCATATTAGCCTTCCATCAAATTTTCAGAGTGATCCGTTGCCTAGTTCACTAGAAACGTCTAATGTATCATCCACCCATATGGTACATACTTTTTGGCGGACACTGTTTATATATATATATATATATATATATATATATATATATATATTTATATATACAGAGTTGAAACACATGGAGAATCGTTATTTTCATTCAGCTGGGCATAATTTTCAGAATTTTCTTTGTTCGCGGAGTAATTAATTACCCTTCAGCGGAAGTCGTCGACCTGTTTTTGATTTTTATAGTGTCATAAATTTGGGATTTTTATGTCTGTATCATCTGAAAAAATGACTTTCACACGCACTTTTTTTGAGTGCTGACAGTTTTGACTCCAAAAATAGTATTTTTTATCAGTTCTGTTTTTATCTCTTGACAGGTTCTTGATGGATTTCTTCCTCAACTACATCTGGTAACTGTTTTGTATCGTTATTCGGCTTCTCAAAATAACTTTCCATCTTCGAGAGAAATATATATATATATATTTATTTATATATATTTATATATACATATATATTTATATGTATATATATATATATATATATATATATATCGAACCATCGAATTATATATCCGCAAATTGTACTCTGCTTCCAGAGCTCCCATGGCATATGAGAACAGAAAACATTCATCATCAAATGCGAGAGTTATGTACACCAGAAAAATATAATGAAGAACGTACTATTATACGAACTTTGAAAGTTCCAGTATACATTTAGTTCAGACAATTTCTCTTTGGGGGGCGCTTTAAATCGTGAATGCTAATATACATTGAAAATACTACTTTCACCTGTGGCATGATGATGCGTCCTCAGTCTGGCATCCATGTACAAAAATACATTTTGGTCAGTGTCTTCATGTGCCAACACGTGCGAAGTTCTGGTGCACTTTTATTTTGTGAATAAGTGAAGTTCTTTGAATTTTTTTTACCTGACTTTCATATGTTTTTACAGAAATTCGAAATTTATGAGGAGGAAAACATATCATATATGAATGCAATAGTAAATAACATCAATTTCCCCTATTTGTTCGCCAGAAATAACTTTTATGAGTTTTTGACAATTGCAAGTGTTTTTATTAATTTTCAAGAAATTGAGTTATTCAGAACCTTTACATATGTGTGAAAATTCACAAATTGATTTTCGATAGTTTGGTTGACTGATTGCAGCATTGTGAGGTGGTAACTCTAACTTTTTATGTAGACTGCAGACTTCTCCAAAGTGTTTATATTCAAGGCCGGGCATGCTCCACAAGTGAACTGGACATGTATTTTCAGGTAAAAAAAAAACAATCGCTTTCGATCTTTGCTCTCAAATTCTTCCAAATCACAGCCAATGAGTTTTTGAATATTTCGTCCAGCCCAAGCAAACACAATGAGAAACTACCTTCTACCCACGAGAATCAAGGGATCAAAACGAAACCCTACCTCCTACACCCAGAAGCACTGGAAGACTGGATGACGAAATTGACAGTCGTCCTTCCACTCCAGAGATAACAATCCGAATGATAATATATCTACTTACGGGAATATAACTGAATATTGTAGAATATGAAAGTGGAAATATTGTGCCCGAAATATATAATAAAAACGGGATTTGGCATAGAGGACAAATTATTAAATTAAAGAAGAAGAAAGCATTCTCAAGTGGGAGTCGAACCCACGACCTTATGATTTCTAGCCATACGCTCTACCGTCTGAGCTATTCGAGGACATAGGATGCATTTTCTTTCTTTAATTTAATAATTTGTCCTCTATGCCACGTTATATATTTCGGACACAATATTTCCACTTTCACCTTTTCAGTGGTTAGAGATCATCTGCTTAGATCAGCTACTGAAATTTTCGAATGACGATGAAGTTGAGTGACAGGTAATGGATCTCGACGGCCAGTGATAAGTACGTTTGATTTTCGATTCATTTCTCACATGAATATTACATTATGGAAGAAAAAGGTTCACGAGTGTCAGATTCACGAATAGCTCAGATGGTAGAGCGTATGGCTAGAAATCATAAGGTCGTGGGTTGACTCCCACTTGAGGATGCTTTTTTTTCTTTAAATTATTAATTTGTCCTCTATGCCAAAAATTCTTCCTTTCCATTATATATTTCGACACAATATTTCCACTTTCACCTTATATATTTGGCTTGAATCTTATCAGTGGTTAGATATCATCTGCTTAGATCTGCTACTGAAATTTTCGAATGTCGATGAGGTTGAGTGACAGATAATGGATCTTGACAGCCAGTGATAAGTACGTTTGATTTTCGATTCATTTCACATGAATATTAAATTATGGAAGAAAAGAGTTCACGAGTGTGTGTCGATTCCATGTCCTCGAATAGCTCAGATGGTAGAGCGTATGCTAGAAATCATAAGGTCGTGGGTTCGACTCCCATTTGAGGGGATGATTTTTTTAATTTAATAATTTGTCCTCTATGCCACAAAAATTCCACCTTTTCATTGTGGAATATATTTCTTTGGATTACCCTTAAGGTTCCATCAACAAAAAAGAAAAAATATAACTCACTGTTAGTTTTGTGAGGAGGAATGGGAGAATACTCCAAGGAGATAATTAGATCGATAGTGTTACTGGGTTAGAAAACAAATAAAAAAAAAACATTGAAAGAGGAATGAAAAGGAATTGGTGGAATTGACAAGATATTTCCTCGAAGAGATATGAATGTGAAGAATCGAAGGTGAAATACTCATAATTATTAGGAAAACAAAGACTGGGCAAAGATAAAGGTATTTGTACAAAATACATATTCTGCAAAAATGTAAATATATTCCTGAAAGTGACCAATATGGGGATTTTATTTCTTTTTTCAGATGACTATCTGAAACAAGTTTATTCATTTAGGAATCGTGATATTTTGTTGTATTTTGAAGATTCCAGAGAATTTATTTCTTTTTACTATTTGAAAAGCAGCACTGAAAGCTCTAAAGTCACACACTTGTGAGTCTAGACTGACTTGAGACTACAAACTCTCCCCTAAGACAACTGGCTACGAATAATCAGGTTACTCTGATGTGGGCAGAGGAATCGAAGGCAATGCGGAAGCGAACAGCCTTGGAAGGGGCAAATACAATTTTCTGGCCCAGAACCCTTCTGTGATATTTTCAGAGTCCACATCAAGAGAGAGTTTCGGCGCTGGGAAGCTGACAAAATTGAAACCCACTGGAATAAGGTTCCAGGGCAAAAGACAAGCGAAAAAGCTTTTGAGCTCATCGCCAAAGAAAGCTGAACAGCTTCACGAGTTGGACAAAGGACTTGAACTGCTCACCGGATTGTATCACCTCCAAGAAATGAAAAGATCAGACAGTAAACTGTGCCGTTACGGAGAATTTCCCGTGGGAAAATGCAGGGGAAACCCCCTTTTCGACACCAAGTGCTGTTTTGCAAAAAAAGGTTTTATTTCCTCAAGGAGTTTTACTAACGCCCAACCACCAGGAACCAGCCCCCTGGGAACTGATAGCTTTGCAGGAGTTTCGAATCCTGGTCTTAATAGGTGAAGGGTAATGTACAAAGACCTCACAGGTCGAGGAAAGGAGGGGGCTTTGGGCCTTTCAACCCCTGTTTTCCTCTTGAAATGTTTTTCCCCTTTACGAATTTCTCGATATTTTTATTCATTTATATATATAGGTACTATTTCTGGGGAGCTCGACGTTTTTTTTCCCAAATTTTGGTTTATTCTTGTCGCGAATACACTACCCCACAAAAAACAAAATGTACAACAGCAGGGGGGGACCTCACCCTACCCCACACTATAAACCGGATACGGGGGATCAACGCGCGGTTATCCCTACCGAATCATTTCAGCCACGGTGGGTCCGTTGATGAGGGCTTTTTGGGTTCTTGGATGTCAGTACCGAGCGAGTAAATGCGCCGCTTCCCGCCAAGTCAGAAAGGAATACAACCCAAAAGTGCCCATAGATGAAGGATTCCCCCCGTCTCCCCCGAGTACGGTTTTTTTTTCATTGGTAACCCCATCTATAAACCCCCCCCCCCAGAGTCCAACACCTTGTGGTGGGGAAAAATGGGTTCCGGGGGGAGGTCCTTTCCGGGGATCCCAAAAGTCAAGGGGGAGAATTCCAATATCAGAAATTTTTTTTCACATCAACCATGTCCGCCGCTTATTTTTTTTCAAAAGCCCCCAGGATGCTACCATGTTAACTGGGGGGGGACATGGTTTTTTCCCCAGTTATGTCTGGGATCGTCAAAAGGGGCCCCCCCCCTGGGCCCCTTAGAAAAAAGGGGGGCCCAGGCCCCACCCCCTTCCCCTCGTTGATTTTATGGAAAATTGAATAGATAAATTTTGATAAGAAGGGGGATTAATTTTCGAAGAGAAGGTCACATTAATTATAGCTTGTTCTTAAATTAGTATTCCCAAAAAAAGGGGAAAGGGATAAATGGGGAAAAATTTTTTTGTTGTGGTTATTTACCGGGGAAAGCACAAAAAAAAAATTTAATGAAACATAAACGATTCCAAAACCCAGTTCTCTGTAAATTTTATGAAACGTTGGATAATTATATCATTTTCTACATTTTTCCAATATTAAAAATTTTCGAGTAGTAAATTTCAAATAATTAAAAAATACTCTGGAAATTTATAGTCTGTTGAGATCGGGGATGTGTATTCGTGTTGTATCTGTCATATTTTTTTTCCCGGATGAAACACCATATTTTATTATCATATCATCCTACGGTCCCCCAGCAATTATGATATTTTTTTGTAGTTATACATATAATGTAAGTAAGGGGAAACATCACCTAATGAGCCAATCATTTGGGGGGCATCAGGGGGAAAATTTAATTTTGGGGGAAAAACCATTGATTACAATAATAGGGGTTTAAACAAATGATTTTCATTTATATAACCATAATTTTTATTAAAATTGGGGGATTTACTATCATACTAATTATATATCAAGGGGGACGAGATATTGTTGAGAAAAAAAAAATATCAGAGTTTGCATACTATAAAAAAAAAATTTAGGATTACGATGATGAATAATTTTATTTATTACCTGGTTTTTTTTTTTTTTTTTCTGAGGGGGTTTTTCCATAATTCATTACAGAAATAAAAAAAAAAATTTTTTTGGGTTTTGGGGGGTGGGGGTTTTCCGTGACTTTTTGATTTTAATTAATTGTACGCCCTAACCATTTATGGGGAAAGCATCGTTATTATAAGGCTTTTTTTTTTTTTAAATTCTTTTGCGATCTAGTCCTTCAATTTGAGACTATCTAGAGATTAGCCATTCGCCATCTTGGAGTTGCCATCTTCAATTTTGGGGAAATTTAACTGAAAATCAAAATTCCGACTTTTTAAACGTAATTCCCCCCACAAAACCCTGACATACTAATTTTTTAAATTTAATCGAGCCGAATACCAATTTTGAATCGAATCTGTCATAATCACCAAACTCGCCTGCCATCTTGAGTTTTTTTTCGAAAATTTAATCTCTGACCCCGAAAACCCCCACTTCAATAATTTTGAATAGAATCGGGGCCCTAAACAAAAAAGATTATCGGCCATCTTTGGGGCCATTTTGATTTTAAGGGGAATTTTTTAAAAAACATTTCCAATCTTCGACCCATGAAAACCCCACATACCAATTTGAATCGAATTGAACCCCAAACCAATTTTTCCGCCATCTTGAAGCGCCATTTTGTTTTTTTTCCCTGACAGTAATTCCCCGAGCTGCCATAATTTATAAATTTCGACAAAAAAATAATCTTCGACTCCGAAAAACCCCACACACAAATATTGGGGAAAGAATCGACCATAATCACAAAAAACCTTCCCCATTTTTGGAGCCGCCATCTTGAATCCATAAATTTCGGGGAAAAACCCCTTTTCTCCAACCCCGGAAACCCTCACATACCAATTTTTTTTTAAACGAATCGGTGTCCCCCAATCACAAAAAAATTTTCCGGGGCCCAATTGATTTTTTTTTTTTTTACAGGGGAAATTTACTTTCTCCGTTCCCGAAAACCCCCCCCATACCAATTTTGAATCGAATCGTACCATAATCACAAAACTTGTCCGTCATCTTGGGGATATCATTCTGATTTTTTTTAAAAAAAATTTCAAAAAAGCACTGTCAGGGGAATTTGATCACCCGCCGAATTTCAGCTCAATGGGGTGTCGGCAAGTGTTCCAAAAAATGGATTACAAATTTTAAACCCGGGGAAAAATGACAGCATATGAACAAAAAGGAATTAAAAAAATGTGTAATAAAAAAATGGCAACAGGTTTTTCCCGGGGATCGTGCTGAGTATGAAAGATATAATGCAAATTGACGCAAAAATGAAAAAAAATTATTCACCCGGCGTGATAATGATATGATGGTGAAAGGACGCAAATCATATGAGAAAAATTTTTTTTTTTTTGAATTTTTTTATAATCGGGGAAACCGCTTTTAGGTTTTTTTTTTAAAAAACCCAAAAAAATTTTATCAGAATTGACCTAGATAGCGATTTGGGGACGGGTAAGGGGACGTTTCCCCGAAAGGACGATTGGGGAAGGAAGATTATATATATATATATATATATATATATATATATATATATATATATATATATATATATATATATATATATATATATATAAATATATATATATATATATATATATGTATATATATATATATGTGTGTGTGTTTCCCTAGAGTGTCTTGGGTTATTGGATTCGACGATTATGCATGTATATGAGGTTATTTGCCATCCCCTTAACCCACAAAACAATTTTTTTTTCTGGCCTCATATATCGCCTGCATATCTCGTCTTATACTTCTTCTAGTTCATCCAACTCCAACTAGGATACTCGTCAATCGTTTTGTATCTAATAGCCGCTGACAATACGAGGCCCTTGTGTATGCGTTAAATTTCGGAGGTAATTGTTAATTCAACATTAAATATTCATTACACTTAATCCGACTGGGAATATAACGAAAAATAGTTTCCCCATTTTATGAGATGTGTCCATGAAATTTTCTTCACGTATGTTGATGATGAAAACAGAAAATTGTATCACAATTTTGATAGTATCTCAACAAATAATACGAAAGTTGTGAAAAATCTACATATGATTTTTTTAAAGTAAGGAAAGTGAATTTTTGATATATGAGATCCCAGAAAAAATTATTGATCATGAAACCGAATTTTTTATACAAATAAGTGAATTATATCAAACTGAAAAATATTTCCATTTGTATTTTTCTTCATTTTTCATAATTGGCAAAAGTAAATTGCAATTTGAGTTCTGGCTATTGGATTGAATATTCTTTATACAACTTAATTTCGTTAATTTCAAAAAGTTGACAAAAACATGATTCAAACTCTTTATTAAATTCAAAAAAAAACATATAAACTGCAGCTCTATGTATTAGTTATCTCTGTATTGGTTATAATTGATGTGTCTTTCGAAATTGCTTTTCTTCAACCCTGTAGTTTTGGAATTTGATGTAACATGTTCTCCGGTGGACCATTTTTATAATAATTAGCACAATTTCATTCCAAATTTGTGGGTACAATAATTTTTGTAGATTACCTTCTGTAGGAGAAGCCAAGTTTGTTTCTTCAATTTTTAAATGGATTAGACAATGAATTAGGAACCAGTTTCATGAAGACGGAATAAGGAAAACCGATGCATACTAATAAATAGCAACACAAATAGTTGAATGAATTGAACTTTCATCAAATTGCCTTTTAATAAACAGAGAACAATTTTTATGAAGTCATTAATGGAATTATCAATATCATCATGCAAATTTCTATCGTTTTTTCAACAAAAATCTTCAGAAAGCTGTTACTAAGATATAAGAAAATAAATCTTGATAGTTAACGAATAGGACATTCGACAGTTTACTGAAAATATCAAAATTTGAGTAACATCAGACCAAACCAAAGGGAATTTCTATCGTTTTTTCAACAAAAACCCAAAAGTGACTGTCGCGCTTTTACCACTTTTTGGATCATTTCCAGTCTAAAGGAAAAAAAACTAGTTAGATCTTTTCTTCTGGGTCCCTTTCTAGGTAATTATTCATGGAAATCATTCATATAATTGAAGACCTAAGTTGATAAAGGGAGTTATGTAGCATTTGAAAAAAATGGTTTTCTCAACTCTTTCTACAGCTCAGGTATGAGGAATAGCCGTGTGATAAAGGAGTTATGTCACACTGGAAAAAACAGAGTGACAGTTGATAAAGGGGTTATGATAACATAGCCCCTTTATCCACTAGACAATGACATGTATCATGCATGCTTTTCCAAAATTGTAAGGTTGTGTTTTCATTCTTATGTAGAGAATCCTTGTGTTGTGTCAGGTTGTGTTTTGGGATTGTGTTGAGATTGGAAAGTATCATAATGATATATCAAATGGGATCCAGAGGGAAACGTATTTTGGGGAATTATTATTAGGGAAATAAGTGGAATTCTTTTGGAAAAGGAATATATTCATAATAGGTATCAATTATTATCTGAGCAGGGAAATAAGTGGAATTTTGTCTTTTTAAATTTCTTTTCTTCAACCCCAGTTTTAATTTGATGTTAATGTTCCGGTGGACCATTTTCATAATAATTAGCAAATTTTATTCCAAATTTTGGGTACAATAATTTTTTTGATTACCCCAGGGGAAACCAATTTTTTTTTTAATTTAAATGGATTAGACAATAAATTAGGAACCAGTTTCATGAAGACGGAATGAGGAAAACCGATGCATACTAATAAATAGCAACACAAATAGTTGAATGAATTGAACTTCCATCAAATTGCCTTTTAATAAACAGAGAACAATTTTTATGAAGTCATTAACGGAATTATCAATATCATCATGCAAATTTCTATCGTTTTTCCAACAAAAATCTTCAGTAAGCTGGTACTAAGATATAAGAGAATGAATCTTGATGGTTAACAAATAGGACATTCGACAGTTTACTGATAATATCAAAATTTGAGTAACATCAGACCAAACCAAAGGGATTATAAAACCAATAGGGGTGACTGCTCGCTGCTTTGTACTCACTTTGGCATTATTTCCAGTCTAAAGGAAAATAAATATTCACATAGTCTAGATCTATATGACTTCTGGGTCCCTTTCTAGATTATTATTCATGGAAATCATTCATAATTGAAGACCTAATTTAAAGGGGGTTTTTAGCATTTGAAAAAAAAGGGTTTTCCCCCCCCTTTCTACAGTCAGGATGAGGGGAAAGCCCCGTGATAAAGGAGTTTGTCAATGAAAAAAACAAAAAAGGGGGTTTGATAACATAGCCCCTTTTTTCCCCTAAACAATGACATGTACATGATGCTTCCCCCCAAAATTTTAAGGTTGTGTTTTCATTCATGGGGGGAACCTTGTTTGGGGAGGTTGGTTTTGGGGGTTTTTGAGATTGAAAAGTATTATAATAATATATCAAAAAAGGGGTCCGAGGAAAACGTATT
>JAFIRS010001898.1:207500-278323 GCA_018342105.1 Gonioctena quinquepunctata | reverse complement strand
AGATGGGCAGTGAATGTCTTGGTAATAGTTTGTATCAGAAAGTTTCATGGAACAATGTCATCGGGGACATTTTCCAATCCCCTCAATTTTCCAGTTAATTCAACATCTAGAGACATCAGACCACTCTCCTACCTTTTCTCATTCCTTCGTGGAAGTATCCATGATCCCCAAAAAGGCCATTCGGAAAGAAATCACTTTGAAAAAGTCGCCAGGTAGACTTCACGAAAAATCTGATTTTTGACAGACAGACGTAAACATTGTAGTAAGTTTCGAGGATTTCATCTCATTTTAGCACTAACTGTTCTGCGCGTAGAACTATAATCTTTGTAAACACCAATTCACAGTTTTTTGCATGAAGTATGTTGACAGAAAAATAAAATTTCATAGGTTTGAAGTTTGACATTTTGCGTGACACAAACAACAAACATTCCTCAACCACCCCATCTACTAATGAAGTTCTAAGCAGAATTTAACGTTTTTCATTTGTTGTCGCCCAAAAATTCTAAACAAAATCCAATCAGTGAATACACCAGGGTTTTTAGGCATCTTAGGCTAGCATTATTTTCGTCAGAAAACGTCAATCACCCTGACATTTGGTATTCTGATCACCAGACACCCAAGTGGTAGAAGTATACGACTATGCATATGAGCTGAGTGACAGCCTGTTGAAAATCAACTAAAAAGTTAGGAAGAGGTTGATACTGGCCAGTGACAGGATGAAAGCTCGTTATGATTTGAAAACTAACTCAGGAGGATTCAAAGAACGTGATCAGGTTTGGCTGTACAACCCATGGCGGCAGGAAGTTGTATCCCCCAACTGAGACCGTTTTGGGAAGGACCGTACGAGGTAGAGAAGAGGACTAACAACCTTAACAGAATCCAGCACAGCTCTAGAACTAAGATGGAGGTTGTTCACTTCGAGAGACTGAAGTCCTATAATGGTGAACCAATGACTTTCGATCAAAATTAAAAACAGTCGTCTAGGTTTCCGATGACGTCATCAAATGGTCCCGATGATTCGAGAGCCGCATTTCTAAGATTAGGCAAAAACGATGAATAGGTCGTGCAAATCACCGTTCAGGTTCAGGGTGCAGTCTATTTAGTCAGAGTGTTGATGTGTTGTGTTTCAGAGTGGAATAAAACGGACATTGGAATAATTTGATGTTTCAATAATATGAAGAACGAACCCATTTTCGTTGAATATGGATTGTCGGGCAATTTGCTGTTTCTGTGCTCTACCCCTGATTCAAATGATTTTTGGAGTATGATGATTCTTTTGTTTTTCCGAGTTGTATTTCCAATCACTAGAAACCAACAAGATACCCATATTTTTTCAGCTCAATTCACACACACAACAGAACATTCTTATCGGATTACATCCGACGGATAATCGTGCAGAGTGCAGAGGTTACTTAACGGCAGTTTGTAGCCGAATGGATGTATCATAACCACCTCAGCGTGGATGACCACCTGGATACCAGTTTCAGGGTATTCGCCCCTCATAAGTACAGGGTGATTTGAGCAGGCACTGATTTATTAGACTATCAAAATGTATCCATTAGTCTTTGTTGGAAAACTTGCCAGCTAACAGCGTCTCAACTATTGCATGGTCTATGAATTCAGATCTCGATTATGGGTCGCATATTTCTGATGTGCACATACATTTTCAATTTATGTAACAAGGAATAATGAAATCAGTGGAAATTCTTTTCGAATTGAGATTGATATAGAGTGTGTAGTACCTTACCTGTATGAAAACTCATCGCTAGGAATGATTTTGGTTGATGGAAACAAAAATTATATAAGATCAAATTATAACTGGAATCTATCCCAGAGCAAGTAATGAGAATAACCATCGCGAAAAAGACTGATTTGGAATTATTAATAATTTTATAAAGGTTTGACACCTTCTACTAATCAGGGATGAATTATGATGCCTTACCACATATCGATTCAATAATTAGCAGAGTAATATCTTATTGGAAATGTCAGTTTCATGTGAATCTTTGAGGGGGTAGACCATAGAATTGTTATTTCACCATTTGTTATTTTGAAACTAAACATATTATACATATCTCAGGACGTCATTAATGGATCTTTGTACAGCTCAGGCGGTTATGAAGAATAATTTGCACATGCACATGAATATGAGAGTTCTGGAACTTTGATATCCAACAACGCACGGAATAATTTACTGTATGAGAAAAATATATCAGAACATATTCAGTATCAGAATCCGAGTTGAACTCTTTAAGGCACCCGTAGCCTTCCAAAATCTTTTTTGCACAATTATATACAGTTTAAAATGTAACAAATCACTCACATTGAATCTTTAGAAGTTAATCAGATCTTAACGCATCCCAAGTCAGCATATACAGGGTGTCCCTGGACTTCCTCTTCTTCTCCCGAAAATGTATAGATGAGGTCAAAATATTACCAGTACTTCATATACCTTTTGTTCCTAAAAGCCTTCGTTAACAAGTTACGGGCCCTCAAAGTTACAAAATGAAAAATGTTTTTCTTTGATAACTTTCAAAGTGAATATTCAAAATCATCTAAATTCTGATGATTGACTGAACAAATGAATTTCTTCGATGAGCTTCCATGCAGGAGTCAGTTGTTTTGCTACAAAGTCAGGAACGGACTACCCCCGATGGTCCACACCCCAAAACTTTGAAATGGCAGATAATTTTTCAATAGTTTTCAACAAAATAAGGTTACGTAGACAATTTTCTGAATAAAAGTACTCGTGTGGAAAGTCGATCGGAGCAACGATTCCTAATAAAAATGCAGTTTTACTCGACGACATCAAACCCGATCGTCCACCATTATTTGAAATGAAAAATGTTCACAGTAGAAATACTAATGCTATCGTTAATTCAACAACATGTATAACAGGGATATCACAAAATATGCTAAAATAAAGTCGTAGACAAAAAGTGCAGTACCTAGTTGAGAGTTTCATTCACAATTTAGATATTTTTCAAATGAAATATCAAGTTATGTAGGTTCAGTTTTGCCAAAACGAGGTGGTGAGGGCGCACCTAGGGCTGTGCGTACCGTTGTATTGGAGGAAAATATTTTGGAAGCTGTGATGACCCTTCAATGAACATCAGAAACCTATCAGAACAGTTCCATACATCCAAGTCCACTAGTCATAGAATGATTAGGGAACAACTGCTCCACCCATATCACATCCAGAAGAAGGTACATGCCTTAACACCTGAAGATTTTACAGTACGACTGGAATATGCCAATTGGTTCCTGGATAAGCAAAGAGAGGATACGACTTTTATTACTCGAGTTTTATTCACTGATGAAGCAGGTTTCAGTAGAGATGGAGTAATCAACTCTCATAATCTCCACATATGGGCCGAAGAAAATCCCCATGGGATATTGCAAACCAAACACCAACAGAAATTCAACGTGAATGTTTGGGCTGGAATCATAGGAAACCATCTTATAGGACCATTCGTTCTACATGACCGATTGAATGTAGTTCATTCAGTTCATTCAGGACGATTTAAATGGACTTTTGGAACATGTTCCGTTGCAAACCCGAAGAGATATGTGGTTTATGCATGATGGCGCTCCTCCTCATCTTAGTTTGATTGTGCGGGACCATCTGAACCAGATTTTCCCCAATAGATGGATTGGTGGAGGTGGGCCATATTCATGGCCACCACGGTCTCCGGATTTAAATCCATTGGATTTCATTCTGTGAGGGCATCTATGAAGCCTCGTTCACGCTACACCTATTCACACCAGAGATGCCTTGTTGAATAGAATTACATTACATTGTGATTCCATACGAAACGACTCTGGCATGCTATTTCAAGTGCAGAGAGGATGTTTGCACCGACTAAGAAAATGTATTGAGAGAGATGGGGGTCATATCGAGCAGTTTTTGTAGCGTATTTTGCATTGCTGTATGCTCTTGGAGCTTGCGATTGATTACTTACACCATTAGTTTTGTAAGGTGAACGTGTTTGCATGATAAAAATTAACTCGGTAACGAAGGCTTTCAGGAACAAAAGGTATATGAAGTTCTGGTGATATTTTGACCCCATCTATACATTCCCAGAAGAAAAAGAGGAAGTTTAGGAACACCCTGTATATAGTTTATGAATTGAACTAGTATTGCAAAACGCCAATCAGAAAGCTTTGGAGTGATATAAATCAAATATGATACTAGTATGTCTCAATCCATAGAAAAGGTAATGCTAAATGAATACTTACTCCAAGATATTTGAAGCTTCAATCAGAGTCGAACCATAAATTACCAGTGCGGTTAATAATATTCTAAAATTACGCAAAACTAGTAGTGCGAAACGCCACACAGACAGATTTCAGCATGGTGGCAGCAAGAGCATTGAGTAAGATTGTATTGAACTTCATCTGGCAATTTATTTCAGTGATTAAACACCTATATGAATGCATGAAAATCAATTTCTTATTCTCTTTGAGGAACTTTATTATGTGTTTTCAACTTGGTTATTCAATATAATTTATTTAAACTTATCAATAGGTTTTCATCATTGGGTCATGTTTATATGTATATAATTATCAGTCGGAATTATTTGAGTGATTAGAATAATGGACGAATTGAACAACTCACGCATAAATTCGAACCGAAATCAGGGTGGCAGTTGAGTCAGCAGCTCAATTTAATTTTGGAGTTATATTTCTCAAGGGAAATATAACCAAGCTGTTTTGGAGGGCTTAGAAGTTAAAACCTTCACTGACTCGACAATTCCAATAATAAGATCGGGTTGAATGTCGCCATTTCTAAACTTTTATGAATTCTCTCAATCAGACCTCCATGAGACAGTCTTACTAATTGGGAAGTACTCAGTTGAGCGAACGATGGATCATCAGCTAACTGTCAAAAGCTAGACTAGTATGGATAATGGTTGATTCATCAACGTTGCGGTTATTTTTGCATTGACCAATTACTACAGTGAGATGTCAAAGCAAATAGCAACAGATCGAATATGTTGGTAACCAGTTATGGATTAGGGACTGCTGCCGTCAGATGTCCCTATCTCATTTTAATTATTCGATTTAGTTGTAGCTTTCAAGATTTGAAGTATACGAAGGGATAATACTCAACTGGAAATGAAATAGTCGGATTACCTTTCCATTTCATAATATAAATCATCTCTGAAGGACTATCTGATTGTTATCGTTTTGTCCCTTGAATATTTCTTGACACAACATTATATTTCACATAACTCACCATATCCTCCAAAAAATAGAAGTTATTGAAGAGAAACAATGTTGCATGCCAATTTTTCTGACAGGCTGTTTGGTAAGTTAACACAAAATCAAAGTTTTCTGGTCCTTGGTAATAGTTAATCCAGGTTGTGTTATAGAATGCTACCAATACAAACAACATCACAGCTAATCTGAAAAAAAAAACATTTGTGTGATTCAGTGGCTCGCAGGCTTCGAGCTCACATCCGTTGACTTTAGTATGTTTTCAAGTTATATTTTGCTGAAAAACATGCATTCACTTACATTTATAATTTGAATCATGTTTTTCCTGATAAAAATAATTTTCCGAAATATGAAAACAAAAACATGATCGAGGAATCTATACAATCATAGCATGACAAAACTATGTGATTGAAACACCCTCTAAGGTGTTGTGTTGTTATTGTTTTTTTATTTTTTGGCCTTAGTGTAAGTATATATTTTCTGGTGAATTATGAGGTTGAAATTTTATCATTGTAAGAAATAATGGAAGAGCTCATATTATAGTTAATTAGAAATTCTTATTTTCTTTCATGAATGAATATTCCGTTAATAAAGGTATAATAATATTGGCATTTTTATAAAATACCTAGGACAGAGAGTCGGTTGGCGGGTTTCGCCGCGAAAAGGCGTGATTAGATAAACAGTGTTTTGGTTAAATTTTCGGGTTTCGGGCGTTGCTTCGAAAGGCTGCGTTTTTGTATACGACGGCGATGAAAAATGTTTTTTGTTTGAAATAAATTTTTGAAGCGCCAAATTTATTGTCCTGAAGGACAGGCGACTAAAATTAACCAGTGCCTTACAATTATTTTCAAAATCTGGTAAATTAAATTCAAGTTTTTTCAAAATTTGTGGAGTCTGTCGATAAATCTATTCTTTGGCCTGGTCCTGAAGACGAAACAGTGTTCAGCCTTATAGTCCATAGACTCCGGCACTAGCAGAGTCCTCAATTCTGGAATCACCTGTGTACACAGTTTCTCATGCACAAGGTTTCTTCTATGAGCTCCTTCGTCTTTCTATTCATTACAGTTGTATATTTTCTAATCGATCGCTGTTCTATGAATTTTGTATCGTTTGAATTGAGACTGGTGTGGATAATGCTATTTTTATGGTATTTCAACTTTACCCTATAAAAATCTGCAGTGGTTGTTGCCTCGCTACAACTGCTTCTAATCATTGCTCTAGCTGCTTTCTGGAGGAACATAAGGCTTGAGTGTTCGCCTATTATTTCTCAAGCTTTCGGATGGCTGTATTGGATGAATAATTCTCACAACATTCCATATAGCAGAGGTCTGGAATAGCTCTAAAGTCTTCTCTTTCTCAATATTACCAGTGTCTTCATTTTGTCATATACAAAATGAACAATCAACACTGAATAAAATATAATATCCAAACTGAACATTATTTTCCCTCAAGAAGGTATGTTTTGGTAATCTTCCGGTATTTCGTCACCGTTCTCTAGAAGTGATAATTTGCAAAGTTTTGCAATGAGTCGCCGATGAGTACCAGTCTTCATCTTCACATCAGCCACTCGAACTTGATTGACTTTCCCTGGGTAAGTGGCTATACTTTTTCCAAGAAGTCAACTTTTCATCCATCAAATGCCTTTCTCATCCATAGAGAGGAACAAGTTAATCAGGTGTTCATCCTTTTCGATACGTCGTTCATGTCATCATTCGTTTTAGTTCATTGGTACCCTGATATATATTGTTTTTCCGTTCAAAGAATTCTACAGTTTTGATATTGAAGTGGGTAATATAATACATCATCAATCAAGATGAATTGACAGTTGTCCGGCGGTGAGCCCAAGGTTTCCGACAGGATGTCATCTGAACACTGAAACTTGAATGATTCTGGATTTTCTGTCGTTCTTCATAAGCAACCTATACATTCTATATCTTTTCAATTCAAATATTTTGTTGTAAATCAATGTTTTTGTTTCAATTATTTGCAATATTCCTCGAGGTTCTTCCACCATCATTTGAGTTGTTCTACTTATCGTAGTAGATACATTGTTCAACATCTTTTGGCAGATGTGTGTCGAACAAAATGTTTTTCTGAAAATGCTTCAATGACATCGATATCAATCATATCTACTTCAAGGGAATTATCAGTAAAGAACACTTGTTTTTTACCCACCCTGTATATTTTATGTATCTGCAGAGTAAACATTCACGTTGAACGATCGAGTAAGTAACCGACTTCTTCGGAATTTCAGGCATTTGGATATATCAATAACCAGGACTGGTGCAATTTCATGAGAAATACCTTATAGAAGATGCTAATATCATCAATCGCAATTGATATTGGTATCCTACAAAATATCTGAAAATGAATGGAATTCCACCGCTCAATTTTTTGGACATCACTAAAAAACTTGTTATCTTTGGACTCACCCTTTATATCGTCTGTTCCTAAAGTAATCACTGTTCTCTATAGTGTATCCAAATCGGCAGTATGAACAATCGATGCATACTCAATTTGGTTTATGTATTCGAAAAAGTCTCTTAACATTTGAAATTTTGGAAAAGTTATCTTCAGCACCCTATATAATCTGAACTGTCGAATGTAGAGGAGCGGTGGTGCGATGGAGACATTTGATCAGCATTACGGGTTCTGCAATATATAAAAAATTCAAGCAAATTCACCGAAAGCCAATTTCCCATTGATGCGGACGAAGTACTTTGTCTTGAAAATAATTTTCTCCGTTTCTTGGTCTGTGCCGGGGCTCTTGACATTCACTGATTCCAATTTCGTATATTTCTTGTCTCGATTTCAAAAACCGGCACAATCAAAGATATTCAAAATGTCAAAGGTGCGAAAAGTTGGATGAATTATTGATAAAATTTATATTTTTTCTCTTTGAAAAATAAGTGTGCGTGTGCACATGTCGTGGCGAATTGATTTCATTTCCTATGTGGAAAATTATTTCACCCAATAACCAATTCAAAAATTGTCCACAGAAACATTGGTAGCATTTTTCAAGTGAACTGAATGTTGATTTGAAAACTAATGAACTCACCTGAAATATCTATTGATAATTAGCGAACTAGCATGTTTGAAAGAGAATTCCCCATGTCTCTGGAATATGAGACATATCTGAAGTGTTGACAGCCAAGAGGATATGGAAAAACATATTTGTACCAAAAATACAGCAAAAGTTGATATTGCAACGAGAAGTGGATTGGTCATCACCTAAAAATCACAATATCGGTATATTTTCATTCGACATCGGTGAAAACGTTCTTAATTAAAATTAATATTTGCAAAAATAATAAGCGACCTCCATAATCAGATGAATTGAATATTTTTATCGGGTGAGTTTCCATGGATATCAACAGCCAGCATAACCATTGAGTCCCAAAAAACATTTCTTGAAATAAACATTTTATACATATCCAAAACTTACACTTCACGGGAGAGTTCTCAGATGTGATTTCCTTTCTTTGAAGAGAAGATATGGAAGATATTAGGGCATTGTGATAGTGTTGGTATAGGTGATGACAGATGCATTCTGATCTTCTCACCACCTCTCCACTTTTTGCAATAGCAGCCGATGAAACTACAAACCTCTGAGAAAACTGGGATTTTACAGTTGATATTGGGACAGCTTACCGCTTTCATAGTAACTTGGTTGTATACTCACAATGTCCTTGTTTTTGTGGAGGTAAATGGGCATTATAGAGATTCATCTCTATAATCCTGGACTCGGATGGTGGTGACGTTGGTTGTTGCCCTGGAATGCAGGGTCTGCTAACCGAAACCACAAATGTGCGGCTGGCTTCTGTTTGTTGACTCCGTTGATTTGTCGTTTTCTACCAAGTGTTATTCATCCTTGCACTTCTTCACCGTACTGATGAGGGCCAAGAGTCCAAAACACGTGTCTACGGTTAAAACTTCTCTTTAAGGGCTATGTCCATTAAATTTATTCCATTTTGTTTAACAGTCCCCTCGCTATTCCTCCCTTTCAACTCTATAATCCTGGACTCGGATGTCACGCAGCTGCCTCCATGGTGACGTTGGTTGTTGCCCTGGAATGCAGAGTCTGCTAACCGAAACCACAAATGTGCGGCTGGCTTCTGTTTGTTGGCTCCGTTGATTTGTCGTTTTCTACCAAGTGTTGTTCATCCTTGCACTTCTTCACCGTACTGATGAGGGCCGAGAGCTCGAAACACGTGTCTACTGTTAACATTTATCTTTGAGGGCTATGTCCATTGAATTTTTTCCATTATGCTTGAGGATTTTCCCATATATTTGTAGTATTCTAAGACTAGTCTGTGAACCATATTATGGTGTTTTGTTTCAGTGTATTGGTATATTATCTGTTTCACTCCTTGTATTACTCAGCTCGGTACATAATTTGGTCCCAAAACTTAACCCTCTCGTATCCCAATTTTTCTTTTCATTGAAAAATTACAGTTAGTAATAATTTCGGTGCGTAGAACACGAATTTGAAGTCTAAAATTACACAAGAATAATTATGAACACTCCAGGTAAAAAAAATGGTAGCCCCCCAAGACGGGTTGGCCGGGAAATGGAAACTAGAAGAAATTAGTTGCGTAGTATTTTTATAGTATTTTATTATATTATATTATAAAAGTATTTTAAATGTGAATTAGCGTTACAAACTGAGATTACAAGAAGGTGATAAAGAAGTAAACAAATGAATTACAATAACTATGGTTTGGAATGATACATTTTTAAACATTTTTTTGGATGAAAGGAATAAATTAACTTTATATTTGAGGCAATACATTTGTGTTTCCGATTCACAAGTAGGGTATTTACAGGTGCGTTTACCAATTCTACGATCTAGTTGATCAGGCATATGACCGAAATTATCGTAACGTGCATCTAAACCCAATCCGTATGTTTTTTCAATACTTCTTGGAACCGCTGTTGTTGGACTTGTTACTGAACTTGAATGTCAACCCACTGGTTTTCCAGCTAATTTTTGTTGATAAAAACATAAACCATTTGCAACTTGCCTGCGGAATTTAGGTAGTTCTGGAGTCGCTCTTTTCTGTGCCCCTCCTGCTCCATGGATGCGTCTGTGAAGAAGGTAAGCATTAACCATTGCCATGTCGATAAAAAGTAAGAAAAATCCATCTTTCAATATTCAATTGAGAATGTTCCCCTTTTCAACATGAATACCCCACAAGAGGTAATCTTGACGATGGAAGATAGTGACTGAAGTTTATCTTTCAGTCGCAGATGATTCCACATCTGATTTAATGAACATCCTGTTCATATTTTCAACAAATCGATGATAGAACAACTTCAATGATGCGCTTTTCGGTTCGAGTCGAATATGGTACCGTCCAAACGGACCATGCATAAGATCTAAGCCTCCCATGTGATGGTTATATTCTCTGATAATTCGTGGTCAATCACCTTGTACAAATCTTTCGTTCTTCCGTTCTTATCTACTAATTTTTGTAGGTGGTGTTGGTGTTACTGTTGCCGTAAGATGCGGTTGTATACCAACATATGGAGATGCGAGTCTAACGCTTTTGTTGTCTTTCCATATTACAGTGGTAAAATCACCAAGAGCAGTTTCGACATACTCTTCCGAAATTCCAATTTTCTTTGCAGTCGTAGCATTATCCTTTGGCAGTTTGCAGTAAGGAATTCAATCTACTCGAATTGTACCTAATACCACGACTTTCTAGATATACCAAGGGTTAATTATGTATAGAAATTGTCAGTGTATATAATATGATTCTTGAAGTTTGGAACCGTCTGCGGAAGACGAACGACCAGTTGCACCCAAGTCTGGTGTACCAGGTAGAGTGACATCATCATTTTGGCCACCCTCAACTTCGAAACGATATGAAAATCCGCTAGATGAGTACGATCTTCCATGATTGAAAAATTGTTGAATCTTATATATTAACGAATTCCGTAAAAACGATTGGATGTTATGGTTGTACGGATAGCTTCAAACGATTGTTCACTTCGGTATTCTTCTGAACTTGGAAACCTGTATAAAGACATATAGATAAGGGTTCCAATGTATTGTCGGATATCTATGATACATAATTTGAATTTTGTTCAATTGTCGTGCACGCAGATTGGTATAATTGGCTATTTTCGTCGATAGTTCATCATTAAAAAAATAATTGAAGCAGTCGGAAAGTGTAAGCAGCTCATTGAACCTTTCGGGTGATTTTTCATTACCTCTAAATACCACTTGATTACGATGGAGCTGCAAATCTTTTTTGCGCCACACAATATCTGAAACTCTATTGATTTAGGAATTATTTTTACCAGGATTACCAACAAATCCACCATCGCATCAGATGATAGTTCTGTTTGAGATAATGTCTCTGTTGCAAATAATATATCTGTTTCAGAAGATGGTCCTGCTTGAGGTGATAGTTTTGCTCCAAATTCTCGTTCTTCAGTTGATTCACCCGTTCGTTCTACTTCTGTATGCTTACCAGTGACATTACAACCGAAAAAATCAGCAGATGTAGATATTTCCATGTGCTCGACATACTCTTCTATAAGTTCCCCATCTTCACGTGATACTTCATAATCTGGGTCATTTATACTATCGTCGTCATCGAAGTCGCCGCTCACATCTGCCTCTGTATCGCTACATGCTTCCATAAATTGCTGAATTTCAGTTTCTGATAACTTTTCGAAATTCCACGTTTTTCTTCCATGATCATAATATCTAGGCAATCTCTTGTCTTCTCCGTTTGAAGAAATTTCTATAACAATAAAACACAATTAGCAAATTCGTCAGCAACGGTAAATTACAGATGTAAGAAGACTAAGCCAATCTCAGCCTACCCGCCTTTTGGCAGGCTGTTTTTGGGGGTCACTGATGACCACTACCTTTCAGAACATTCATGATCCAATTCATTTATAACAAAATACAAGTTACTTTATACTCACCAATGATTTTCTGATGTCCGGAAAATAAATATAAATATTTCCAATATTTTTGCGAAAGTAACACCTAAACTACGAATAATTCACCACTGTCTGTGTTCAACTAACGATATATCCCAAACGAACGGTACGATCGCACTCAGCCAATGACCAGTTTGTTGAACGATAAAGACAAAGGGCTGGGACGCCAGCTAAAACCAATATAATTTTTATATAGAGATAACTTGATTTCGATGTATCCCGCCAAAAGGCGGTGCGGCCTGCTAGAGAGTTGATTTTTTGATGATTTTGTCTGTTGAGAGATCAACCAGGTAGGCACCACCAATAGGAAGTGAGTACCAATTTGGAATGAGCTCCCCACGAACGCAGTTCTTTGAAATTTCTTCAGTGAACTCTCTGTTGTGGTTCTGCCTCGCAATACCACTGCTCGGTACGCGCAATGCTCCACTGGCAACCTTCTCCAAAATCTAGAGTCGGGGGACTTCTAAATATGTGCTTCCATCCCAAATCTGCTCATCTGAGACAAATGGACCAAAAGACTTCCAATACCCTTTCCTGTGGATAATCTTTGGTGGAACAGATTTGAATGCTTTCGTCGCCCGTCTCTATGTCAGCAATTCTTGTGGAGAGCAAATGCCACATTCAACTGGATGAAGTTCAGTCTACTCATGTCTTCTTTACTGTCCCATGAGAGAAACGATTTCTTTGGGATCAAGTGATTTTTAAATTTCCTCGATACGCTCAATTTTTGTTGATCATAACCTCCTGTCCGCATGTTAACCTGGGTGCAATGACACTGTCCGCAGTGCATCGATTTTGATATAGTTGTCTACAAACTTTGCCAGTTTCTTCAATATCAGATTGTTCTGAACTCTATTGGAGAAGTGGAATATTTTCGGAACGGAGGTCGCTCTTATACGATTGCTGACGTCAATCTTCTTGTATCTAGTTTGATTATACAGTGCTTCTCAAAAGTCCAATCCTACTTCTTCAACAACTCACGTTGCATCTTCCTGTGAAGTCAGTCGAAGTACAGTTCACAATGGTTCATCAACTCGAGAATAGAATTTTCTGAAAATATGGAAACTAAAATTAACCAACCGCCAGACTATGTTGAAACAACTTGTTTTAGTGACGAAAGTACTTTCTATCTGAATACAAATGTAAATACACAGAATGTGAGGTATTGGAGTGACGCAAATCCTCACCTGTTTCGTGAAACACATACCCAATTGCCCCAGAAGGTGAATGTTTGGGTAGGTATCCTGAAAATCCACATCGTTGGGCCTCTTTTTTCAAAAACTAATTTAACTGGTGAGGTTTATCTGGAGCTGTTGCAAAACGCAATAGAACCGTTAATCCCTGAAATTTTGGAAGATAATCCAGATGAATTCGGCAATTTGGAAATAACATTTCAACAGGATGGTGCTCCTCCACACTATTACGGTGCAGTAAGACGATATTTGGATGAAGAGTATCGTGGTAGATGGATTGAACAACGAGGTTCAACGGAATGGCCAGCTCGATCACCGGACCTCACAACTTCTGATTTTTTTTCTGTGGAGGTACCTTGGTTAACGCCACTGAACCTGACACCTGACACCTGACGTTTTAAAACAACGTATTGTTGCAGAATGTGAGGCTGCTTCCGCAGACACATTTGCAAAAGTACGAGAAGAGTTTAAAAATAGGATATTTCACTGTCAGGAAGTGAATGGAGGTTACTTCTAGCAATTTCTTCAAGTAGATACTGATTCTTGAATCAGTAATTAATATCATACTGAATGGAATTTTAATTTTAATGTTTACTAATGAGCTATTAAAACTGCCATAAACACAAACAAAATTAGTTTCATTGAATAGGTTTTTTTGATACCTTTTAAAAGAGGTGTCGCTTGCCGTAGGGTTCCATTTAAAATAATTGGTCACAATGGCCTTGTGACGTCATCTCTGACGATTTCGTCATCTATCATCACTAGTAGGGAAGTTTACATCTTTGATATTCAGTTTCCAAATTTCACTTGATTATGTATAATCGTTCCAAAAATAAGAGGGGGAAAGGGGACTTTTGAGAAGCACTGCATAGGGCAAAAGTGACTTCTGCTCTTATTGTATAAGGGTTGCAAAAATTATGTCATTCTCCCTGGTCACTAATATGGTTACGAGGTGTCTAGTTTTTGTGAATCACTTTCAATTCACTTTTTCTGGTTCATACCGGAATTTAAAAAAAAATTAAATGCGAAAGTCAAATAAATGATAGAAACATATTTATTACCCAAGAAAGGTATTAGTTTATGGAAGGGAAAATATAAATACTATTGTTCAGTGGTGTGCCATTGCTGAAATCCATTCTTATAACGTGATTTTTATTCTGTTTTATTTTATTATATATCTATGGGTAAACATGACTGGCGATGAATTGAATTCAGTACATTTTTAATACATACATCGTTACATACATTCAAGAACAGGAAAGTTCGTTCATACTTGCTCAATTTGGGCTGTGTTCTTGATGAATCCAAATGAATAACTGAGTAGCGTATGCACCAGAAGTACACTCATGTTGACGTAGAACCGCAAACCCTGTACCGATTTCAGTTTTTCATAATCTTCGTTCAATATTAAGCGAGTTTTCTTCTTCCAGTTATACCATATGGAGAAATTGCGTAATAGGCCGTCACCTGAAAGTTATCAGTCGATTCAATACTTACGATACGTAGATAATATACTTGAATAATAATAACATATTTTCACGTGTAGCAAAGAAGCCTTGGAGAATCTAAATGACCAATTATTTTGAAATTTGTTGACAAGGAAACAAATGAATTGGGGTGAGTGCACCAATAGTTGACCGATTGAAAGCTTTGAAAAAAAAATTACAATATATACAAGAGTAATCAAGGTTTGGGATTCTCAATATTATGTACATTGTTGTGAAGAACGGTAAAAAGTAGTTGAGAGAAAATATGTGTAAAAATAGTCATGAATCACCAGTTAGCAAGACTTGATCACAATTTCACCCAGTGGTTGATCGAGCAACTAAAAGTGGGTCAAATTTAACTTACGAGATTTGATTACAGACAGACATATACCGAGACAGGTGAAACTAAAAAATGAAAGCTTGTAATAAAAGAATCCCGTACCTCCTACTCCTTGTATAACTCTAAAAAATACTCCTTAGAAAACCCGAATTTTGTGGTTTCTTCATGTACAATTAAATGACGTCACTATATACAGGAAGTAATTTAATTAATTTTTGTTCAATCTACTCGCGCTATACTTTGAATACTTGTACACTGTTGACTGAACGAAGGTGTAATTTCAAAGTTGCATTTTACTCTTGATGCATATCAGTTCAATGCAATTTTTTCTCCATTGCTGCTTGACGTATCATTTCATCTTTAAAATGATGTGAAAGTGTTTTTCAGATATCATGTTCGAATATCGCGCTCATTCATACCTTTCGATTGACTGTATGTTGGACTAGATGTTATATGAAATTTGTTTTTTGATGAAATATTTGAAAGTGGTCGAAATGGATGGGGCTCCATTATCGCATATAATTTTCTATGGTAGGTAACCTATGGGATTTGAAAATATCCAGTAGTGATCTTAAGAGAGGTCTGGAATAATCAATTGGACAATATTGTTTATTTTTTACTCGTATTGAATCTATTCCAGTTTTTCTGCCAGGGAAGTTTAGGTACGGGGTGTTATTTCAGTGATTGTTTCGAAAATAATCCAGAATACCTACAATGAGGCAAGATAAGCAGCATGAAATTACTTTATTGGATCATTAATAATCCTTGAATATTCAACATAGGTTTCGATACATTTTCCAACCTCAGTACTTGTTACTGATGATTTCTGGTTCTACTCTGCTTCAGGTTATTTATGTTATATTGTCATCAATAGAATATTTCATCAAAAACACAATTAAAAATAAAATACAATACCTTTTGGACTGTTTCGATGTCTATAGTGCTGAATTGTGGCATATGATACCAGGCAGCCGTATGAAATCACCATCATGCTGGAAAGGATACACAAAGCTCAGAAATGATCGAATGCATCCAAACATGTGTTATTGTATGCTCGTGATTGGAACTTTTGCCACACACACAAACAAATTATTTAGTTCATAAAACGAAACAACCAACTACATACGAATGTATTGAAACATAAATAGATAATGTCGAAAATTATTGTTTTTCATATATTAACCATGGTTGAAAACTGAATAAACCTTGACAAATACATCTGATAGAATTCACTCCTTCGAAGTTATTGGGAATTTTCATGTTCAAATGATTAATAGCCTTCGTCAGGTTCTGATTTCGACTGTATATATATATATATATATACAGTCGATATATATATATATATATATATATATATATATTATATATATATTTATATATATATATATATATATATATATATATATATATAAAAAAAATGCCCAAAAAAAGTGTTTTCCAAGACAGTACGGGAAGAAGGCAAGAATAAAACACTGGTAGTAAACAAAAAACGGAGTATATATATATATATATATATATATATATATATATATATATATATTGTTATGTTTAGAAGTATGTTGAATGTTTAGAGAGTTCAAATAAAAATTGGAAAAAACTCATAAATCAAAAATGTTCGTATTTGGTAATCTATGCTATGTCATTTTACAGCTTTTCTGGAGATCCTACCGTTTTCCTGAAACCTAATATGATATCAATCGATACCTATGTTTGAAATAAAGATCTTTCCAACATTACAAGCAATTGGCATAATTTTAAAAATTATAAAAACAAAATTTTACTGATATATTTTTGAGCACAAGCAGATAACAAAATGTTAAAAGTTTGAACATTCTGTATATGAAATTGGATCTTAACACGATAGCCAATGAGATGCCAGGAAAGATCTTGATGCAAAATTAGGAATTTTGAAAATATGAAAAGCAGAAACGTCAAAAGAATGATTTTTACATGCCTTGTATTTAGTATGTAAGGTAGGTAAGTATGTAAGATTTTTTAAATTTTTTCCAAGGTAACTGAGCGTCAATACATAGTACCCTTGAAGTCAGAGCGTGGCTTAACGAACACTTTCCTCATAAATGGATAGGACGATATTCAGAAAACCCGTGACCTGAAAGATCCCCAGATTTGACGCCTTTGGATATTTTTTGGGGGTACCCTACCAGTAAGGTTCATAATCATGTCGAGTAATGGACAATTACAGAGTTTTGAGTATGTATTGAATTATTTGGTTTACAGTTATTTCAGCTTCTGATTTTATAATAAGTTCTTTCGATGTCAAAAATTAAATCAATTTTCTGTTCTAATGAAAAATTAAAAAAAAAATTGTAGAAACATGGTCCCCCATTAATCATAAACAATATCGGGATTATAATGTCCTGAGGATATTTCAGTGACCTCTTATGAAGCAGCTGAACACATGGCCAATTCACATATTTCAAATTTTCTCCAAATAAAATAGAAATAGCTTGCGAATCTTTACAGAATATTATTTTAAATGTAGGTGTTGGTTTTACTAATGAGTTTCTTGGTCAGAAATGTATTTTTCCAAATTGATTTTTCTTATAGCAAAAAATTTATTTATTTTTCTATCACAGAATTTTTTTAACTTGTACATGAAATATCGATCTGAACAACTTCTCCGAAAAACATTTTTTGATATTTTTTCAAGTAAGTGTGTTTTGAGAAATAAATTAAAAAAAATATTATATTCTTGACAATTGCCTGTGAAAATCTCACAGATTCTGGTTCACAAGATATTCAATGTGATCAATTTGGGACGAAATCAATCTAGTGTCACGTCTTTTTTCAGAAGAAATGTCTATGTTGATTCCAAAGTGAGATAACATGCTGCTAGGTTATCATCCCTGTTCAATAAATTAGAGGGGGTTTCTTTATGTTTTTTTCTCGTGCCGCCATATGTGCTCCATGTTGCTTCTATGTATGTTCTGCTAATTTTGATCTTTCAATTTCAGGTTTTCTTATTTTTGAATGTCTTGACGTTTATTTCATATGGATTCTACCACAAACACGTGGTATAGGTCAGTAGATATAGACAATCAATTCACATTAATTCCCAAAGTTTTCAAACTTCAATGGTATGTTAGTGCATTAATGAAAATGAACTATAAAATTTTGCAGAAGTCTGCGATGAACGGAGGGAACATTGTTTTAATTGCAAAAAACGTTTTCATGTTTTATTTTTGCACTGAAAAATGCGGAAGTTCTGCAAACTAGGCATACCGATAGTAATAATGTTTTACCACATGCATTGAGTTTGCAACCCTGTAAAAATCACGAAACCTTGTTTTTTGTTTGAGTTTTTCATTGTAATTTTTGAAAAAATTAAAAAACTTCTGCAAATTGGATGAGTGAACGGAAAAAAGTTCAATATATTCACGTACATTTGCAACCATTTCTGAAAAACGCATCTATTTACGAAACTTTTTTTCCTTGACGCTGCCATTGTCAATACAAACAAGAATCGAAATAATGACAAACGTTTTTTATTGTGGTTTGTTGAAAATATGAACAGGATGTTCATAAAATCAGAAGTGGAATCATCTGCGACTGAAAGATAAACCATAGTCACTATCTTCCATCGTCAAGAAGTAGTTGTTTTCTGTTAGACATTCACAAAAATAACTTTTTTATCGTGGATTTTCAATTCAAGGAAAAATATTTCTATTCAATATTCAATTGAGAATGATTCCCTCTCTTATTGTGGTTGCAAAGGAAGATAATATTGTTCTCAGTGGATATGTAACCTTCGCAACCAGTAATAAATTTTTTTGTATTTTTAGAACTGCTGAAATAACTGCAAAAGTTCTGCAAATTGCAGTTATAATTACGACTAATATTTTACGTGACGTAAGAGATTTGCAACCGTCATTGTTCAATGGAACATTTTTTTATATAATTGTTCAATTTTTTTATTTTGCCATAAATTGTAAACATTGTGCAAATAGATTTGAGATATTTATTAGACCGACATATCTCTACAGTGGTCCAGTTAAATACTTGATTATCCATCGCGTATATCTGTTATATGTTGTTGAAATTGCACTGGAAGAATGATATGGTTACGTAGTTAACTAGTACAAAATTTGAAACTATCATTATTAATCTTGGAAGCAATCTTCTAATCTATCATTTTCGAAGGCAACAATCGACAGAGTACAAAATTTTATTTCCACCTTTCAACTATTTTTGTGCATATTCTGCTAAAAAAACTATTAGAAGACATTGAACTTTATGTTCATGAAATCGGATGTGGGATCATCTAGGACTGAAAGATAACCTTTCACTATTTTCCATCGTTCAAGATAACCTTTTGGGAGGTATTCTTGTTGAAAAGGGAAACATTCTTTCTATTCAATTTTCAATTGAGAATGTTTTCCTTTTCGACATGTCATCATTCTTCATTTACAATTTTAACTTGTCACAACATGACTCTATAGCAATCGAAGAGAAATTAAAACTATTAGAAGAGACTATTATCGATGCTCTATGGAAGTAAGGATATCAAAACGCTATCGATTGTAAATCTCGCAAGGACATAATTTTCATCATCAAACAGAAACGTTGCTGACTAATAAAAATTTGTGAGATCGATATTACATCTCAAATTACCTTTCGACATTTCGACTTTCTTACTCCAATTGTGGGATCGCATGAGAAATTCCATTGGAATGGAGGACTGAAATGTAATCGACACGTGAGAATCATTTTCTTGATTGACATTTTTTTTAATAGAGAGGGTTTTTCCAGTGACGTAACACAGTTGTAGATTGATCGTACTAATGTACAACTATATGTTTTTTAATGAATCAAGAACATTATGAAAACGTGTCGAAAGATTCTCGATCCTTGATCAAACGTACTCAGAGGATTTTTTTATGCAAATTCCTATGAAAACCTTAACTTTCAACATTGAATGATTTCACCTACCGTTGACGAGCTCCTTCTTGGTCGATAGTTAACTTAGTAACGCAATGAATCTCATTTATTAGGTATATAAAAATATTATTATTCAGATAACATAGGTGCAAAAATAAATATTTTTTTAATTCCTAGTATTCCGCATTGTAACAGAGTTTGCAAATCATTATACTAACACCAATTGCTAAAATGAGTTGTTTGCCCGATATGCAGAATTTCTGCTTTTTTGGTACAAATACGAAAATATTTTTCTCTCGATTTTTCCCCTCATTTCCTTGAGGTTCCAAATTAATGAAAACATTTGCGCCAGGACATCTTCACTTTCAACCATTATTTGAAACTTTTGTAATAATTCCGATACTTATTTTATTAAAAAAATTCATTTCATGGAAAAATATATTTTCCGTTTGACGCAAGAGGTTGCAAATTAAAACTCTTCTTAAGAACATTGTTCTAGTTATTTTTTCGATTTTGCAGAATTTTTGGAATTTTCATCGAACAATTAGGATTACCAACAATTTTTTTTTCAGATTTGTTCGAATGGTTGCAAATTTATTGGAGGATGTAAATTGTATTTTTTAAAACTCCGAAAGGTTGCAGAACTTTTTGCAAAATTTTTCGCGCTAAGAATTCGAAAATTCATTAAATCCTGAATTTCAACATTTTTCGTTCAGAAAAAAGGTTTGCAAAATAGACTAATATCATTTGAATGTACTCTTCACTCTACTGAAGTTTTAAAACTCTTGAATTTATTATCAAATTCTGGGTCCATCTCTACTGGCCTAGTAAACACAGTTATTTGAATTTGTTTTTGTGTCATTGTTTTTTTCGGTTTAATTCCGAAGGGCATCATAAATTTTGAGCAATGAAGAAATTTGAGGAAAGGAGGTGAGGTGTTTCCCAAAATGTTATCAAAGAAAGTATGTTTTTTATTAATATTGTTACGAATACCAAGTCACTTCCTCCTCTCAATTATATGACTTAGGTTTGCTGACGTAACAACGTTGTTCCGGAAAGTATCGACAGAGGGCTCGAGATGATCTGATGGATGTTTATCAACGGAAGATACGACTGGTGCAGCCTCGAAAATATAAAAGGAATTATTTAAGAAATGTCCTCTACGTTGTCGCTAGTGGAGTTAGTCAAAGTCAGAATGGAGAAAGTTAGTGAGTCAGCTGATAAAGTAAAATGTACAGTACAGAGAAGCGGTGAATTCGAATCGAGTAATCGGATTTGTCAGAATTTCGTGTTGTTTTGTGAAGCTGTTAATAAATGAAACATGATAAGTCCAGTGTTTTCTATAACCACCAACCATAGATTCGTTATATTATTATATTTGTTTTGAAATAATTCAGGCAAATTGTACGTTACTGGCAATTCGGAAATGTTCTTCGTGTATGCTTGAATCTTAAATCCCAAAACGCAATAACGTATTGGGAAAAATCTACTAATTTGCCCTTCTTGAACAGATCACTGGCAGTTTTAATTTGAGGAAGAGAAAAAACTAAAAACATTGCAAGCATTCTCAATATTATATCTAACCAGAAAATATCCAGGCGTTTTTCCAAATGAAACTGCATTATTTGTGTTTTTGCTAGGCTTATACCTTCAGTATTCATGAGAGAATAACATACTGGCGGCGTAAAAGTGACACTTTCACTCCGGAAGGTAAGGGAGAATACGTATGGATGGAAATGATACAATTGAAAAATAAAGAAAACGATAAATCAACATGGAAAGTTGTAGCCGCATGTAGCTGTTTTCATACTGAAAAAGGTCCAATAACTGTTTATCTATATCTATTGGTGAAGGTGCTACAACAAACATACATATATATATATATATATATATATATATATATATATATATGTATGTATGTATATATATATATATTGTTACGTTGGGAAATGTTGTAAAATAATTAAACTTATAATTATCATTATTATTATTGGGTATTTTAGTTATCGTCGGTAATGCTATGTTGTTTTGCAGTTTTCAGTTTTCTTTACCTTTTTACTATTATAGAATCTTATACTATGCTCTTGTCAGTGCATATGTATCAAGAGGGCAGTCTTGAAGTAGTTCTATTATCAAAAATATTATGTGACCATCGAAATATCTAATGAAAATCCACAATTAAATCATGTTGAAATTTAAATTTATAGAAAACATTGAATTTAAAGTAAGATCTACTGATATATAAGTTTTGAACATCCTATATGACAATTCACATCAACATAGCATCTCCTTCTAAATCTCCTTTAAAGGAGAATTGGAAGGTTTTGAGAACGGGGGCAGATATAGTCCCCGAACCGTCAATCAAAAACAATATAGAGAAGTATCTTTGAATTTTTTAAAATTTTTTCAGGAGACGACCAGTTATTGACTAATTGAATTATTTTCCTATAGGAAATATAATTTGGTGAACGCAAAAACTTATCGGGGTGAACTAATTAGTTTGCCCTTTCTACACTTGTATAGATTTTCCTGATTATATTTTTATTTTCAGACTGTGGAAGGTTACCAAAAAACATGTCAAGAAACGTTGTTCCTCCACAAAAAACCACATCCATTCAATATTCTGTTCATATCATCAAACAAATCGATTAGGTACTTGTCGTTTCTAATGCGATAAAGTTCAATGTCTTCTTATCGTTTTTTAGCAGAATATGCACAAAAATAGTTGAAAGGTAGAAATAAAATTTTGTACTATGTCGATTGTTGCCTTCAAAATGATAGATTGAAGATTGCTCCCAAGATTAATAATTATAGTTTCAAATTTTGTAGTAATTAACTAGTAACCGTATCATTCTTCCGATGCAATTTCAACAACATATAACAGATATACGCGATGGATAATCAAGTATTCAACTGGACCACTGTAGTGATATGTCGTCTTATAAATATCTCAAACCTATTTGCACAATGTTTACAATTTACGGCAAAATAAAAAAAAAAAAACAATTATATAAAAAAATGTTCCGTTGAACAATGACGGTTGCAAATCTCTTACGTCACTAAAATATTAGTCGTAATTATAACTGCAATTTGCAGAACTTTTGCACTTATTTCAGCAGTTTTGAAAATACAAAAAATTTATATTACTGAATGAATAGGTTCCGTTTTTCGTATGAGGTTGCTAAGGTTATAAATCCACTGAGAACAATATTCTCTTTATTTGCAACCACAATAAAAAAGGAAATCATTCTCAATTGAATATTAAATAGAAAGATTTTTACTTGAATTAAAAAATCCAAGATAAAAAAGTTATTTTTTGTGAATGTCTAACAGAAAACATCTAATTCTTGACGATGGAAGATAGTGACTAAGGTTTATCTTTCAGTCGCAGATGATTCCACATCTGATTTTATGAACATTCTGTTCATATTTTCAACAAATCACAATAAAAAACTTTCGTCATTATTTCAATACTTGTGTGTATTGAAAATGGCAGCGTCAAGGAAAAAAAGTTTCATAAATAGATGCGTTTTTCAGAAATGGTTGCAAATGTACGTGAATATATTAAACTTTTTTCCGTTCACTCATCCAATTTGCAGACGTTTTTTAATTTTTTTAACAAATTTCAATGAAAAACTCAAACAAAAAACAAGGTTCCGTAACTTTTACAGGGTTGAAAACTAATGCATGTGGTAAAACACTATTACTATAGGTGTGCTAGTTTGCAGAACTTTTGCATTTTTCAGTGCAAAAATAAAACAGGAAAAAAATTTTTTGCAATTGAAACAATGTTCCTTCTGTTCATCGCACACTTCTGCAAAATTGTATAGTTCATTTTCATTAATGTACGAACATACCATTGAAGTTTGAAAACTTTGGGAATTAATGTGAATTGATTGTCTATATCTACTGACCTATACCACGTGGTTGTGGTAGAACCCATACGAAATAAACGTCAAGTTATTCAAAAATAAGAAAACCTGAAATTGGAAGATCAAAATTAGCAGAACATACATTGAAGCAAAGTTGAGCACATATGGCGGCACGAGAAAAAAACATAAAGAAACCCACTCTTATTTATTGAACAGAGATGATAACCTAGCAGCATGTTATCTCACTTTGGAATTAACATGGACGTCCCTTTTGAAAATGGACGTGATACTTGATTGATTTCGTCCCAAATTGATCACATTGAATATCTTGTAAACCAGAATCTGTGAGATTTTCACAGGCAATTGTCAAGAATATAATTTTTTTTAATTGATTTCTCTTATTTGAAAAAATATCTGAAAATGTTTTCCGGAGAAGTTGTTCAGATCGATATTTTATAGCTATGTACAAGTTAAAAAAAAATCTGCGTTAAAAAAACAAATACATTTTTTGCTATAAAAAAAATTAATTTGGAAAAATACATTTCTGACCAAGAAACTCATTAGTTAAGCCAACAGCTACATTTTAAATAATATTTTGTAAAGATTCGCAAGCTATTTCTATTTTATTCGGAGAAAATTTGAAATATGTGAATTTGCCATGTGTTTAGCTGCTTCATAAGAGGTCACTGAAATATCTTCACGACATTATAATCCTGATATTGTTTATAAGTAATGGGCGACCATGTATCTACACAATTTCAATTCAAATTTTTTATTAGAACAGAAAATTGATTCAATTTTTGACATCAAAAGAACTTATAATAAAATTAGAAGCTGAAATAACTATAAACCAAATAATTCAATACATACTCAAAACTCTGTTATTGTCCATTACTCGACATGATTATGAACCTTACTGGTGAGGTACCCCCAAAAAAAATATCCAAAAGCGTCAAATCTGGGGATATTTCAGGTCGCGGGTTTTCCGAATATCGTTCTATCCATTTATGAGAAAAGTGTTCGATAAGCCACGCTCTGACTTCAAGGGTACTATGTATTGACGCTCAGTCTGCTTGGAAAAAAATTGAAAAAAATCTTTACAGGTAATCCATGTAAGAAATGAAAAAACTCGTTATTTAAAAACTCTTAATAATTTCGTGAATTAAGATTGCCCCTAAAAAGTTAGGCCCAACGATCTGCGTATTTAATACCCCGCACCAAACATAATTTTTGGAGGAAAATTGACTTTTTGCCTTTCTAATTTGGGTTCTCATCAGCCCACCATCAACAGTTCTGGGAACTGACAGTAACTCTGATGTAAAAGCCGCCTCATCAGTAAATAAAAAATTTGTAGGAAAATCTTAGCGGGCATCAAAATCTCATCGAGTAAGGTGTGGGTGAATTTTGGTTTTTATGCACAAAATTTATTATTCTCCAAAATTCTTCTTATAGATTTTCCTGATATACCAGTTTGTTCCTGCCTCTAGGATAGTACCATCTGTGGATTTTCTGTGGCCGATAACAAAACATCAAAGGTTCCTTCTTCATTAGTGACGGGCTTACTAAGTGGAATCTTGTATTGATTTTCTACACTGCCTGTAGCTTTAAATTTGTAAATACGCAACACATCAGATCCATGGATATTCCTATTCGGGTATCTAGCAATGAATATATCTGCTGCATCTCTGGAACTATGAAAACGCTCGCCACATAGTAAGACGAGCTCAATTTTTTCTTCGCAAACATAGCTTTTCTTGGAACACCTCTAATTATTGTTAACAGACAACAAAATGTGAAATAACTTTGAATGAAAAAACTAAACAAGAAAGTTATAAAAATACCTGGATAAATCATAACACTACTAAATCGTTTGACTACTCTTAATAATATATTAGCATTATAAGTCAATGTTTTCATGGCCTCTTCGATCATGGAAAAATCGCTCGATGCACGCATCAAAAATGATAATATTGTAGTATGTATATTCAACAATTTGTGTAGACACAAGGACCTTTATTAATAATAAACAGTATCGGGATCATAATGTCCTAGAGATATGTCAGTGACCTCTTATAAAGCAGCTGAACTGATGGCAAATTCACAGATTTAAAATTTTCTCCGAAAAAAATAGAAATAGCTTCCGAATCTTTACAAAATATTATTTAAAATATAATTGTCGGCTTTATGATTTTTTTTTTATTGAAAAAAAAATAATTTTATTTTTTCATCTAAGATTGTTTTCGGAAAGCTATTAACATGACATAGCTATAAAATGTTGTTCTGGACAACTTTTCCTAATAACATACATCGATATTTCTTCAAATAAGTGTGGTCTAAGACATAATTTTTAAATTCCCTGCCAAACACGAAAAGATGAACGGCACTGTACAACGTCTTTTGGGGTTTCTTCTGATGCAGAAGCCATGGCACATATCGATATTTGTCAAAATCTATCGATAAACGAATTTCCCATATGATGCGTAGGTACTTTCTGCTGACCGGCAGTATACAATATATAATAGCGAATTCGAACTGATCTCATCGATCAAACTGGATTTGAGAACGGGAGCAAAAGTGATTCACGAAACGTAATCAAAATAGTTAGTTCTTGTTATTTTCACGAGCAAGTAGACTATTGAAGCTCAGTACACTGTATTTTGTATTTGATTCTAACGTTTTGGCGAAAAATCGTCTTCTTCTTCAGGAATTTTTATAACTCATATTCCAAGACCATAACGAACAATTCTGGACGTGAGAACAAAATTCAAAATACTTATACTTTATATTATTTATTTTCAATATGGAAAAATTTGCGTGAATTATTTTCAAATAAAACATTAAGAATTGAATTGAATTATTAAATATAATAAGTATTGAATGAATGTGGTTTTTTGTGGAGGAACAACGTTTCTTGACATGTTTTTTGGGGTAACCTTCCACAGTCTGAAAATGAAAATATAATCAGGAAAATCTATACAAGTGTAGAAAGGGCAAACTGATTAGTTCACCCCGATAAGTTATTGCGTTCACCAAATTATATTTCCTATAGAAAAATGATTCAATTTGTCAATAACTTGCCGTTTTCTGAATTTGCCTATCGAAAAAATTTTTCAAAAAATTCAAAAGATACTTCTCTATATAGTTTTTGCTTGACGTTTCGGGGACTATATCTGCCCCCGTTCTCAAAATCTTCTAAATCTCCTTTAATTGTTTTATAATTTGGATTTTTTTTCGCAGATATAGTCCCCGAAACGTCAAGCGAAAACTATATAGAGAAGTATCTTTTGAATTTTTTGAAAAATTTTTTTGATAGGCAAATTCAGAAAACGGCAAATTATTGACAAATTGAATCATTTTTCTATAGGAAATATAATTTGGTGAACGCAATAACTTATCGGGGTGAACTAATCGGTTTGCCCTTTCTACACTTGTATAGATCTTCCTGATTATATTTTCATTTTCAGACTGTGGAAGGTTACCCAAAAAACATGTCAATAAATATTATATTTTTGAATCCGGAATATCAAAACCCAGTAACATATTGGGTCAAACATACTGAGGTAATACTTCCCCAAAAAATATTTTCAGTATGGTTTGGATCGATTCAATAACACAAACAATTCTGGCCAGCTAGATCGGTGAAACATTCCTAATTTTTTTAAATCTGAATAAAGCTCTTCTTATAGATCTTATACCATCGTTCACCCCAATAATACTCACAGCATGAAATAATCGAAGGAAGTTCTTGAAATATTGCCATCAGTACATGCTAAAGAACTAATCGAGGAGGTCAAATTGAGAGACTCAATCCTCCCATTGATTAGCTTCTGTGAGTAGTCTTTGATGGATGCTTCATTATAGGCGTTCTGTTCCGGTATACATAAAGCTCTCGAAAGAACATTTCTCCGGAACTTCTGGTTATCTTCTAAGGTACTCTAGAAACGAAAACATATTAGTTGTGATAGTGGTTTACACCCAATGAGCTAAAAAAAAATTGCGAACGTATGAAAACAGAATTATTTCTTGAGGAATCTCACAATCTGAATATATGGAAATAAAATAATATTCATGATGAGTTTCCACTTTATTTTGTTTGGAATATCCCAATATCTCACTCATAGCTGAATATAACGCCATTTCTATCCAAACGACACCTACAAAAAAGAATTAAAAAAAGCATGGTAGCCCTCAACCTACGTGGAAGAATGTGTGGAAAAAACTGGGGGCTACAACCAAAAATTACCATTTGGCAGGGTCATTAGAACCATGATAGCATACGGTTCGGTGACATGGTGGCCAAAGACGCAGTAGGCAGGGGCGATCCGAAGGCTAAGCGGCATCCAAACGCAAGCCTACCTGGCTTCCACGGGAGCCATGAGGACCACCCAAAGAGCTGCCTTAGAAGTTTTGCTGAACCTACCACCACTTCGTGTTCACATACAAGGCGAAGCCAGGTCAGTCGCCAGTAGACTGACCAGAGGGCAAGCGCCCATAAGTAGACTGCACGGCAAAGCGTATAACAATCTATATCGACCCCATAATGGAAATGCCATCGGGCGTGATGCTTCCCAAGTATAGCTTCGATTTTTTTTAAACTGTCGTGGCAGACAGAAAGGCATGGAAGGAAGCAATCAATGCACAAATTGCCTGCTACACAGACGGCTCAAAAACCAAAGAAGGTGTAGGAGCAGGAATATATTTAGCCAAGCCAAAGACAGGAGTCTCACTGAGCTTAGGCAAATATTTGGCGATATTCCAGGCAGAAGTTGCAGCAATACATCTCTGTGCAGTGGAGTTACTAAGGCAAGCGTTGAGGGAAATACCATTCCCACATATTCTGACAGCCATGCGGCTATTAAACCAATCAGCTCCATGCAAGTTAACTCCAAACTTGTCTGGGACTGCTTGGCCCTACAAAAAGTAGGCAGTCAAAACAGACTATCTCTGGCTTGGGTGCTAGGCCACACAGGCTACAAGGGCAACGGAAAAGCAGATTCATTAGCCCGAGAAGGAGCACGACGTGTCCCAATTGGCCCAGAACCTTTTGGTGACACAAGGCGCTGGGCATAAGACAGGCCGAATAATTATCAAAGAACCATCGCCAGAATTCACAGAGTACCTCCTAAGCCAGAATTGGAGATCAACCAGGGCACTGTAGACTCAACAAACACATGACTAACATCGAGCTGGCAGACACAACCACATGTGGGTTCTGCCAGGAGTAGGGGAAAACCTCAGCGCACATACTGTGCCACTGTGAAGGCCTACAAGGCTTTCAACGATGAGGAAGGAGGAACCACAACCCCCTTTCCCCCAATAGATAGAGGACTCAAAGTTTGGCCCATGGAGTCTAGTAACGAGGACAGGTCTAGACAGGGAACTCTAGGGCATACACATCAGATCTACAAAGGTCGCAGTGCAGTGGCTGCTAGCCCATAAGCTCCGTTTAAATCTAATCTAAAGCTTATGTGGGGCTTTTTATAGCCCCCCGCCCCCCCCTGTTTAGTTTCGAACGGTTCGATGTAGAACAATGGGACAAAAACCATTTTGGAAAAAAATTATAGTAATTTTTGAAATGAAAGACATTGTGGAGGGCCACATCAACTTAAGAATTTGAAATAGCATGGAGGTTCAAGTCGCACATTGTTGAAAATATAACTCTTCTCAACCATCTATCTTTTTTTTTTTATTTTGTCAATGAGTTTTTTAAAATATTAGAAATGTCAAGTATAACAAAATTTAAAATGCATATTGTGAAAAAACAATCGAAAAAACTTAATGACAATGGATGATTGGAAAGAGGATTTAATTTCCTTTTCTACGATGTGCAACTCGACATCTATGCGTTTCGAAATTTTCAAGTTAGTGTGCCCCCAGCGCCCTCTATCGAGTAATTGTAATGTATCTTTTCTCAAAAAGTAGGACCAGTAATACCATTCAATATATTTCATGTCTCATTATTTCACATCAAACCGTTCAGAAGTTAACAAGGTGAGGGTACCATTCAGATCCGCACTTATACTTGACATATCAAATGCATATTGTGAAAAAACGTTCGAACGAGAGTAAAAAAAATGAGATGGTTGAAAAGAGAATTGACTTATCTGTTCAACGATGTGCCACTTGACCCTCCAATGCTATTCGAGATTTTTAAGTTGATGTGCCCCCTCGCGTCACCTATCAAGCTATCACAATCTCTTTGATTTTAAAAAATTGTATTGGTGATATCGTTCGAAATAATGTTTTTCTTATGGTCCTATGTCGAACCGTTCGAAAGTTAACAGGGTTAATAGACAAGTCTTTTGATTTGATATGTTAGATATTCCTGTTTATTCAGTTCTTATGAAGTATTCTGGCGGTTCCACATTAATAACGTTATAATTCAATTCAAATGCCGTGATCTTGCGTATTTTTTATTTTTGATTGACGGCAGCTCCATTGTTTTCATTTGTCCATCAAATTATAATGTTCGCTTTTTGTAGTTGACAAAGCACGACATTTGAATTGAATTATAATTTCCTCAATGTGAAACTGCCAGAACTAAATAAACAGGAATGTCTTACATGTCAAATCAGAAGACTTCTCAATAAGACGATGATAGCAATCAACACCCAACTTGTTTCTTACTTTTTAGTTTATTTTATTTTTTCCTAAGTCGGGTTACAGTTCTTTAAACTTTCTATTTTATTTTAAACTTTTCGATTCAACCTTTGATGAGACAACAAAAAAAAAACGGTAGTGCGAGTAACAGATACTCATCAATTCATGATAAAACAATTGTTCAGTATTCGGAATAGGATAAAGTAATCCCCCCTTTACCCTATTATCAGCTATTTTACCCATCTTAGTAATGAAGATTAATAATTATGGAAGAATTCAATGTTCATGAATAATCGTCCTATGACAATGAGTAGAAAATTGAAATATTTTTAAAATTCGCCCTAAAAACTTGCTATTACGGGCACGACCGTCAAAGATGTCTGCCCTCACGCGCCTGGCCCGCCATCTGTAATCGCTGCCTATTCAAATATTCCTGATCCACATTCATTCAATTTGCAACATAGGGAATTTTAAAAGTTAATCGCACAACCAAAATACAAATAGTGAATACAGCATACAGGCAGGGTAGGTCAAAAATTATAAAAATTGAAGCTACAATTTCGGAAAATTCAGCAAAATGTTATTGAGAAAAGTTTTTAAGAATGACAAGGTATGCCTACACACCAAAATATTGCCTTCCAAGAAAAACAATTGTTTTTTTGAATACATGATTAATTACCCATTTTTTTATATTCCCCCCAAACACTTTCATGAATTAATCAAAATCAAACCAATTTTGCCTGACTCAAATTGATACATGAGCACGAGGTGAGTTGAACCGTGTGCGAGTGTATTAATAGCCATTACATGATCGTTGCATACACTATTTTTTCTACGACCAATAAATAATAAAACGAAAATAAAAAATTATGGTGGCTAACAAGATAACTGCTCGCCATACTTGTAGCTACTTTTGACGCGTTGTGATTGACTGTCAATTGAAATTAAATGTCAAACAAGTATGTTGAAACTTGAAACATACTTGTTTATCCCCAAGTACGTGTTTCTATTGGCCAAAATTCTTTTTAATGAAAAGTACGTGTTTCGGTTTCGAAATTAAGATCCGTGTTGAAATGGACAATATTAATTAAATTCGGTAGCAGATATTTAATTTGCGTATTATAATACGGGAGTGGAAAAAACTTGTTTTCAACAAGGTAAAACACCAGTTATGAGAATATGCATATAAAAAAACTCTCATTTAAAGCGCTTTTTTTTTTTTAATTTTATTGAAAAACTATACAAATTAATCAACAAACTGAATTCCTACTAAAATAATCGCGATACCCATAAAAAAAACCAATGAGGGTGTGAAGTAAACAGTATTATCAGTATTAATACTATAAGTACTTCAAAATGATCAGGTTATACATCGATAACTTGTTGTATAATTACAAAGGGTGTCAGTTTGGCAGTTTAAATAATCCGACCGCGAAGCGGGAGGATTATTCTGTATTGGCGCCATCCTACTAGTATATTTGTTTACCTATTGAAATTTTGACTTTCATTCTCAAAATAAAAAAAAAATCCTCAACTTTTGAGAATAAAAGTCATAATTTCGGGAAAAAATCTCACAAATTTTTTTGAAAAAAGTAAAAATGTTGAGAATAAAAAAGTCAAAATTTGGAGAAAAAATTGTTAAATTCTGAGAATGAATCTCGAAATTCCAAGAATGAAAGTCAACACTTTGAAAAGAAATCTATTTTTTTTTTGAAAAAAAATCAAAATTTTAAGAATTAAAAAGTCAAAATTTTGAGAAAAACTGTAAAAATGTTGTGAGAAAATCTAAAACTTTTGAGAATAAATGTAATTTTTTTTTTTTACATTTTTTTTTTTAAAACGTAAAAAATTTGAGATAACTGGTAGGATGCGTAGCTTTTCAATTGCATATTATAATTACTACTGTTTTACTTGTTAAAAAGACTTTGAGAAAATCAAGGTTGTGATTCCATAGAAAATCAAAATTCTAAGTTGATTTTATAAATATGCTTGCATTTGAACAGAGTTATGCGGAATAATTCGATTTTGATCAATATATGAAAGTGTTCAAAAGAATATAACAAAAATATTGTTGAAAAAAATTGGTGGCAATGTTTTGAAACTTGATAATTTCAATTCTTAATCCATAACATTTTGCGGCCTTTTTAAAAATTTATGTGTATATTTAAGTACATAAAGAGTAATTCACTCCTGTAATTTTTTTATATTTTTTGACCTACCCTGTATGCTGTTTGACTTGCATCGATTCTAAGTGCACACAATATGATTATCGTACATGCATCAACTTTCAGCAATATTTGTATTTTGGTTGTGTATTTAATTTAAAAAATTCCCATATGTTGCACACTTAAATTAAACAGGTCAGTTTTTGCCATTTTCCTTCAGCATATCAGCTGAAAAAGTTTTGAATGAGTAATAATTTAACAGAAACTATACATTGATGGCTTGAACCTCAAGATGATTTCAGGAAAATGGTAGTTATTCAGGTGCATATTCACTTTACATTTGTAAATACAATCCTTATTCCTATTAGTTGAATACTTTGGGTTGGGAGCAATATACTGCTGCAATATCGATAAGTTTAACTTTTCACACTACTGCGACGGAACTTTTTGCTGGCAACAGGATTTGTTGTCAGCATCGAATATTTGAAATTAAGAATTACTCAATATATTTCCACATTCGCTATCATTGCAGTACTCTGAAGTTCAGCCATCATTTTGCAATATAAATTTCCATTTTGGAGGCAACTTTTGTAGTCGTCCACTTCGAATAGAGGTGGCAACATCTTCATGGAATGAAATACTTCTGAAATAATAAAACAAAATTTTTTTGGCGAAATCCGACCAACGTTCGATTTTTTACGTTGAGAACATTACTTGTACGTCAAAAAATATTACGAACATCATAAATGTGTTCTCTCCTGTCTCGATGTCTGTGGGTTTGTAATCAAATCTTAAAAATTGAATTTGACCCATTTCCCGCCATCCGTTTCACTTGAAAATTGGTAGGTGTTTATAATTCCAGTGACAATGCTTTATGTGGTTTTTGTTGGAGAAAAAACAAAATGGCGACTCCAAGATAGCGGAAAAGATTTGTGTCCGATTCAATTCAAAATTGGTATGTGGCGGTTTTTGGGTTGAAGTTTTTGTTTTTTTCTGTCAAAATTCAAGAAATCAGAATGACGGGTCCACGATGGCCAACGATCTCTGTGATTATGGACCCCATTCTATTAAACATTGATATCTAGGGGTTTTCGGAGTCGGAAATTATGTTTTTTTTCAAAATTCATAAATTAATTTTAAATCATAAATTTTATTCAAAATTGATATGTGGAAGTTTTTGGGATCGGAGATAATGAATTGAATCCAACAGCTCCAGGACGGAGGCGAGTTAAACTTCAGATGATCTTCTCATTGAAGAACTAGATAGCTCAGAACTCACAGGAAAAATACCTCTCAATAACATCAACAAAAATGCATTGATTGAGGCGTACTCACTTGAAAAGCACAAAATTAAATAATTAATCAAAGACCTTTTTGAAGAATACTTGAATTTATGAATTTTGACGATAAATTCATAATATTCAACCACAAAAACCCACACATATCAATTTGAATAAAATCGGACCATAATTAGAAAACTCATCTGCCATCTGCCACCGACCCCAATAAACCCACAACCCATTTTGAACAGAATCAGACCATAATCACACGTCCTCCATATTGGAGCCTCCATTTTGATTTTATTAATTTTCACAATAAATTCATAATCTCCGACTCCAGAAACCCCCATTAACCAATTTTGAATGGAATCGGATCATAATTGAAGAACTCGCCGCTATCTTGGAGTAGCCTTCTTGAATTTATGGATTTTGACGAAAGATTCATAATCTTCGACCCCGAAAACCCCCCATACCACTTTTGAATAGTTTCGGACCATAATCACAGATATCGTTCGCCATATTCCGCCACCATTTTATTTTATCAATTTTGGACAAAAAAATCATAATGTTCGACCCCGAAAACTCCCACATACCAATTTTGAATGAAATCAGACCTCAAACACAAATTTCGTCCGCTATCTTGTAGCCGTCATTTCGTTTTTTTCCCTAACAAATATATATATATATATATATATATATATATATATATATATATATATATATATATATATATATATATATATATATATATATATATACTAGCAGACCCGGCTACGCGTTGCTGTGGCTATGGTTTTTTCTTTATCCCGTTATTCCGTTTTCTCGTTATCCCCTTATCCTGTCATCCCATTATTCCGTTTTCTTGTTATCCCGTTATCTCGTTTTCCCGTTATCCCCTTATCCTGTCATCCCGTTATCCCGTTTTTTCGTTAACCCGTTATTCCCGTTATCCCGTTTTCCTGTTATCCCATCCTTTCATTATCCCGTTATCCCGTTTTCCCCTTATCCCCTGATTCCTGTCATCCCGTTATCCCGTTTTTCCATTATCTCCGTTATCTCCGTTATTCCCGTTATCTTGTTTTCCTATCATCCCGTTTTTTATTTATCCCGTTATTCCGTTTTCCCGTTATTCCCTCATTCTGTCATTCCGTTTTCCCGTTTGTTCGTTATCCCGTTATTCCCGTTATCCCGTTTTTCTTTATCTCGTTATTCCGTTCTCAATTTATCGTACTATAATTATTATATTCGACTGCCATCTTGCAACCCTATTGCGGATCTGTGGATAAAATAAAAAAACATAAGAGGGGGAAAATTTAGGGTTGTATGTATTTTTGAATGTTGTATCATAAAAAAAAAATACCAAAAAAATATAATAAAAAATTGAGGGGTGGACCACCCTTAACATTTAGGGGGATGAGAAATGGCCTATCTCTCAAGTAGGAAAAAATTACACATACATGCCAATTTTCATCGAAATCGGTTGACTTGGTGAAGAGTTCACTGGGAACAAACATCAGGTCACTGGATTTATATTATATATAGCAGACCCGGCCACGCGTTGCTGTGGCTAAGTTTTTTGTTATAAACTGAAACTAAAACCCGACAGACGTTTCCTGTCCAAATTTTTATGTTCCCTAAAATGTTTTTCCCGAAAACAAACCTATTACGGATCTGTGGATGAAATAAAAAAAGATAAAAATCGCGATGGTGAAATCGCAGAAGGGTGAAAATTTGGGGTTGTATGTATTTTTGAATGCTGTATCATAAAAAAATTAAAAAATTAAGAATTTTACCAAAAAAATAAAATGAAAAATTAAGGAGTGGACGACCCTCAACATTTAGGGGGCTGAAAAATAGCCTATTTCTCGAGTTGGAAAAAATTACACATACGTGCCAATTTTCATCGAAATCGGTTGACTTGGTGAAGAGTTCACTGGGAACAAACATCAGGACACTGGATTTATATATATTAAGATATATAATATATTAAGATATATATATATATATATATATATATATATATATATATATATATATATATATAGAAGAATCCTTTTCAAATTCGGGTATGCAGTCAACAAAGGTATGGAAATTAAAGTGAACTCTTTTTTCTATTCAAGCTTTCGAGTCATTGATTGTCTCTTCATCAGGAACAAGGAACAAGAGACAATAAATGACTCGAAAGCTTGAATAGATAAAAACGATTCAACAAAAAATCAAACCGACGAAAAAATCAACTGAAAAGCAAAAAATAAAATAAACCCCCTCAGTCTAAATGATAATTGAGCTCCTAAACTAATGTAAGTAACTGATTTTGAGTCGGCGCCAAACAAACAATTATCGAAGATCATTATCTATGAAAGAAGTCATCAAAACGCAGCCGTGCATCTCGCTGCCATCATTTCACGCTTCACCTAATTCAATTGCTAGTTTGTTTGGCGCCGACTCAAAATCAGTTACTTACATTAGTTTAGGAGCTCAATTATCATTTAGACTAAGGAGGTTTATTTTATTTTTTGCTTTTCAGTTGATTTTTTCGTCGGTTTAATTTTTTGTTAAATAGTTTTTATTTTTTACTTCTCAGTTCCGTATTTCGTCGGTTTAATTTTTTGTTGAAAAGTTTTTATTTTTCAATTTTTTGTGGCTAAAATCTACCAATTACTACCCACTTGTTTTTTGATTACTTCCAAAATGCTTACTTACCCACCTCACTTCAACTATTACCAGTTAAATAATATGATTATCTACTTTTACTATTTGTTGTAATATAAATTATTTTCGTTGTTCTGGTTAGTTTATTTCATTACTCTGTATATCATTCCATCCTCTCATGAAATATACTGATTTTGATGGAACAAGAATAATGTCAGTAGCGATCTGTCATTGTCAACTACGTATGTGTGTGCCAGTGTTCACTAGTGAAAAATCAATTATCCCCTATTTTTCTACCCGTAAGGGTGGCTAATTCCTTCCGCTATCTAAATATAAGGTATACCCTATCTATTGAAAAAAGAATCATCCAAATCGAAGAACCCAGTACAAAGTTATGCCTGATAGAATCGGTTAACGGACCAGAATTCAGAGGGTGAGTGATCAATATCCTTCATTTCGCTACCCTTAGGGGTGGATTTCATCTTATGAATTCAGATGGGACCAAATTCGAAGTACACCCTATCCACTGTAAAAATTATCGGAATCGGACGCCTCTGTTATGCGTGATCATACATAAAAAAATATGATGGAAAAACATAAAATATACGGGTCGAATAGAGAACGTCCTCCTTTTTGGTTTCGTCGGTTAAAAAAAGAGTTCACTTTAATTTCCATACCCTTGTTGACTGCATACCCGAATTTAAGAACGATTCTTCTTTAACCCAGACAGTCGTCTAACCCTCACACCTTCTATATATATATATATATTCCATAATGCATTGTCACCGGAATTATGAACACTTTTCAAATTTTTAGGTAATCGGACGACTTCAAGTGGGTCAAAATTAACTTGCAAGATTTGTACTAAACATACATAGGATACATAATTACATACGAATATCTAGTTAAATGAAAGCTTGTGATAAAAAGGACACATTAAAAGGATAAAATCGAACTGAATGATGAGGGAGATAAATTCAGATCACATTTTTCTTATAGTTCACCAGTAAAAGTCCCCAAAGTTTCAAGGGAAATTAACAGGTAAACAACCACATAATTATAACTTCAAGTATTCATATAGTCACGGAATAAAGTGAGCACGTGTTCTCTTTTTTGAAGCAGTTAGTCAAACTGAGTTTTGTGAACAATTTTTGGGTTTTGTGGAGTTCAGATTTGGCATTGCTACAGCAAAAGTATTTCTAGTAATGAATATGCCACATTATCCAAATCAATCCAGCTGTTTGGAACGATAAATCTGTTATATTTTTTTTTTTTATATTTGAAATTCTATATCTATTTATAGCTGGTACCCGTTACCTCGTCCGCGGAGAATTAACATTTTTTCCATTGTTTTTCTTCGTGTGGTTCCACCAAGCTTATGCCTGTGGCTTTGCCCGCTGTCATAACCCCATGAGTACAGAAAAACTTTCAAACATAAGAAAAAAGTTATTAATAAATATGAACTCTATGGCCAGAAAACATCATTCAGCAGGAATAAACATACATTTTGAAATCAAATTATCGACACAACTGATAAACAAGGGCACGTTGAAAATATATAGACCCCGCCTAGCTCTGGAATGCATATGAAAAAGTCACCTTTTCACGAAGGAGCTATTAACGAATCATCACGCACATCTAAGGAATTTCATAGTAAACAAAGAAACTATAAATTATAGGTTTTGACAGCTCATTAAATGCAATACGGCCACAAAATGGATAAATCATTTATTTTTTCTATACATTCTCTCGGCTACATTAACGAGCCATAGATTACAAGACGGTGATTTATTATGACAAGTCGAAAATAATTAACGTTAGGAATGTGACAAAGAACAATCCATGGAAGGGGAGATTGATATAAAAAGCGCGAGACCACGCGGAACGATGCTCAGAGGTGTTTAAACTTTCATTCGATTGACATGAAGTGCAGAAAGATGAAAAGTGCTCGAATTTTCACATAGTATTCATATGACATATAGAAGTGCAGTAGCTATCAACCAAATAACAGCTCTTGATTAGACAGTCATCAGTCATGAGTGCATTGACAAGTAATCATCTTGCAGTGAAATAGCAAAATTAATAAGAAAGAGAATTCCAATCAAGTCAAACAGGAACTGCACGAGTAATGCCTTCACAAAGTGGATACCCAGTTAAAAAATACTTACTTTTAATAAAAATTATGTTATCACTGCTTCAAGAACGAGATAAGACACCGAAAACCTCTAACCGATAGTTCATGCTCTCATAGAAAAACATTACCAATACCACTATGATATAAAAGTGAATAAACAACTCTCGCGGAAATAAATGAAATAGTAATACAACTAAACTAATATCGTGTAAAATTAATATTGAGTGAATGAGTGTTGAAACCTGATGGTCTGGACTAAGTTCATATATTTTTCTGGATTTATGTTGAAATTGAATCAATTATAATTTCATATGTTTTTTAATATATTCCATATTTTTCGAATAATATTTATCAACAGTCTGTTTAACAATTAATGGCAGTTTTACTTATATTCAATCCACTTGACTTTGAGAATGCCAAAAACTGACATAATGTAAAATCTCAACCGTTCTTTGACTATTTCATCATATTATCAGTATATAGAACTGATGGAAAGCTATATAACTATTATAAAATATATATGTATATTCTAATGCTTTTGCAAGTGCATTATTCAACAATTTTTCTGAGATAGGTACGTGCTTCTATCTGAACGCCCAACATTCTCAGTCCCAGGCTGATTCTTGAAGCCGCTCTCGAGAAACAATCTCGGTTCAATTATTCTCAAGTAATTGATGCTCCCTATACATCAAAGTATTTACTTTGACGAACCATTCTACAAAAAAGATTAATCATATATAGTGATACCATATTTGAGATTTCCCTAGCGTTATTGGTTTATTAGTGATGGAAATTTCTTCCGATAACCAGCCAGTGGCGTAGCTGGTGTGACCAGAGTGGTATCTCTTTCAATACCCACTTTTAACTTGTAAAATAATAATACTTGAGAAGTAAACCTTTATTCTTGTTAGTACATTGGTACCTGCTTGTCTACTTGTTTATTGACATCTGTCTCCATGACCACCAAAGCTTACATGATTACTCCACATCCTTCCACAAATGAATAGGTTGAACAGAAACAAATAAAAAAAATACAACTAGAAACCAACTAAGGGCAACATAAAAAAACAAAATTAGGACAACATGAAAGCAGATTCATTATTAATCAATCAACATACTGAACATCAATTTAACTCAAGATATAATCATCAAATCTGACAGGTTTCCTAATCGTTCTAGATACCCTTTCTTCAGATCTTCCGGAGCCCTCAGAGCATTCATCAGATGGTTTACTAAAATCGGAAGATGCGGTTTTAAGTAGTTTTCTGTTTCTTCTTGGTATTTTTCCTGAGTTATCTTCCACTATATATGATCTTGGACTTTGATGTTCACCAATCACTGTTCCGGGTTCCCATATTCCATCTTTCCTTATAACGATTTTATCACCTTCTTTCACCTTGGCAAATTCTCAACTCCTTTCTTGTCATGATAGCACTTCTGAACATGTTGATTCTTCAGCAGTTTCCTTCTGACTTCCTCGATGTTTACCCTTTTCTGTTTTAACAACCCGGAATGAACTGGTAACTTATCCCGTAATCTTCGGTTATTGAGAAGTTGGCTAGGCGAAAGTCCTATAGTGAATTCCTATATTCTAGTAGACCCGCATAAAGGTCTTTGCTTTTTCGAAAAATCGGTTTTGCAATGCCAACAGCTTTTTCAGCCAAGCCTTTTGATTGAGGGTATGTAGGACTTGAAGTGATTGTACTGAATTTCCATTCACTCGCAAAACTCAGAAATTCGATACTATTGAAAGGCATATTATCGGAACAGAATACGTCTGGAATACCTTGTGAACAAAAAATTTCCTTGAGTACTGAAATTATATCCGAGGACCGTTTCGACCTCAATTTACGAATTTCAAGCCACTTACTATAAGCATCTATCACAACCATATAGTCATTGTTCCCATAAAACATTATATCCCCTGCAACTCTTTCCCATGGCCTTGATGGAACCTAGGGTTGTAATAGAGGTTCGCTTGCATTATCTCTGGCGTATCTTTCGCAGACTTTACAATTTTCAACCAATGAAGCAATTTCACCTGACATTTTAGGCCAATAAAAAACACTTCTTGCTCTAGCTTTGGTTTTATTTTCTCCAAAATGATTTTTATGGAGTAAAGACAGAATTTTTTGTTTCAATGAAGATGGAACAATCAACTTGTCATTCACAAAAAGTAGTTTTTCGCCTATAGAAATATCACTACTAATTTTCCTGAAATTTTCTAGCTCAATATCAAATTTTTCCCGTGGCCAACCCTTTTTGGTGAATTCAAACGCCTTTCTTAAAATGGCATCTTTTTGTGTCTCTGATTGGAACTCTGATTTTCGTTCGTCCGACATTGGAATATATTTGGATGCTGAGTGTACAAGTTTGTCTTCATCGTCTATTTTGTTTTCACCAGTTTCTGGCAAGGGGGCTCTAGATAAAAAATCGGCAATATACATAAGCGAACCTTTCAAATATTTCACATTCAGAGAGTATTTTGAAGTTTTCATTCGTATATTTTGAAGTCTACAGTTGAGTTGACTGATATTTTTTTAAAAGATGGATTCAAGAGGTTTATGATCTGTATGAACCATCACTTCATGTCCATATATATAGAAATGAAATTTTTCACAGGCAAATTTTATAATAAGCATTTCTTTTTCAATCCGGGCATACCGTTTTTCACAGTCTGTCAGACTTCTCGAAGCAAATGCAATAGGTTGTCTGTTTTGTAAGAGACAAGAACCTAGACCATTTTGTGATGCATCCGTTTGTATGACCATCGGCTCCTTACTATTAAAAATTTTCAACTTAGGAGCTTCTGTTACTATCAGTTCCATCAACAGTTTTCTTATGTATTTCATCGAATTTAAAAACAGCATCTGTTTTCAATAGATTTCGAAGAGGGGCAGTTATTTGTGATAAATTGGGAATGAATTTTGTTAGACATTTCAAAAACCCCAGGAATCTTTCCAAAGATTTTTTGTCGGATGGATATTCAAGGAATGTAACAGCTTCCAAATCACTTCTCATGCACATCGTGTACTGTTTTCTGACTGGTTGCTAAGGAAGATCTTCCATTCACCAATCAATGAAAAAAGAGTAAACGAATCTGACAGCTTATCTGTGGAATCAACGGGTGCGTCCATTGAAGAAAGTGGTTATCACTGCAGCTTTAGAGCGCTTTTCAAGTCTACTGTGCAACATCCAGTACCAGCACTGTGTATATTTTTCCCCAAAACCCATTCTATGATGTCGGTGATACAATGTACTTGGTCAATCATAGAATGATTTCTCCTGAAACCAAATTGATAATCCGGAATGGATCAATTTTTTTTTCAATAATTGCTCTCTTGAGAAGTAATTTTTCGAATGTTTCAGATATAACGGAAATTAATGAAATGGGCAATTTGGCCATGCATCCGGTTCAGGTATCATGATTACCTCTGCTACCTTCCAGATCTCAGATATGCATTGGAGGCGGAATGATGCTAAATAACGGGTTTTTTATGGAGAAAACAATAATTTGAGTGAATTTTCAACCGTCGAAACCAAAAAGGAGGAGGTTCTCTAGTCGACCCGTATATTTTTTTTCCATCCTTTTTTTTCATGTATGATCACACATAACTTTTTACTGAGGCGTCCGATTCCGATAATTCTTTTTTTAGTGGATAGGGTGTACTTCGAAGGTGGTCCCACTCAAATTAAAGAGGTAAAATTCCCCCATAAGGGTAGCAACATGAAGGATGTTGATCACTCACCCTCTAAATTCTGGTCCGTTAACCGATTCTATCAGGCATAACTTTGTACTGGGTTCTTCGATTTTGATGATTCTTCTTTAATAGATAGGGTATACCTCATATTTAGATTCCGAATGGAATTATATACCCTTACGGGTAGAAAAATGGGGCATAATTGATTTTTCACTCATGAACATTGGCACACACATACGTAGTTGACAATGACAGATCGCTACTGACATTATTTCTGTTCCACATCCGTCAAAACCATTATTTTCTATGAGAGGATGGAATGATATACAAAGTAATGGAATAAACTAACCAGAACAACAAAAATAATGTATATTACAACAAATAGTAAAAGTAGATAATCATGTTGAAAAGGGAATCATTCTCAATTGAATATTGATAGAAAGATATTATTTAACTGGTAATAGTTGAAGTAAGGTGGGTAAGTAAGTATTTTGGAAGTAATAAAAAAACAATTAGGCAGTAATTAGTATATTTTAGCCATACAAAAATTGAAAAATAAAAACTTATTAACAAAAAATTAAACCGACGAAATACGGAACTGAAAAGTAAAAAATAAAATAAACCTTCTTAGTCTCAGTAACTAAGCTCCTAAACTAATGTGAGTAACTAATTTTGACTCGGCGCCAAACAAACAATCATCGAACATCATTAAATTACTTTAAAAAAATTATCAGAATATCACCGCGCAACTCGATGCCATCATTTAACGTCTTACTTAATTTATTTGCTTTTTTGTTTGGCGCCGACTCAAAATGTGTTACTTACATCAGTTTAGGAGCTTAGTTACTGAGACTAAGAAGGTTCATTTTATTTTTTACTTTTCAGTTCCGTATTTCGTCGGTATAATTTTTTGTTGAAAAGTTTTTATCGACTTCATACTTCCTCACTTCATATGAAAAAATAACACCGTTTGATATTAAAACCTGGGGCTCTTTTGGAATCAAGATACGTTTTGGGATGAATATCTCCGGAAACATTGTTGGTCGTTTTCTCTAGACTGAAGCCTGCGTCTATCTGATTGGGCTGGAAGATTTCTGCCAGGTGATCAGCAAATAACTTGGCCTTTTCATTCTTATCCTTCGCCCATGATTCTGTTCTTTTACTTATGAGAGGGACTGTTGCTATTTGTCTCTTGAATTTTCGAATGATTGAGTAATTATCACTTTTGTCAGAAGGGTCCTTAGGAATGCACCCTGCCTGAGGCGAATCGAGTCGAATCAAGTCGGAAAAGGTTGCCAAATTGGTCATCAAATTACTTTTTTTAACTATTAGTTTGCTACGTTATTCTCGAATTGATTACTCTGTCTGTTGGTCCGATGGAAATAATAATTTGCACCTGAGTTTTGAATTTTTGGAATGGATAAAAGACCTATTATTATTATTTGGTCATATTGGCAATTGGATTTGAAATTTCAGATTTCATCGATTTTGATTGAAACTTATTTTCTTCAAGGTTATTTTCCGCATCTCATAACTTGGAATACCAGTTGAGTGAAAGTGGTTATATTACCTTCGATGATGGGTACTGGTCTGATTGTCACTGAAAACCGAACCGCAAGTAGACTGGGTAACAAGAAAAAAATTATCGTAACAAGTCTTGTTCACAACATTTTTTTATATTATTGGTTATATAGGAACTCGCAAACAAGTTCTAATGTACGGCGGAAATTAATGTTGTTTGGCATAGTTAATATTCTTCCATCGATCGTGCATGATGCTCTCCAAGCTAACGGTGACTGTAATTTTTGCTGGTATTCGGAGATTTATTCACAAACTTGGGAATTATTATTTCTGCGTATTTCCATTCATTATAATACTGTTACTACAAATATATACTTCGGTCTGGTGTACAATGTTTTGGATTGAGTAACATTATAGGCAAGCGTTGGCCCTGGGTATTTGATTTTGAAAGTGATTAGCTCGACTAGTAGTTCAATAATTTTTTAACTCTAACAATGAACATTTTTCCATGAACACGAACAAGATACAACATTATCTTCGACTAAATTATTATAAATGGTGCAATTTTTTCTCTTCAATGTTTGACCGTTATTAGTTGGATAAAATGTTTTGATCGACCCTAGCTCTCAGACTAATTGATGTACCAGTGAGACAATATATAAAAGTTTTTTTATTCGTATGTTTTCTAATTCGATAATACCTGATTATGCATAGAGCAGCTCCACTAATCGAAAATTTTACAATAATTTCATTCCCGTAGTAACCACATCGACATCAATATACAACAATAGGTACACAAACTAACAGGACCGTGAAATTTTGACGTTTATCAATAATTGTTCAAAAATGAGTTGATTCGGAGATTTATCATTAAATGCAATAGACGAAAGCATACAAAATACTGAGCCTTATAATACAGTGAAAACAAAAAACTACGTATGGAAACAATTTCTCACGTTTTGTAGTGAAAGAAACTCTGTACTGAATGAATCAATTTCCACTGAAATCATAGCATCCATTTTGAAAGATTGGGCTCTTAATATGCGAAAAGGTAATGGAAAAAATTATGAAGAAAATATGGTTAGAACGATGTGGAACGTAACGGAAAAACAAATACAAAAAAAATATATGAAGGAGTTTAATAGAGTAATTGATCCATTCTCTAGTCCCATATTTTTAGCCGCAGGAAACGCAAGAAATTCAAAAAGAAGGGGACTTCAAATGTTACCAGACAAGAGAAAGGTTGGTGCATCAGCATTTAAAGATACCGAGTACATAGCAATGATAGAAGCATGGGATGAAAATACACCGGAAGGATTACAAATAAAAAAAAAATTAATTGCATCCCTAGAACTTGCGTGGTGTGGAAATGGAGGAGCGTCATGCTTGACTCATTATTTTCAGAATGAAACTGGAAATGATGATACTCCAACTGGTAGAATACAATATAATCCTATCCTCACCAAAACCACACAGAGAGGAGCAAAACCGTGTGCTAATAATAAATAGCTTGTACCCAACCATAATGAAGTAGGTCGTTGTCCAGTGAGATTTCTATATGAACGAATGATGAGAAAAAGCGAACATCAACATTAAACAGATAGGTTATTTCTGAAGTAAATCCTAACTGGAGAAAACAAAAAACCTTTGGCTGGTACAAAAATATGCCAATTGGAGTGCATAACCATCTTATATCAGAGTTGGAAGAACCAACACCGAACTTACAACTTCAACCGAGTCTCCTGCACCTTGGCTTCTGGAACCACCGGAAATATATTCGAACTGCCCCAATTATGATAAGAACAGCACTCCCAAATTAATGATAGAAAATGAAATACACCTCATTCTAGAAAACCACAATAACCCCACACTCATACACACTGACGGATCCAGAACACGACAAGAAGTAAGTAGTGCGATAGAAGTAGGGGATCAATCCCTTTCATAGAAGTTACACTCATGGTCTAGTATATATACGGCTGAAATGCATGCCATTCCGGAGGCCTTGAAGTATATAGAAAACCATGATATAGAAAAGAGCTGCAATATGCTCCGACTCACTCAGCTCCCTATAAAAACTCAGAGATGTAAACACCCATGACCCACTCACCAATATTATGCGAACCACGTTGCAAAGAATAAAGTCAAGAAATAGCGAAGTAATATGCATTTGTATACCAAGCCACATAGGAATACATGGTAACGAAATGGCGGATAAGGCCGCCGAGAAAGCAGTGAAAGCGATGGAGGTTAACAATTCAATTATCCAAGCGGAAGACGAAAAGAAATACCTGAAACAGAGAATGATGGAATAGAATAGAATAGTTTATTTGACTACTTTATAACTTTATATACATTAGTACATTTGTAGCATATCAGACAAGAGTTCAATAAGAAATATTCTGAAATAATGGCAAAGTTATATGAGGATAAAATAAGTATAAATATAATAAAATAATATTACTATAATATATGACGTTAAGACAGCATGTAACATTCAACAAACATAGAACATCTAATGAGGCCAGTTGGCCCTTGAAGTATAAATAAATAAAAAGTGTTTTTGATTGAAATTTGATTCAGATTATGGGGGAGAGCAAGTCACTGAGTTATGATCAGCACCCAAGTACTCTGCTATGGAATAATAGCTTTGTATCAAAAGATATTTTTTTATTGTTTTTCTAAAGATGTTAAAACCGAGATTTTTTATTTCATTGGGTGAAATATTATATATATTATAGTTGATGGAGTTATTTTTTGATATATTCAGTCGGTAGGCAGGTTTTCTAATGAAAGTTGGATTTCTTGTATTGTAATGATGAATTTCACCCTGAGTGATAGACTTATGGCAATGGAATGATACTGACACAGAGCTGAAACACATCAAGCAACGAGAATCGGCTATTGTATAGTTTTTGTATTACTGAAAGTATTACCTATTTATAAACATTGCTGTCGATTATTCAGATAGCTATTGATTAGTGATTTTTTTTTAAATCCCAATATTTTCGACAGATTTCATTAAATTTGAATGGCTACGGATCGAAGCTTTTGCCAAATCGATGAAGACACAAATTGCTGGGTTTTTGAATCTTACAGCTGATTCCCGAGGTGATTTGAATTTCGATATGAATTATCTTTATTCCAACGTAACTAACAACATGAAATGATCCTCTGTCATTGTCATATATATCCTATAGAAATATATAAATTGTACAGAATGTAACAATTATCTCACACATTCCTTCGTTGAGAGAACAAGATAAAAACATTTAAAATAATTTTTCAATTTAACTGATAATTTGATATTCCTTCCCGATCTTCGTGTGTTGGTGGTTTTGGTATTATTAATTGAATTTTTTTCTGGCATTATTGTTTCTTCAGGATCATTCACAGGGTATCGTATGAAGTAATCAAACTCAGAATCAGAATCATGGGACAACAATGTGGTTTTTCCTCCTATTGATCTCAACTGATTGATATGTCTCTTCCATGATCTACCATCATCAAGTTTTATGTCATAATGTAATTTTCCAAGCTTTTTTTCACTTTTCCAAATACCCATTTTATATTTCCAATATAATTCCTACACTCTACTCTTTCTCCCTCTTTGAGGATTCGTATTTTTTTCCCTATCAACATCTATGTAATCTTTTTGTTCTGGAATAATGAAATCAAACCGTTGCCTGATTTTTCTGTCGAACATGAGTTCTGAAGGAGAAATCTTTTGAATGCTACGTGGCATTCACAAAATTGCACAAGTAACCCCTTCACCACACTTATTCACTTCACACCTATATGCGCATTCGATAACTGAGTTGGTTAACCACACATAACGGCGTAATTATATTTTAATCACTGAAATCTAAACTCAATTGTCAAATCCATTCTCTTCCCAAGAGTGATTGTCTATCAATATTGGTTATATAAATATTTAAATTCAAATGTTTTTCATTGCAGAGCAGGATTAAGAGGGGGGCAAACGGGGCTGCAACCCGGGGGCCTCCACAAGAGAGGGGCCTCCACAATATAAATTTTATAGGTAAAATTTCCTAACAAATACCGAAGGATATGCAAAATTATATATGAAAAATCTGACAACGGAAGAGCAGTTCTCCCACTTTTTCCTCTCATATTTCGTTTTAAACATTCAAAAACATGTTTCGTAGCCTTGTCAAAATCCATGGTTAATATTAATCTTCGATCTGATGAATCATGTGTATATTCGAGAAACAATCACCAAGTAAAACATCATACTATTATACAAAATATTATATCGTATCGAAATTAGCTGTAAAAACAAAAACAATTGAATTTAAAAAAAAATATACATTTTTTTTATTAAATGAAGGATTTTCTGTCGATGAATGACACAAGCGATCTAGATACACAATGAAATTCAGTAATCATAAGCAAAAGAAAATAATATTTCAATTTATGAATATGATTGCATCAAATTATTTATAAGAGCCCTGTGCGCATTCCATAATAGAACAAAAGTTCAAATTCTGTTGACTATTTTTCTGCCGATTCTACAAACACTTTGCCCGTCTATACCTATTTTTCCTATTTATTGGCGTTGACAAGTGTCCGCTGAGTGGCGCGCTTGTAACAGAGAAATCCCCGAAATCTGAAAGTGTGAGTCTAAGATGACATTCCGCAACAAATGTAAATCCTTCTGGAGAGGACTATCTATCTAAGATGTTCTACTATCAAATTCTTGAAAACCAAAATTTCAGAGCTACATTCTCAAACATTGAAATAACAGTGATTATTTTTCGACATTGCTAGAAACCAATGGAAACGTTCAATTCAAATAATTCATATACGGTTTGGCCAATCAATAGTGGGAATATTCTACCTAGAAAATTGTCGCGGGAATGATTTGAGGTATTTTGTTTTTATTGTCTGACAACCTATATTTTTAATTTGACGTCTGTCATCAATTCTCATGAAAAGTCTGAAATGAATCAAAAACGGTTTAGTACACTATATAATTTCGCAAGGAAATGTATTTATGATCGTATTATCAAAAAATAATCTGAAGAATACCACACGAGAGTTCGATATAGTAGAAAATGATTATCTAGATTTCTTTCTCAAACTTGTTGGCAATAGCCACTTGGCAACAAGTTTTCGAAAATCTGTCGAATTATTCTCACTCTCTTGTGATATTACAACTGAGGATGTGATGATGTCAAATTGCACTGAAAAGCGCTCATTTTCCAAAATGAAAAAAATAGGCGAATTACGATGAGACGAAGCTGCCCATCAAAGTTATCGCTTCTTAGCATTGAGAATGATTTTCTCCGGATGCTGGATTTGACCGAAATCATCAATGATTTTTCGTCGAAGAAAGCTCGCAAGAATCCCTTTGTTTACGCTGTAATTCAATTTATTTCCTGTATTTTATACCTACATACGCTCATGTCGAAATAATTTGATTTGTTCCGCAATAAATAAAAAAAAAAAACTTGTTTGAAAAATAATTACTCCTTTGTTGCCCCAGGGCCTCCACACCTTTTAATCCGGCCCTGTTTCATTGTATCGAACGGATACTGTAGATAGGTGATCCCAATACTTCCAAATGATTATTGCAACATTCAATTAACTTCAAATCAGTTTCAGAAATTGTAATATCTGGAAATTTTTAAATGAAAAATGTTTTTCCTCTCAAAGAGACAGCTGCAGCAGTGTCTACTTCAAATGTAAAATCCATATCATTAACTTCGAGATCAATAATATATTTATCTCTGTATTGCTGATGTTCAATTTGTAAAACACTATTTTTATCTGATTCTGAATTTGATGTAGTTACTGAGGTTGAATTAAGTATCTCCTCAACTGAATTTGTATGAGTGGTCTTTTTGAAACAAACCTTCTGTAAATGATCTTCCACTCCACATCGTTTGCATTGGATATTTTTATGCAAATTACATTTCGTAGCCGAATGACCACCACCACACCTGGAATATTCAACATTATTTGAATTTTTAGAAATATTTGTATTTGTATGAGCATTATTTGAGTCTTTTTTTGAGATGGTGAATCTTCTTTGAATCTCTGGATGCCGATCATAGGTAACCAATAGAATTATTTTGGCTACCGTGTAGTTGAACTGCATCCTCCTCTGACAGTTCCAGTCAGAGACAAATTGAAAATAAAGAGACTGAAAGATTGGCGATCTTGACCACCAAGTTATTGGTACGGCCAGTCGCGCATGGAGGTGCTTTCCGCAATCGACTGATAACATGATAATTTTCCAATTTCTACATTTGTCAGAAAATAGAAGTTCATTCTTCACCCATGTATTTTTTATTGTGACAAACCATAATATCGGAATGATTCTCCTACTGTTATTGTCATCGAAAAATCAAAGATGGAAATTATACTATATATGGACTAGAATTATGAAGCCAACGTCGAAAATAGAATATTTTGTTATTCGAGTTGACGCTGGAATTCCTGGAAATATTCTTTCACAAGGTAAAATATAAGCTGCTCTTCACAAACTGATACTCATTTCCATCCATCAGTTTTCATTTCGTATCACCATTTGAGGAAGTACGAAGATTATCATCAAACTGGAGTATTTGTTATACCTACTCGTTCGTTCTCCTTTGTGCTAATGAATAAACGAAATTATTGAAGGTTTGTCGTAAATGAAATTTGTTTTTATTTTGGTTGATTTGATAAAACAAGAATATTTTTAATTTTGTTGTTTTTCAGAGTTTTACTATTGTTTTGTCTGTAGTTGTACCTTGTCCCAGATACAATAAAATATGTTTTTTATAGTGTTTAACGTATTATTCTTGTTTTATAAGAACTTCAATTTTGTTCCTGATATCATGAAACAAAGATTTATTCGGAAACTTTATTTTAACCACGAACGAACTAACATAGTGATCGATTTGCCATTCCTGTATTTCATATGATACCATTCAAATGAAATACAGGAATGGCAAATCGTTCACCCATAAAATATATAGCGTATCATATAAAAGTAACACATTCAAAAACCCCGCCCTCTCTCAATCCGTAAGTGAAGATGAATCTGTTTTACCAACTGTACTAACTTACTTTGGCCAGTTGCGAGATATGTCGCCACACTCTCAACGTGGTGCCAACTTTTACTGCAGGTTTGACAACTCTCTTTTTTTTCAGTTTGTCTATGGTTCCAGCCTTGTCAAAATCGAATTCAATGGATTCCAGAACTCTTGCTAGGATTCTTCTGCTTGAGAAGCCAAATTGATTTCGAAGTGCAGTTTTCAGATAATCAGCAAAATTACAATAATCAACTTTTGTAAAGAAGCCGCATATCCTTGCAAAGTCTTCTTGTATGGATCCTCCGGTAAAACTTCATCACATAATATCTCGAATGATTTGGAACCAATGTAGCGTAATAGATAAGATACCCGTACTTCTTCCCAAACTTCGAATACTGTAAATGCTCTTTCCAGTCGTTGGAACCATTTTCGATACTCCATTGTTCTTGGGTCGAACGATTCAATGTTGAAAGAGGTTTGAACTAACAGTTCTGCCATCGCTGTAGTTATAGAACTCAAGGTATGTATAATCGTGGTTCTTTTCAAAACGTCGTCGCCAAACTGTTGTGTTTGTAGTTGAATTTGCAAAGGTAATGAAAATTTTCGTTATTACAACGTAACTATCAACATGAAACCATCCTCTTTTATTGTCATATGTATCCTATAGAAATATATATATATTGTACCGAATGTACCAATTGTCTAACATAAATGTTTCTGATAAATTCAGCAATTGCATCTTACATCGATTCACCCTCTACGAAGGACCATAACTTGATTTCAGTTCTTTTACAACATTTTTCATTTCATTCCCATCTGTTGGCGCCTCATATATTGTATTTGGAATTCTACTGCTGTTTCCGTTACTTCATAATGATAAATAATTGAAAAAAAATGTTGGTCTCGTGAATTTCTACAACAATACTGAAACAAAAATTTCAAAATATACTCACCAAAATATCCGTCACTTGTGATATAACTACTGAATATAACCGCAACGTTGATGAATCAACCATTATCGATACTAATCTAGCTTTTGATAGTTAACTGATAAGCTATCGTTCGCTTGTCTGAATACTACCCAATTAGTAAGACTGTCTCAAGAAAGTCTGATAAGGAGAATTCGTAAAAGTATAGAAATTGTGATATAACTACTGAAAATACTTTATTAGAAGAAATTTATTGTTTGTTTATCGTTTTTAGCGATTGTATGACTGTCGAATGTCTATGTTTGATTAAACATTTATCTGCATATGGTTTTATTATATCATACAAACGATGTTTCTGGAATGTCGAAGATGACGTTCCGACTGCATGAAAAAATTATTAGAAATTCTACCCCAGGAAGATGAAATCGTTGGAAATTATGAAGTAATGGAGAAGGCAAGAGTGTATAGAAATATGTTGTGTGGGTACGTATCACTTTCGAGGATTATAGTCATTGTTTGGAAACACGGAAAAAAAGAATTTGTTAATTCAACCAAATTTATCTGTTCACTCTTATTGGCTTGACTCGAAACCAAACCACACTTGTATTCGATTGATGGAATTATTATATTATATATATGGCTAAAAAATCTGGGCCCTGAGACCAGAGCAGCATATGTCGAGGCTAAAGGCATATGCAAAGAGACAATAGAATGCTCAAAAGATGCCCACAATGCCAAAATAAGATCAAAACTTGCTGAATGTCCTAACGGATCCCGTTCATTTTGGTCTTTCGCCAAAGCTGTGGGAAGAAACTTCACTTCCAGCTCATTTCCTCCTCTAACCAAAGAAGATGGAACACTAGCAACGACTGCCCAGGAAAAAGCCAATATCTTTGCGCACCTCTTTGCTGGAAATTCCACTCTGGATTCATCGGGAAAACAACCCCCGAAAATTACACCTATTGACAGTCACATGCCCGAGATCACCTTTCGCCAACGTACTATCAGAAAGATTTTGCTGGGTCTCAACACCAACAAAGCCTGTGGATCTGACGGATTCCCGCCGATTGTTCTCAAGAAATGTGCCCCCGAACTAACACCTGTTCTTTGCAAGTTGTTCAACCACTCTTACAATTTGGGGGTATCTCCGTCCAATTGGAAAATTGCAAGAGTACAGCCAGTCCCTAAAAAAGGCAAGAAGGCCCTACCTAGCAACTACAGACCTATCGCACTGCTATCTATTATTTCAAAGATCATGGAAAAAGCCATCAACATCGAGCTCATGAAATATCTGGAAGACTCAGGAATTGTCAACGATAGGCAATATGGCTTTCGCCATCAGAGATCAACTGGTGACCTGTTCGCTTACGTCTCACATATATAGCAGCTATCTATTGAAAAGTATGGAGAAACTTTAGCTGTGGCATTAGATATCTCCAAGGCGTTCGATCGAGTTTGGCACCAGGGACTCCTCGCCAAGCTTCCGTCTTATGGCTTGCCCCCTTAGCTGTGTTCTCTGCTTGCTAGTTTTCTCTCAAACAGGTCTCTCCATGTAGTGGTCGATGGAGTTTCATCTGACACTCTACTCATAAATGCTGGTGTTCCGCAATGATCTATTCTTGCACCAACACTATTTCTACTTCACATCAACGACCTGTTGAAAGCAACTTCATGTCCAGTACACAGCTTTGCCGATGATAGTACCCTCCATCCGCTTTCTCTTCCAGGGCCCCTATATCAGCCCGTGAAACCAGAAATGAACGAGGAAGAAATGTTAATAATATAAATATGGACTTAGCAACAATTCTCGAATGGGGATCTAATAACTTGGTAGAATTCAATGCAAACAAAACACAAGCATGTCTCTTCTCTAGAAAAGCCGATCTCACTGTGCCTAACATAACTTTGTCAGGAGTAACCATACCACTGAAGCCATCCATATCGATGCTTGGTATTACTATCAGCAATAACCTTCCCTGGGAAAATCACGTGAGGTCCATTGCCAAAAGTGCATCCCAAAAACTTGGTTTTTTGTTTCGTGCCAAGAGCTATTTCACCCCCACTCAGCTGCTTATGATCTAAAGGGCACAGATCCGACCTGACCTGGAATACTGTTCCCATATTTGGAGCGCGGCACCTAAACATATCCTGAGGCTATTGGATTCTGTTCAAAAAAGGGCAATTCGTCTCGTCGGTGATGCCTCGCTTACAAACTCGCTCACTTGTCTGGAACACCGTAGAAAAATTGGCGATTTGTCTCTAGTTTATAGATATTTTCATGGGCGATGCTCTTCCGAAATATCAACAATCGTTCCTGCTTTGGCAGTCTCTTCGAGATTAACCCGTCAAGTTCAGTCATCACACCCCTTCGTGGTCACTTTGGAGACCTGCAGAACATCACTTTCCAAAGACTCGTTCATCCAACGAACAGCGAGGCTTTGGAACTCATTGCCTAGGGAGGTGTTCCCCGAGGCATACAACTTCCAGAAATTTAAGAAGAACACCAACTCCTACCTTATTTCCCTTGGTTCCCACGATGGTCTCTGAACATTACAGGATATCCCTTTCCGTGGGAACCAGAACATAAAAAAAAACCTATAGGTGTTATACACTCGATGATGGTTTTGGTTATGTTGTGTCTCGCTTCAGCCAGAGCTCTTCGGACCATTGGCTGGTTGACTACTCCGTACTGATGAGGGCCAAAAAAGCCTGAAATCGGTATGCGGATTGTTAGGTGAACACGACATAAATTGAACATAATCGAGCTTATCAGAATGAAACATTTGCATTCAATGTCCATTTTTATGGAGGTATGCATGGATTTTCAGGTGAATGTCATTTAACGTTCTGCGTGGTATTCACCAGGAAAGTAGTTGTTTTTCACCTGAGATCTACCATTTTCTGGTTCAATTTATATTGAATCTTTTATGTGAAGAAAACCGTTTAATTCGATTTTTCAACTTCAATTTTGTCCTTGATATCATGAAACAAAGATTTATTTGGAAACTTTATTTGAACCACGAACGAACTAACATGGTGATCGATTTGCCATTCCTGTATTCCATATGATACCATTCAAATGAAATACAGGAATGGCAAATCGTTAACTTATAAAATATATACCGTATCATATAAAAGTAACACATTCAAAAACCCCGCCCTCTCTCAATCCGTAAGTGAAGATGAATCTGTTTTACCAACTGTACTAACTTAGTTTGGCCAGTTGCGAGATATGTCGCCACTGTCTAAACGTGGTGCCAATTTTTACTGCAGGTTTGACAACTCTCTTTTTTTTCAGTTTGTCTATGGTTCCAGCCTTGTCAAAATCTAATTCAATGGATTCCAGAACTCTTGCTAGGATTCTTCTGCTTGAGAAGCCAAATTGATTTCGAAGTGCAGTTTTCAGATAATCAGCAAAATTACAATAATCAACTTTTGTAAAGAAGCCGCATATCCTTGCAAAGTCTTCTTGTATGGATCCTCCGGTAAAACTTCATCACATAATATCTCGAATGATTTGGAACCAATGTAGCGTAATAGATAAGATACCCGTACTTCTTCCCAAACTTCGAATACTGTAAATGCTCTTTCCAGTCGTTGGAACCATTTTCGATACTCCATTGTTCTTGGGTCGAACGATTCAATGTTGAAAGAGGTTTGAACTAACAGTTCTGCCATCGCTGTAGTTATTGAACTCAAGGTATGTATAATCGTGGTTCTTTTCAAAACGTCGTCGCCAAACTGTTGTGTTTGTAGTTGAATTTGCAAAGGTAATGAAAATGTCAATTTCGATATAAATTTTCGTTATTACAACGTAACTATCAACATGAAACCATCCTCTTTTATTGTCATATGTATCCTATAGAAATATATATATTGTACCGAATGTACCAATTATCTAACATAAATGTTTCTGATAAATGCATCAATTGCATCTTACATCGATTTACCCTCTACGAAGGACCATAACTTGATTTCAGTTCTTTTACAACATTTTTCATTTCATTCCCATCTGTTGGCGCCTCATATATTGTATTTGGAATTCTACTGCTGTTTCCGTCACTTCATAATGAAAAATAATTGAAAAAAAATGTTGGTCTCATGAATTTCTACAACAATACTGAAACAAAAATTTCAAAATATACTCACCAAAATATCCGTCACTTGTGATATAACTACTGAATATAACCGCAACGTTGATGAATCAACCATTATCGATACTAATCTAGCTTTTGATAGTTAACTGATAAGCTATCGTTCGCTTGTCTGAATACTACCCAATTAGTAAGACTGTCTCAAGAAAGTCTGATAAAGAGAATTCGTAAAAGTATAGAAATTGTGATATAACTACTGAAAATACTTTATTCGAAGAAATTTATTGTTTGTTTATCGTTTTTAGCGATTGTATGACTGTCGAATGTCTATGTTTGATTAAACATTTATCTGCATATGGTTTTATTATATCATACAAACGATGTTTCTGGAATGTCGAAGATGACGTTCCGACTGCATGAAAAAATGATTAGAAATTCTACCCCAGGAAGATGAAATCGTTGGAAATTATGAAGTAATGGAGAAGGCAAGAGTGTATAGAAATATGTTGTGTGGGTACGTATCACTTTCGAGGATTATAGTTATTGTTTGGAAACACGGAAAAAAAGAATTTGTTAATTTAACCAAATTTATCTGTTCACTCTTATTGGCTTGACTCGAAACCAAACCACAGTTGTATTCGATTGATGGAATTATTATATTGCGGTAACAAAATGGATTTCTCAATGCAATGCCAACATTTCTTTGATTTGAATATATGCTGATCTATTGAAACAACCTCCGACTTATATTGAATGGAATTGTGTTTCAACACAAATATAATATCTATTCGAATCAAACAACGGAAATAGATTAATTCAAATAGAAGAATATTATATTGGCTGATTTATATGCGTTAGATGGCGAAGCGATCGCACAACTAACCCTGACTTAGATAATGTTACCGAATAGCAAAGCCAACTTATCATCGTTGCGACGTCTGGACTTAAATGTCTGATGTAGGCTCTCATGCTCGGTTGCCTTATTTGTACATCAAGTGGATAAATATTTTTTGTTGAGGGATCAGCTTATTTTGTTGAATTGACATTTTATTGAATTTATCAATTCGACATAAATACTTGTTGAATAAATAATTTCGTTAAAGCAATCAGCAAAATTTGTAGGTCTGATTTTTCCATTCAGCAAAATAATAACATGGTTGAAACAACATTTCTGTCAAAACGAGTTATGAATAGAGTTGGTGGAATGAGATATTTGGTTCATGCAAATTAGTTTCTGCTGATTGAAACTTTAAATTTGAACCAAGAAATAATTTTACCCATTTTGAGATTATATGTTGTCGTGCATATACGAAACTTTAATTTGTTTTATTCAAATCGAAGTCAAAGACGAATTTTTATAATTTTTATTAGTGATATAATACTTTCGGATATACCGCCAGAGCAAACTATAATCTATGCAGATGATACGACTCAAAAAGTTAACAGAAAATAAACTTTTACACTCGACAGAGGCTGCAAACACAAATGTTGAGGAATTCTTACGTGCACAGTGGTCTGAATTCCCAAAAAGCTGAACAAAAAAATAAATTTCAAAGTCGTCGGTATAAGTCGATACTACAGAATAGAGAGAGTCATTGCGTAATTTTATAAAGGGACAGAGAGCTGTCTCACTTGTATATTATCTACACCAGAAGGTGGGCGTTAAATATGGTACCTTACCTAACCTAAAAAAAAGGCATATCTCCGGTTCCAGACGCCAGATTGCAGTATCGTTGGTTCGTTGCCACAGATTTGTCTGAAGCGGTTCACTCTACACTTGAGGTGCATTCGTTCGTTTTTAGTAGTCATTTGCTGATTTGATGAGTTTAACTATTTAATCTCCCATAACCCATAACATATTTTTATCAGTTTTTTCTTTTCAAAATCTGATGATAGACTCTATAGCAATATATTTATCATTGTCCAAAAATCATACGGCCGGTTTATGAATCTTAACGCATGCTTATTAATTATCTGATTCCCAATATTTTGAACCAATTTCAACTTGACAAGATTTTTTTTTTAGTTTACATTCGTAATGTATACATCCGTATATTTACAAATTAGCGTGATAATTACGTACAGTGCTTCCAAAAGTCTCCTCCCCCCTCTTATTTTTAGAACATTATACATAAACAAGTGAAATTTGGAAACTGAATATTAAAGGTTGTAAACTTCCCTACTAGTGATGATAGATGACGAAATCGTCAAAGATGACGTCACAAGGCCATTGTTGCCAAAAATTTTGAATGGAACCCTACGGCAAGCGACACCTCTTTTAGAAGGTATCGAAAAAACATATTCAATGATACTAATTTTGTTTGTGTTTATGGCAGTTTTGGCAACTTGCTTTTAAAAAACGCAAAGCTGTGATGAATAAAATCAGTTAATACTAGAATTCCAAATTCAAGCTCCGATTCTGGATAGTTGTCAAATAAGCTGACGTTTTTGTTGTCTCCCTAATTCGACGTTTTTGTGATTGTCCAAGTTTTTGTACATTTAATAATTTGTGTTTTGTTGATCGAACGTTTAACTGTTTTGGCAGCTCTTGGTACTTTTAATATGTTTGTACATTTTAATAATTTGTTAAACTGTTGTGAGCCGAATGTTTAAGTGCTTCAAGAAGCGAAATGGTGCCTGCTATAGGTGATATAGTAGCAGCGATCCTAATTCCTGGTGAAACTGGACAAAATATTCATGCAGCAGAACGCATTTTCAATGAGAGGTTTCCCGATCGCCCTGTTTCGAGGACTTATTTGAGGAAGCTTCTTCGTAAGTTTGAAACAACGGGTAGTATTAATGATGTGAAACAATCTGGCAGACCACAAACTTCTGATGAGAAAAATTGATATACTGGCAGAAGTAATAGTTGATCCTACTTCTTCAACAACTAACGTTGCATCTACCTGTGAAGTCAGTCGAAGTACAGTACACAGGGTGGTGAAAAAAAAACAAAGTTCATCCATACAAATTAAAAATGGTTCATCAACTTTCAGACGACGACCCAGAACGAAGACTAGAATTTTGTGAAAATATGGAAACTAAAATTAACCAACGGCCATACTATGTCAAAACAATTTGTTTTAGTGACGAAAGTACTTTCTATCCAAATGGAAATGTAAATACACAGAATGTGAGGTATTGGAGTGACGCAAATCCTCACCTGTTTCGTGAAACACAACCCAATTTCCCCAGAAGGTGAATGTTTGGGCAGGTATCCTGGGAAACCACATCGTTGGGCCTCTTCTTTCAAATACTAATTTTACTGGTGAGGTTTATCTGGAGCTGTTGCAAAACGCAATAGAACCGTTAATCCTTGAAATTTCGGAAGATAATTGAGATGAATTCGGCAATTTGGAAATAACATTCCAATAGGATGGTGCTCCTTCACATTATTACGGTGCAGTAAGACGGTATTTGGATGAAGAGTATCGTTGTAGATGGATTGGACGACGAAGTTCAACGGAATGGCCAGCTCGATCACCGGACCTCACACCTTTGGATTTTGTTCTGTAGGGGTACCCTGAATCGAAGGTTTACGCCACTGAACCTGACAATATTGACGTTTTAAAACAACGTATTGTTGCAGATTGTGAGGCTGTTTCCGCAGACACATTTGCAAAAGTACGAGAATAGTTTGAAAATAGGATATTTCCCTGTCAGGAAGTGAATGGAGGTCACTTCGAGCAATTTCTTCAAGTAGATACTGATTCTTAAATCTGTAATTAATATCATATTGAATGGAATTTAAAATTTTAATGTTTACTAATGAGCCATTAAAACTGTCATAAACACAAACAAAATTAGTATCATTGAATAGGTTTTTTCGATACATTTTAAAAGAGGTGTCGCTTGCCGTAGGGTTCTATTTAAAATTATTGGTCACAATGGCCTTGTGACGTCATCTGATAGGTATTCTAAAAGGACCCTAACTCAAAAGAAAAAAAAATTAAATTGAAAATTGGCATTTTTATTCAGATAGTTAATTGATTTTTCATTCTAGTTTTTGTTTAGAACTCATATAGATAAATGAGACAAGGGAGAATGTTTTCCAAAGGAAGTACTCACCAGAAATAATTTGTAACATTGACGCAAGAGAGGCATCGCATTCACTTGGTCTTCAATACATTTTTGTCGACGAAAATTTATTTCACGCTCCCACGATCATCAGGAAGACCGGAAGAAATGGGAAATACATTTTTTAGAAGCAATCCCACTTTGCAAAGATTGAAAATTTTTTTTTGGAGAGACACTTTGAAATTAGTGTTTTTCTGACATTAAAACCTGTCATGGGGTATGATAGAAAATATGAACAGTATGTTCATGAAATCAGATGTGGCATCATCTGCAACTGAAAGATAAACTCAAGTCACTATCATCTATCGTTCAAGATAACCTATTGTGGGGAATTCATGTTGAAAAGGGAAACATTCTCAATTGAATATTCAATAGAAATATGATAACTATATAATATTTTTGTTTCAAATTATATTAAAAAGCACCCCATAAATTTTGGCTGGGTATGAAATTACTTGTTGCACAATTTTTTTTGGAACTTTCATCTGCTGTCACCTTTAGCTCCATCACTACTAGATGACTGATGGTCAGATCTCTTATGTGATAGTGGAAAACTATTATCCTTGTGATTTTCAGCCGGTATGAAATGACTTCTCCAAATGCAACGCTACCTCCCATGTTAGTATCAAGAGATACCAAGTTTCTCAGAGTTCACAGAAGAAATTACTGTGAAAAGATGTTACTGAATTTTTTCATCACATGAATCCTGATACTATTTGCTGGCTTCTGATTTTGAAAATCAGCAATTTCCTTCTGGATCCGAAATAATCTATTTGGAAAATTAGAATATATATAAAAAATCTATATCTAGAGGCGAGCCCGATAGTACGAGCATTGGAAGATGACATATGTAGATGCAGTACGTGAAATTACTTAGCAGTAGTACCGGTTCCCATTCTTATATTCTCCTGACGACGCCTGGAATAAAATATAGGAGTTGACAATCCATGGAAGTTCGTCACTATATTATTATTAATTCGAAATTTCAAAACATATGCCTGAGGTATCGCTGGTAAGCTTTTTTCGAGAGCTCTCGATTATCTGAACATAAACAAGAAAAAAATATACAGCGGCAATTATTCTTTTCTTGTATACGATGCTAATAGGTTCATTGATTTTTTTATCGATAACATACCCATTGTTTTCCTAGACTTGAGTGATGAACTACTGATATATTATTCAGAACCACCTGCGTTGAATGCAACCCTGTATTCATTTAGTTTGTGGATTCCTCCTATTATTCTGATTCATATTCATGAACCGTTTTGTGAGTTATTCGAGTTTTTCTAGAAAAAGTGACAAATGCAGCCTAGCGAACATACGCCATTTTCATTTGCATTCCATTTTAGTGATATGCAGTAACTGAATCATGAAAATTAAAGATTGAACGGATCACTCATATTCACATCCGCTGAATAATTCACAGGGTGCGCAAAAAAGTGGGTGCAGAAAGTGAAGGAGAAACATTGAAAATATAACTTTTTTCAAAGGAAACCCCATTTTTTCTTCTCATGATTCAATTATATTATGAAAGTGAGCCCAAGTTCGGATTTACTTCAGGATACCCAAAACCAGTACTTAATTCTGCATATTAACTGCCTGAAATTTTCATTTCTCTAGTAAGCTCTGCATGTCTACCGACAAATGAAGTGAAGTTGTTCATCATCTGAAAAAGTTCAATATGGCTCCTGTTGGGTAGAATAATCAAGTTTCTGTTAATTTATTAGTGATTTACGGCGAAGTAATGAAGTTTTCAGTTGTGATGTCACAAGAGACAGAGAATGAAGTGAAATTAATTCGACAGCTTTTCGAAAAGCAAATGGCAACAAGTTTGACAAAGAAATACGGAGAATTATTTTCTACTTTATCGAACTCTCGTGTGGTATTCTATAGATTATTTTTTTATGTTCGATCATGAACACATTTTCCCGCACAATGATACAATGTACTGAACTGGTTTTTATTGATTTCTCCTCTTTTCATGCGAATTGATGACAGACGTCAAATTAAAAATATACGTTGTCAGACAATAAAAACAAAATACCTCAAATTGTTTCCGCGGCAATTTTCTACGTAGAATATTCCCAATATAATAATGTTCTGATTGGCCAAAACCTACATTAATGATTTGAATTGAAAGTTTCCATTGGTTTAAAAAAATTTCAAAAAATATCAACAAGAACATGTTATATTATTATATATGCTTATTTCCATTTTCATGACAATACATTTTCAAACACATTGCCTTCAATTCCTTAGTATTTTTATATACAGTGAAGTTGGCTACATATGGGACAGAAATTTGTTATTGAAATTCCTGAAATACTCTCGTTTCTGCATGTCTGACAACTGAAAAATCCATTGCGACTTATATCACGTGACCTCAGACTTTAAAATAAATTGTCTGTGGTGCCAAAAAATGGGTTGAATTGACAAGATATCGAAAAAATTTATTGAGAAAATGTGTTTGGAATCCAAAAAATTTTAAACCAGATTGAAAAAAAGAAAATACCATTTTATTCCTCCACCCTTACTAAGAAACATTATACATTCTTGTTTTATTCAAAAACAACTCAAATAACCTGAATCACATGAGCTTGGGTCAAAATAATCGAATATTTGTGGAATAGACATTTTGCGGGAGTTAATTATGAAAAACGATTTAGTTTTGTCACTAGGTGAAATCATGCCCTGTATATTGATGCACATGAGCTTATTCAATATTCTCAACCCATGAATAGAATTGAAAACAACCAATATTTGTAATTGAAACTCGATAATATATTTTTTATCCAAATTGAATTTAGTATTGTTCAGGTGGATGTGGAAAAATAAAATCGAGTGTGCTTTAGACCACTCGACTGAAGTAAAACTTCTTTAGCTCCATCTATATGTATATATTGTTATGTTTAATATATTTTGAAAGGAAAAAAGAAATAATTTCATAAAAAAAACACAAAAATAAAAATTACTCAATAGTTAGTATTATGAAGCCTCTGTATGATATTGATAGTAAAATATGCAAATACTATAATGCAATCATTTCCATACATTGTCAAAACGATTACAACCTAGAATTGTTTAAAAATACAACAAAAAAGTCTAGATTCACAAAATCATTCTGAATTTAATGTGATCAACAAAATTATAAGCTTGAAACATACGGTATATGAAAGTGTATCTAACTAAAAATAGCCAATGGGAGAACAACAAACTTCTTGATGACAATAGCCAATCAGAGAACAGTAGGGTGAGATAAAAGATTTGAAATTGTGGAAAAGTAAGAACTGAGAAATGTCAAAGACAATTATCATAAAAGATTGTATTTAGTTTATAAGAAATGTAGAATATAAAAGTTCATGAGTTTTTCTCAAATAACCCCAAATGAGTGATAATGTGACAAGAAAGTGCGCGAGTTTTAAAATTCAAATGAAATGGACAAAACAGAAATGGTATCCAGGGAAAGAAATAACAAAGCTGGAGGAGATTGAAAAAATTTTAGAAAACGACGCCACGTACAAATTTTAGGAGCAAATTTTTCAAGATTTTCACGAATACAAGGTAGTCTATAATAAACTAACAATTCAACTCAAGAGAATTGCGACAAAAATAAATAGGAGAAAACAAGATTACCTTTTATGTACTCCACATAAAATTGTTTCCAAGCTGATTTCTGGGATGTGTATGGTTCCTTTTGTAATGGAGAGTCCCTGAGAGCAGTAGATTGAAAAAGGATTTCAGATTCTCGGCGTGTATTGTAACAGCGACAGTTCCAGCTCCAGGTATAAACTTTTTTTAGTGCACATCACAAACTGAATAACCTTACAACGTAACTCGTATCGTATTTGAAGAACTCTATTTTATTTTGGGTATTGAACTATAAAATAATTCTTCCAACCTCAATGAAAAAGTGAGGTTATGTATACTGTATACATCACTGATTCTCATTATTGTCTATGAAAATTCGTCAATTGATTATAGTATAAGTTATCTATCGTAGGCCAGGTAAATATAAGTTTTCCTGAATAAAGGAAATAATTCTTTTTCGATACTTTCTGGTTTATTTTCCACAATGATCTGTATATCTTACTGATTAACTCTGGACTAAAATAGTTTGGGTTTGACATCAAGAACAGGGCAGTGGCTCTATTGCCAGGACCGGCTAGCTGAGACGAAAGGTTTAGTCGTGGTAAGAAAGGGTAATAACAATTGGCAGCAACGTGACGAAAAAACAGTGACATTACCTAGCTATTATTATTACATTACAATATAATTATACAGGGCGAAAATAATTATCTATCAATATTTCATAACAAAAACTATTATCATATCACAATTGTTTTACAAATCATTATTACATAACAATAAGTCGTCCATCGCGGGTGAAATTAACAACAGTCATTATTAAAATATAACAATTGGCGCACGAAACGTGGGGCGGAAAAGGCGAGTAAGGGCAAGTAAAGGCAATATATTATTTCTTAATATTTATCGCAACGTAAGGGCAAACATTTGGCATTCCTACGTGTAAGGCTAGATATTGGTGAATAAAAAATGGATTGAGAGATGGTAAGAAAAATGGTTTGGAAGATGGTGCAGAAGGTAGAGAGAGGTGGTTGATAAATGATGAAATACATGAAAAAAATTAATGAAAGTATGGCAAGAATGGAAGAGAAAATGAATGAAAATATGGAAAGTATGAATGAAAATATAGCAAGTATGAGAAAAGATATGAATGAAAATTCAGTAAAAATGAATGAAAATATGGCAAGTATAAAATACAATAATAGAAAGTATGGGCAGAATGGAAAAAACTTCAAGAAAGTACAGAAGGAATATGTAAATCATTTGAAACAAGTAGTGAGAAAAATAAAATTCAGGGAGTGGTTATACAAAAAACAGATGTTGGTAGCAGTTTATTAGAAAGAGATGATAAACAAATACAAAATATAAAAATAAATCTAGATCACAAAAATAATGAACTTATAGATAATATGAACGTGAATAATAAAAAATTTTAAATGCAAAAAGGGAAAATAAATAATAAAGTAAAAATAATGGAAATATATGACATATAATGGCAAATATGAATTTTGAATTGCAAAAAGGGAATGAAAATGATAAAATAATATAATGAAAATGAATGACATGTACGTGGATAACAGAAATCTTGAAATGAAAAAAGGGAACATAAATAAAAAAATAATAATGAGAATGAATGATATAAAAATGGCTAATGAAAATTTTGAAATGAAAGGGGGGAAAAGTCAAAAATTTAAAAAATTCCAAATAAAAAGAAGGTAAAAATATGAAAAAAGAAATAGTTGAAAATGTTAACAGAAAATTTCAATTGAAAATGGTTGAAATAAAATATAGGCTTGTAGTAATGAAACAAGCAGGATTTCATAGAAGGAGAGACAAATATAAAAAATGAAAATTTAGGGAATAATAAATTGTAGGTTAACAAATTTAATAGGCAAGTTAGGGAATAAAAAAAGAAAAAAGTTAAAAAAATTATTAATAGATAGGTATGATTTCAGAAACATTCGAATAAATAAAATAAAATGAAACAAACGTAAAGAAAAAATATATCAATGAGAGAAAATATTTGAGGAAACAAAAACAACACATGAGTGGATATTTCAAGAAAGAAAACATTAATTTTGAATAACAATAAAAAAATACTGAAAAACAGAAAATATTGGTACTGATTAGTTAGATAAAGTAAAGTGAAAAACAATATAGATTATAAAGAAGGAAAAATATAGAAATGATAATAAGTAATGTGAATTTTGAAGAAAAATAAAAGAAATGAAGATAAAAAATTTTGTGTATAAAATGAATGTATGTGAGAAATAAAAGTGGAAATGATAATAATAATAATACTAAAGAAGTATATTATAAGAAATATGATGATAATGATGATGATAAAGGTATATTGATAAATAAAATAAAAGGTATATTAATGAATTGTAAATGAATATAATATGTTAATTATGTATGAATAAAGAAAAAGCGAAAGAGTATGTAGGCCATTTTGGAGCCGCCATTTCAAATTAATGAATTTTGACAGAAAACTCATAATTTTCGAATCCGAAAACCCCCACATACCAATTCTGCATCGAATCGGACCATAATCACAAAACTCTGCCGCCATCTTGGAGCCGTCATCTCAAACTTATGAATTTTGACAAAAAATGCATAGCCTCCGGCCCCAGAAACCACCACATACCAATTTTGAATCAAATCGGACCATGATTACAAATATTGTAAGCCCTCTTGGAGCCGCCATTTTGTTTTTTCTTACTTTTGCCTATTTTGATATTGTTTTATTACCACAGGGGAATTATTATCCTAATTAGCATTTTTTTTTTTTTTATGTTCTGGTTCCCCGAAAAGGGATATCCTGTAATTTCAGAGAACATCGGGAACCAAAGGAAAGAAGGTAGGTTGGTTTTTTTTCTTACTTTTGCCTATTTTGATATTGTTTTATTCCCGCTGTTCGTTGGATGAACGAGTCTTTGGAAAGTGATGTTCTGCAGGTCTCCAAAGTGACCACGAAGGGGTGTGAAGACTGAACTTGACGGGTTAGTCTCGAAGAGACTGCCAAAGCAGGAACGATTGTTGATATTTCAGAAGAGCATCGCCCATGAGAATATCTATAAAATAGAGACAAATCGCCAACTTTCTACGGTGTTCCAGACAAGAGGCGAGTTTGTAAGCGAGGCATCACCGACGAGACAATTGCCCTTTTGGACAGAATCGATAGCCTCAGGATATGTTTAGGTGCCGCGCGTCAAATATGGGAACAGTATTCCAGGACAGGTCGGATCTGTGCCTTATAGATCATAAGCAGCTGAGTGGGGGTGAAATAGCTCTTGGCACGAAAAAAAAACCAAGTTTTTGGGATGCACTTTTGGCAATGGACCTCACGTGATTTTCCCAGGAAAGGTTATTGCTGATAGTAATACCAAGCATCGATATGGATGACTTCAGTGGTATGGTTACTCCTGACAAAGTTATGTTAGGCACAGTGAGATCGGCTTTTTTAGAGAAAAGACATGCTTGTGTTTTGTTTGCATTGAATTCTACCAAGTTATTTGATCCCCACTCGAGAATTGTTGCTAAGTCCATATTTATATTATTAACATTTCTTCCTCGTTCATTTCTGGTTTCACGGGCTGATATAGGGGCCCTGGAAGAGAAAGCGTATGGAGGGTACTATCATCGGGAAAGCTGTGTACTGGACATGAAGTTGCTTTCAACAGGTCGTTGATGTGAAGTAGAAATAGTGTTGGTGCGAGAATAGATCCTTGCAGAACACCAGCATTTATGAGTAGAGTGTCAGATGAAACTCCATCGACCACTACATGGAGAGACCTGTTTGAGAGAAAACTAGCAAGCAGAGAACACAGCTGAGGGTGCAAGCCATAAGACGGAAGCTTGGCGAGGAGTCCCTGGTGCCAAACTCGATCGAACGCCTTGGAGATATCTAATGCCACAGCTAAAGTTTCTCCATACTTTTCAATAGATAGCTGCCATATATGTGAGACGTAAGCGAGCAGGTCACCAGTTGATCTCTGATGGCGGAAGCCATATTGCCTATCGTTGACAATTTCTGAGTCTTCCAGATATTTCATGAGCTCGATGTTGATGGCTTTTTCCATGACCTTTGAAATAATAGATAGCAGTGCGATAGGTCCGTAGTTGCTAGGTAGGGCCTTTTTGCCTTTTTTAGGGACTGGCTGTACTCTTGCAATTTTCCAATTGGACGGAAATACCCCCAAATTGTAAGAGTGGTTGAACAACTTGCAAAGAACAGGGGCACATTTCTTGAGAACAATCGGCGGGATTCCGTCAGATCCACAGGCTTTGTTGGTGTTGAGACCCAGTAAAATCTTTCTGATAGTACGTTGGCGAAAGGTGATCTCGGGCATGTGACTGTCAATAGGTGTAATGTTCGGGGGTTGTTTTCCCGATGAATCCAGAGTGGAATTTCCAGCAAATAGGTGCGCAAAGATATTGGTTTTTTCCTGGGCAGACGTTGCTAGTGTTCCATCTTCTTTGGTTAGAGGAGGAAATGAGCTGGAAGTGAAGTTTCTTCCCACAGCTTTGGCGAAAGACCAAAACGAACGGGATCCGTTAGGACATTCAGCAAGTTTTGATCTTATTTTGGCATTGTGGGCATCTTTTGAGCATTCTATCGTCTCTTTGCATATGCCTCTAGCCTCGACATATGCTGCTCTGGTCTCAGGGCCTGGATTTTTTAGCCATCGATGGTATGCTGCCTGTTTGGAAGCCACAGCTCTAGAGCAGTTTCTGTTAAACCAGGTCTTATCGGATGATGTTCTTCTTTCGGTATTCGGTATGTAGGTTTGCATCCCCAACATGATGATTTCAGAAATTGTCTCACCACATCGTGTTGGATCTACTGAAGAGAAACAAACTCTCTTCCATGGAAACGCTGAGAAAAACATACGAATTGTAATGCCACATGAGACGGGGTGGTATTGTGCAGCTCAATGGTAAATGAAGAGAGCATGTTGTGGAGATGAGGGTGTGATCAGAGTTTCCAAGTGGGGCACAAACTTCTATTCTATACGGGTCAGGATTGGTGGTGAGGAAAAGATCTAGTGTATTGGCAGACTGGTTGTTGACATCAGGGATGCGGGTTGGTAGCTCGACCAGTTGTTCTAGACCATGAGTGATGGCGAAGGCCTCGGCTTGACGACCCGCATCATCTGTTCTGTTAGAGAATTTGAGCCAGGCAGCGTTATGTACATTAAAGTCTCCCATGATTATGGTTTCAGCTGTTGGATGGTTCTCCTGAATGTAGTCCAGTTTGAGTGATAAAAACTCAAAGAGGTCGTTATATTCATTCCACTCTCCATTCACCGTCAGAAAAAATCTGTCATTGGTAATACTTTCTTTTTTCGATATCGGTTTCCAGAAAAATCTTACAGGACACATTTCAGGATTTTGAAATTTTGAGTTAGTCATTTAGTACCTGCACATCTTTTGATTGCAGCATACCTGAAATGTCACCGATTTTGACGAAATTTCCGTAGATGCTTCAAAATACGCTAAACTTCGTTGAGCAACCAACATTTTTCCGCGAAAAGAGTCGTAAATATTTTTTTGTTGAACAATGTCCAACTTCATGGCATGTGGGTATCAGTGAAGTGTTGTGATTGCAAATGTTCATTCCGCTCTGAACAGTGAGAACTAGACGTTCTTTTTTATTGCTTTATTTAACGTCGGCCCATTTCTGCAACCAGGCTCAACACAGGTGAGCACACTCTCCAACCGAAAATTTTGCCGAAGCCTCTGTTGTCTCAGAGGTAGGGATTTTTTAACGAGCTCAAAATCTATGAACTCGGGATCGCCATCTCAACGTCCCCTACGAAGGACGGCTTATCTATCGTGTTATCTCGTGCCCATTGATGAGACGCCTGCAGCTAGAGTTGTTAGGGTATTTTAACGCGCACCTTTCCTGTCAGGTGGTCCCCCATTCAAGTACTAAACGCGCCCGATGTTGCTTGGCTCAGATATCGATAAGACTCTCGTCAACCTGACCAGCTACCGCTGCCCGAACTAGACCTATAAATCTGATACTAGAAAATATGTTCTAAATAAAAACGTAAACATTTGAAAGTTATTCCACTTGCTTATTAGTAAACAGGAAATAAGATTTGAGATCATTGTCAATGATGTCAATTGTCACTCATGTCGGAAATGATATATTGTCAGAGAACTGATTTTGGGCGCCATTTTTCCAATTTGGAGGGGCGAGCGGCCAAGATAAGAAGTAACAAAGTTAAAAATCGGAAAGAGCACGTCAGAATATATAAAAATACCAATTTTCAAAACTCTCGGAAAACTTTCCAGGTAACTCCCGTTTTGAGCAGCAAATGACTGGAGTTGAGGTGAGGGATGACAACTTGGGAAACTTATTCTCCAAATGTAGCAATTTTAATACTGGATAAAATCAATAAAATGTAAATGAATGTCTAAAACTAACAACTAGTTTTCATAGTTTGGATTTATTTCCATACGAAAAGCACCTTCTCAGATTAATAAAGACATGTTAATTCTTCTTCTGCTTCTCATTCTTCTTTTCTTCGTATTTCAACACTTGGGGTATCAACATTTTCTGAAAGGTTATACCAGGCTCTTCAACTGACACAGTGAATAACATTCCGATGAATATACTGAACACTACGTTACTCATGCAATCTTTCACCTGAAAATATTGAAATATAATGAATACATATGACAGATGAAAAATAACGAAGAAATTGATTACAATAATTTTGCTCATCCTGAGCATATGTGAATCACACATCCCCAACTCCGATCCAATAGCACATTTATTTTGTTGAAATAATGCGATGAACTAATTTGTTTGAGAATATGAGAAGGGTATTCATAAAATCAGATGTGGAATCATCTGCATGCATTTTCTTTATAATATATATATATATATATATATATATATATATTTATATAATATATATATATATATATATATATATATATATTATATATATATATATATATATATTTATATATATATATATATATATATATATATATATATATATATAAGTAGGTCACAGAAAATTGTAAAATATACGGGTTGTCCCATTCAAA